>OX578134.1:113235633-113835633 GCA_951213105.1 Amaurobius ferox
AAAATTCATTGTACCTGCATTGGTAATGTTTTATATGCGTTCATAATGATGTGCTTATTGTTTTATGCTTAATTCTAAACTATTTCAGGAAACAGGAATAAATTGGTTTCTGGTGAAACTAAGAGATTCCTATTTATTGTTATTGGAGTGTATTTGAAATTTCAGCAATTTAAATATTTTGCCTTTTCTACCTATGATGTATGTTCTTAACTATTTGTGGAGCTACTTTGTATGTTGTTTATATTCTCTTAATAACATAACAAGCCAAATTCTAAGAAATGAATACTTCATCATCATTTTATAAGGAAGTTGCTTTACTCATCTTGAACCAAAAGGTGAATAGTAGAAACCACTTCCTTATTGTGGCCCTGCATCAGTGCTATTAAAACACACAGACTTAAATGAAAAAAGAACAAAATGAAAGTTGATATTGGCTTGAAATGATATTGACAATTTCATCCCTTTCCTTATTTCCTATAAACCCAGTGTTAGCGAGCATTGAAATTTTTTTCTGTTTGATTGGAAATTCAACTGTGTGCATTTTAAATTCAATATATTAGCGGAGTCATAACAGTAAATATAATGTTCAACAGTAATTGTATTAGGGATCTATGTTCCCTGCTCTCTATACATAACCCATATATGTGCGCACAGGGGTTAAACAGGTATATTAAAATCTTTAACAATTTTACTAAAATCTAAAATTATTTTAGAATTTTCCTATTTTTTTATCCAAAGTGCTAGTCTTGATTTTTTTAATATTAAAGTGAAATAGATATAAATGTTTATCAATTACTATAGAATTATCTTTAAAATATAAATCACACTAAAATCTCAAATGTAAAATCATACTAATATGGTAATATCATTTCAACCATGAATAGCAGGTGCTAATTATCAAATATAAATAGAATCATAGACTAATTTAATATTCCAGAAACCCTAATGCCAAAATCTATAGAAAATTGGATTCCCTTCAGAAAATTACCAGATGCATATTATCTCTAACATTAATCATAATTTGCTATCTTCACAGCTCAAAGTACACGTCTCTATCCCTAGTCCCTATTCTTTACCATTGACCAATTTTAACTAATAATAAGATATGCAAATTTAAAAATTTTCACATCCTTTTCACTTTAATGCACAATAGAAATTCCTTTCACTCAAAATGCTCATGCTATCCAGAATCCTAGGACTAATGTTGTGTTTATGATTTTTAATATTTTAGTTAAAATGGCATGTTTTAACAAGATTTCTTTTGGGAAAATGCTAAATAAAACTGGCACAGTTAAGAGACATTGTGTACACATCAAAGTTAAGGTGGCTTTAGAAACACCCACTACCAACCAAGTCATCTTTTGTCAACAGATGATGCTGAATATTGCAGGTTTGATGAAATGTGGCAAAAGACGATTGTTTAATTTGCAGTAGCACTCTTCACTTCTTCCGGCCACACATCTTGCTACCATAAGCCTTCGGGTTCGTCGTGTGGTCTGGGTTTTCAACTCTTCACTTCTAATTTAATTCTGAACAAAACCCGATATTAGGGGGATAATCAAAATCAACACTCAAAATTTTTTCTCCGAGAAGTACTCAGCTTTATTTCAACATGTTTCCGAGTGTTTTTCAAATTATTTTGTATATTAATGGTAGGGTATGGCATGAAATATAGGATAACTATAGGTTTCGAAGAAGCAATTGCCTAATAAAAAAAGTAAGTTTTATCTTTTTCTTTCTTATTGATAATATTTGATGTTTACATTATATGCAAATTATCTTGAGCCCATAGAAATAAAGTAAAATGTTGTATAACAACATTTTACATGTTCTTATAATAGTATTGAATATTAGTACAAGAACTGATGCAAAACTGACAAGTTGATTTTATTGAAGTGTATTTGAAATTTCAACACTTTAAATATATTTACTTGTTGTACCTATGTTTTGTTTTTAAGCATTGTTTGTTAAGTTTTGTATATTTTAAGAGCTTTTATTTTCTAATGCACATGAGGTAGGTAAATTCCAGTATTTGACCTAAATAATATTTTGTTTATTTTTTATGCTCAATTCTAAACTGTTTCCGACAACAAAAGTTAATAGGTTCATACAAAAATGTCAAATATTTTTTGTTGTTTAAGTTTATTCAGCATTTTAAATATGTTTGCTTGTATGTCTGCATTTTTTCAAGCTACTTCCTATAGTTAGCTTTGTATATTATATTTTGTCTTGATAATATAAGTGAACAAATGGAAATTCTGTAAAATAAAATCTTTGACCATCATCATTCTATGAAAGCATAGCCGGACTCAAGGGATTATTTCCGATAAATTTGCTCAATGAATATCACAAGTTTTTACTAATTGAAATGCAGCTGTTTATTTGGTTATACATTTTTTATTTAATAAAATAGCAGAGTTTTAACAGTAAATGTAATAAGAATATACCAATAAAATAAGAAATTTGTCAAAATACAGCATACATTACATTTTAGTAGTCAACTGGCTAAAATTTAATGTATGCTGTATTATAAAGTTTATATTTTGTTTTTTACTGCATAGTTTTGAAGTAATTTTGACAGAAAATGTAATAATCGACACACTGTATATTAGGGACCTATGTTCCTTACGCACTATGCATAACCCTATTTTTTTGTACTTCAAAATTTAAGCGAAAGCTCTATATCTTTGTATTCTCAACAGATTTGGCTAAAGCAGATTACCATATCTTGGTTGTAATGAAGGTCTGGGGTGGGGGGATTATGCTTTTTTCCAGTTGTGAACCATGGAATTTACTTTTCACTTCAACAATAAATGTTAAGGAAACTCTCCCTTAAACTTGAAAATTCAAATGTTCATTTAGTGGCAAGCGCCCAATAGGCAGTTTTAGTTTAGTAGCCACTGTATCACAATTTTTTTGTAAAATCAGTAAGTGTGGTTACATATACTTAATATATATATATATATATATATATATATATATATATATATATAATGTGTTATATATATATAGGTATGAGGGATAAGAATTGGGGAAATAATAAACAGTTATCAAACTTTTGGACAGTTTTCTGATTAAAACAGAATAGAAGAGGGGTGATGTGGCCTAAAGTTGTTTCATTTAATCACCACAGTGCATTGTGTAATCAACCTGTGGTAACTGGCTAGTTCCTATTTTCAGGGTTATTCTAGGATAATATTGTAAACTTGCATTTTAATTTTTATAAAATTTCTCATACCCCCCACCTTCCTTTTTTAATAATAAGCCCTTCCTATTTTTATCTGCTTATCCACTGTTTTTTCCACACTTTTAGTATATATTTTTTAATTTTCTTTTTTCTTTCTCTTATTTGTTTTTATTTGTGGTGAACGTATATTTAGTTTAAGGATAAAAGAAAATATATTAAGGAAATGAAAGCAATGAAATAATTTTGGCATGAACTCGGTCATATTCTGTATCTACTTTAAATATGTTTGGTTGTATATACTTCAATTTTCAATGCATGTTTGTTTTTACATATTAAAATAGTTTTAAACCATTATTGTCTTTCTGTAGTTCTGCACATGAGGCAAGAACCCCACTTTATAAGTAGGGCTCTGAATATTTCTTTGGTAGGATTTAGTACCCATAATCTCAGATACAATGTAGAATACCATGTACATGTGAAAAATCACTGGGAAGAGTGATAATGTAACTTTGCACATTGCTTAGTCCCCTAAGCTTCCTTCTAGCTCTGATTATGCCTTACTTATTTCAGGAGTAGTCACAAATTACAAGGTGTGTTACATTATATTTTATTTACGTATAATGCAGTATCTTTTTACTAAGAAATATATATAATTATATGCAAGAAATATAAATTTACTGTAATTAATAATCTTATATATATTCTACTTTCATGTTTTTGTTTCCATTCAGTGTAAGGTTTATATAAAGTATTTTGATGAAATTAAAAATTTCTAGATGTAGTTTTAATAGATGCTTTTGTAACTAGGTAACGAAAGTACAATAGACCTCTGGTCGCTATGTTAGGCTCTCTTTAAGCCACCCACCTCTAAGTCATAAGTCAACTAGGTAAAGAACATGTTTGGGGAGGATGGTAATGAGGATATATGTGATGAGTTAATTTTTGGTTCAAACAGAGCAAAAACAGTTACGAATAATGGAATGCTCGGGGAAAAGTTTCTTGTTATAAATATGTAATAAGAAAGATTGTAATGGGTTTGAAAATGTAATATACAGCTTTGATTGCATATCCACATTTTGAACCTCGCACATTACAAATTGAATGTGTATTAAATCTTTAAATGTAAAAGTGAGTATCTAATCTGAATATGAAAAAATATATTAATTTTCATTTGTATATAGTACCATTATAAGTTGATAAAATAATACGTTCTTCACTTATTATTGACATTTATATCCTGTGAAATATCAGTAATGCTAGACATTTACCTTTGGTGAATGAAATCTAATTTATAATCTGAATTGGAGTAATTACTGATTTAAATCAGTTTTAAGATATCAAAACTTGAAATGTTAATGGAAATAGAATATTTTTTTAAACTTAATAAAATTGTAAAGATATAAAAAAAAATTTTTCACTGCTGTCAAAAAGAATCATAAATCTACAACTTCATTAGAACACAGCATCACCTTTGTTGGGATGATGCTAATGCTGTATCTCATTTATCATGACGAAGAAGGTCTTTATTGCTTTTGAAACCGGTTGATATTTTTTTTACAATTTTTTATGTGTTGCTAATTTTTTTTAAAGACATTTATAGCTGGGCTGCTCATAGAAATTACGAACCCACTACAAATATTTATCATGCCCCCACCCTAATTATGTTGGATTTTCTCCTCTTTGTAAACTTTTTATGTTTTCTTCAGCCTCAAAAATATTGAGGTTTGGGACCTTCACTCAAGTGGTATATGCACCACCCACCTATGGGCGGCCTGTTAATAGAATGTAAAAATTATTTAAATTAAATGATATGACTAAATATTTTCACTTTTTATTTTTGATTTATGTGATGAAAAGGATATAAGCAAATTAGACATCATTTCATACTCAAAGTCTTTATAAGCAAGATAGAAAAATACAAATTTTTTGTTAATTAAAAAAATATTTAACTTCTTATTTTTATTTTAAATTAACAAATTTGCCATTTAAATATTTTGATTTAAAAAATATGTTTGGATGTTTTTATTAACAATCCATTGTTAAAATTGCATGACAAATGTCGAAAATATATTTAAAGCAAATAAAATAACATTGATATTGAATTCACGAATACGTTAGCTACAGCTGTGCTATCATCCACTGTCTGCATAAAGGGAATTTATTTTAACATTTGATGTAATTTACAGAAAATTATGAAATAGATTAGGTGTAGAGAAAGCATAAAAATTTATTTTCTTGGTGAAACACATATGAACCATTTGGTGAGAAAACAAAATAGAAGTAGGCCTATACACTATTTAAGAGAAAGTCCAGTGAGGACTTACATTCTCTATATATATTTTTACTTTCCCCCCTCTCTCTCTCTCTGCAATACTCCTGCAATAATAATGTATAGGGAACATATTGGAATCGTGCCGAAAATCGCAACTCGAGTTTTCAACGGATTTACACGTTTCAGGATATCTAGAACACGAAAAAACTATTTTTAGCATGACGTTTGTGTGTGTCTGTCTGTCTGTGTAATGCATGTATCCACTCTAACTCAAAAACAAATCGACCGAATTTCATAAAATTTGGTAGGTAAGTAACTTGTGTATGACCTTGGTACTGATTAGTTTTGGGTAAGATTCGGGGTAAAAGAATCCGGCTTTTATTTCGAAATGGCCCTCAAAATTCGTCAAAATCTGAAATAAAAGATTACGTATGCTCAAATATGTCAATTAAATGCTTGTTTCACAAGTAACTTTTGGTGATGAAAAAATAAAGATCGACCCCATTACTCTAGGACTAGCCGTTCTCTAGATATTTTAGTTTTTTCACATTTTTGCTGCACTGGTTTGGAGAATAAGTCCAGTTACCAAATGAAAACGAAAGCTTATTTAAAAGTGCAAATTTAGTGTCATTTCAATTAATTATGCGTGCTCTTTAATGCAATTAAACTCAATTTAACGAATTATTAATGAAATGAAGTGGAAATGACTTTGAGTCTGCAGAGAAAGTCATGTGCTGCTCACATCAGATTTTGTAATTCACTAATAAAGCTTTACCGAATACGATAAGAGGTCTTTCCAAATGAGTTTCCACTCGACTTTTTATATATATTTACTAATATTCCATATTATTTACCCTGTCCATATAATGAAAAAGATGTCTGTTTGTGCAGTCTGTAGCGGAAAAATCTAATCTCCGTACGGCAATGAAATTAGATACAGAGATACCTCGACTCCTGAGAAAAAACGCCTAATAAAGATTTTTTTTTTATCGGATCGAGTGCAGCCCCATGAGTTCGCGCAGCGATCGACTACGTTTTTAGAAAAATTGGATGAATGAATTTAATTAATTCTTGCTTTAAATCTCGAGCAACGCCGGATACATTTTCTGCGTGGTCGAGAGCTACTGCAAGGATGCTGTTCTAATCAAGCTCTATTAGAAAAGCGCAGCGGTCATGGTGTAAATTTAATCAAAGTTTTGCATCTTAAATTCCGAGCAACGTCGTTTATTTGTTTGAGACCCAAACCGTCCGACCTACCAGAAAGGTGTAAGGTAACCAATTGGACGACAGGGAAGTGCCACCCAATTTAGACCGGAAGGAACCCAGTGGGGGAGGCAACCACAGGGACCGTACCCTCCTTCCCCCCTACCACCAACCTCTCGGAAGAACTTTCGGACCCACATGTTTAACGTGATCGTACTCCGCATGAACACGGCGGCAGTTGTGGCAGCGTGCAAATCCAGCGCGCAAACCACCGGGCTACCGCACCCGAAATGTGCCAACAGCACGCGGTGTTTCCAGGTGGTCACCCACCCAAGTACTAACCGCGCCCGATGCTGCTTGACTTCGGTGATCTAACGAGAATCGGTGTTTTCGGCACGGTAGGGCCGTTGGCGGCCCGAGCAACGTCGTGTACATTTTCTAGTATATATACAAGTTTCCTCGATTTTATGAAATTTAAAACTTAAATTACTTTTTAAAGGCGAAAATTTTTTAATTTACGTCCTATATTCTGTAAATGCACTTTATTTGGGACTTCTTATTACTAGTATATATTTTGATAAACTCGTGTATTGCCCATTTTTCCTTCTTCAACATCTTTGACGGTCTCGTTCTCAGCTCCCAGATCATGTAGGGAGCTAAGACTCGACACACAGTTCATCTCGCCGAACAGTTTTATTTATTAAATGTTCAAGGCATTGCGTTGCATCGTTACGTCATTTACGTATGTCATAACAATGTCCCCCTCTTTTCATGTTTTTTTTTTCTTTGCAAATTGCTGCTTAGAGTTTTCAGATGAAATGTTATTTTGCTTATTACGCATCGATCTTATCTATGTATAATACTGCATAGATTTGAAAGCAGATTACGTAAAAAAAACTAAAGTATATGCTATAATATAATTAATGAAATATATACTATAATATAATTAATGCATAATATTGTGATGGTTTCGAATTCGAGTTTTCGGTTGATTTACATGTTTTAAATATCCCTGAGCTCGTTTTTGAAGCGATGTATAAAACTTCCATGGGCGAGCGATATTTCACAAACGAGTTGAAAAGAGTTATTTAAATGAAATTCGGTACGATTATTACAAATGGTGAATAACGCAATAACAGGATATTATATAATATTAAATAAATAATTATTTTTATATCATTAGAAAACACATGTATGTAGAAAATGCATGCTTATTCAAGCAAAACATTAGGGTTATATCTACATATTGCCCCGTAGATATATCTAGATTTTGTCTAGCTTATACAATAGCTAGTTTTTGTCTAGCTTATATATAGCTAGTTTTTGTCTAGCTTATATATAGCTAGTTTTTGTCTAGCTTATTGCCCCATAGATATATCTTTCTAAATACCTTGGATATATCCCATACATTCTTTATGGAAAATGGAAATGGGGTGGAAAATCTAAAATTCAAATAATTTGTGATCTAATAGTGCAAATTACAAAATATTTGATTTAGTTCTGGGTTTTTTTTACGTAATATCATGACAAAATAAGATTTCATAGCGATGCAAGCATTTGTTTTTAGCTTAGTGTTCATATCTCAGAGACACACACGCACACATGGATATCGAAAAGTGTTCGAAATGTGTTCAGGTGGTCTTAAAACGTGCTCTCCCTCAAATTATCAAATTTAAGAATTTTTGAGTAAATAATACTTACTACATGCAACATCATACTATTATATACCATAAGAAAAAAATCTGATGTGGGCAACACATGACTTTCCTTATATAATGAAATGAATTTACTACTTTTACAGTAAAATAAATAGGTTTTTCTTCTAGTAGATACTAATATCCTTTCCAAGATATTGAATTTTCGACAATTAGTCGCGATTTTCATTGATTTATCGTCATTTTTATCCATTTGGCGAGATTTTCGTTAATTTGGCAACATTTCAAAAAGTCGCCAAGTTGGCGACATTCCGCCAATTTCGTCGCCAAAATCTCGCCAAGCGTTATGGACGAAGAAATCAGTTATATATATATATATATATAACTTATTGAATTTTCCACATATATTATATAGCTATTATTATTATATATTTATATATTATATAACTTATTAAATATTGAATTTTCCACAATTAGTCGTCATTTTCATTGATTTAGTGTCATTTTTATCCATTTGGCGAGATTTTCGTTAATTTGGTAACATTTCAAAAAGTCGCCAAGTTGGCGACATTCCGCCAATTTCGTCGCCAAAATTTCGCCAAGCGTTATGGACGAAGAAATAAGTTATTCTTACAGCAGATAAATTGGCGTTCAAATGCAAAAGTATTACTCAAAGTATCTTTTTTCATGAATGGAACGAGCTAGATCCGCGAGAATGATGTCACCCAATTTATCGCATGATATTATATATGAAAAGTGAACATGTTTCTCAATAGGGAATTTTTTTTTTCTATTTTATATGACTTTTTGATAATTTTTTTGAAAAATGTGCAATATCTCGAGAACGAAATGTTAGCGTTCTAAAATTTATGTCAATCGTTTTCTAATGAAAAATTACATTAAAAATGTCTATTTACGTAAATTTATTATTGGTTTTGATTTTTTGACGATTTTTTCAAAATTTCATTCGAAAATTTAGGGGGGGGGGGGGGTTCTGAACATTCGATTGTGTATAAAAACAATAGGCTTCCAGTGTTTACAGATTGTGATTTTTGTACCAAATTTGGTCCGAATCGATCCATTCGTTCGTCAGTTATCGTCTCCACAGACCCACTGACACACACACATACACACACACAGACATCACTTCAAAAATGTTTGATTCGTGATCAGGGATGCTTGAAACGTGCTCTCCCGTCGAAAACTCGAATTCGAATTTTCGACCCCGTCACAATACTTTTCTTATACATTATACAACTTACGTATAAGGAAAGTAATAAGCTTACCAAATTTCGAGAAATTCACTTGATTATTTTGAGATATCGCATTTTTAGGAAAAGCAAAATTTCAAATATCTGGAGAACTATTTATAAAACTACTCATACATAAAGCAATACTATTCATACTACTTTAAAAAGTAAAAAAATAAGTAATTTTAAGGAATTTCTTAGGACCTAAAACACTTTTTAATTTGTATTAAAATAATAAAATATGTCTGCTTAGAATTTTTGGCACTAAAATTCGCGATATTTCCGGCGAAGCACTCACTCACCTTCACAATATTTTGGGAAAAAACATTAAAATTCATTAATTTTGAGTAATGATTCTAAAATTCACAATTTTAAAGAAAAGCGTTAACATTTGCAATTTTAAAAAAATGCCCAAATGTATATTTTTATTTAAAATCGCTAAAAGTAGCAATTCTATTTAAAAACTTTAAAACTTGTAATTTTAAGAAAAGCTAAAATGTAAGAAAATGTGTAAAATTAAAAGTACTTCCATTCGCGAATGTCCCAGAGAACTGCGCTGATTCTAATGTTACATAAAAAAAGAAAGAAAATATTTTGTCTGGCCTTACATTACTATCTTTTACAGTGACTGTACCTCTACTGAAAAAATTAATTGCTTACGTGTTGCAACCACAGCTGCTGCTCGATAGTTTTGAGGAAGCAGTTCTAGTATTTATCAACAATCTTAGTCGCGGGAGAATCCTAGACGCGGGAAATTAAAGAATACCTTTTATCATTGAGTATGCGGTAGAAGTCTCAAGCTTTGTTTTTAACGTTTTATTTGGAACGCTCCGACCGGTTATATTCATTGAGAAAATTTTAAATTAATTTTAAGGGACGCGACAGCCCAGTGGTTAGTGCGCGTGATTTGCACTCGGTTGGCCCGGGTTCGATTGCCGCCACTGCCAAAACTGTCGCCGTGTTTTCACGCGGAATACTATCACGTTAAACATGTGGGTCCATAAGTCCTTCCAAGAGGTTGGTGGTAGGGGAAGGAGGGTACGGTCCCTGTGGATGCCTCCTCCACTGGGTTCCGGTCTAAATTGAGTGGCACTTTCCGGCAGTCCAAACAGATACCTTATACCTTTCTGGTAGGTCGGACGGTCTGGGTGGAAGAAGAAGAAATTAATTTTAATTAAGTATATTAAATTACTGTGTTTATTTCAGTTACGTAGATATACATGCTTAAAAACAAACTTTTATCTCAATTCTTCATAGAAAATTTCCCCACATTCGTGTTTTTAACACATTTGAATACAAATCATATCGGGCTGAGACTCATTAGTCTTCGGGTCGGGTCGGATCGTGAATTTATACGTTTTAGATTCGGGCTGAGTTTAAACACTAGCATTTCGGGTCTGTCCGGGTGAAAATCTGGATTTCGGCCTTGCAGACCGGTTATGTACGGATACGGATAAATAAATATAGATGAACACCGAAAACCTAAAATAGACTGAAAAAATCGTATCCGAGAACGGCTCGAGATGACTTCTGAACAATGTTGTTCATTAATTTCAGATTAAAAATATTTACAAAACATTCATTCATTTGACAATAGTGAGTTTTTTCGATGTTTTATGAATTTTCTTATTTTGGATCAAAAACGGGATATATCGCGAGAACGGCGTATGTGTGCATCTTGTAAATGATAGTATTCGCATTTATATAAATATCCACATAAATATAGGAATTTTTGTAATATTTTATAACGTAATTATGTTTCTATAACATTTTTATCGATTTTCGGAATGAAAAGTTCGTTATGTCGTGAACCTATACCGACGCATCTCATTCTCAATTTATATATATAACAGCTGAAGTTATTTTTTATGTATCTATTATTTTTACTTTCCTTATATACATAGTATAACGTATAAGGAAAGTTATTGTGACTGGGTCGAAAATTCGAATTCGAGTTTTCGACTGGAGAGCACGTTTTAAGCATCCCTGAACACGAATCAAACGTTTTTGAGGCGATGTCTGTGTGTATGTGAAAGGATGTGTGTGTTAGTGAGTCTGTGGTGACCATAACTGACGAATGAATGCACCGATCCGAATGAAATTTGATACAAGAATTACAATCCGTGAATTCTGGAAGCCTATTGTTTTTACATGCAATCGAATGTCCAGAACCCACCTAAAATGTTAAATAAAATTTTGAAAAATCATCAAAAAATTAAAACATTCAATAAAGTTGCCTAAATAATCATTTCTTATGTAATTTTTCATTAGAAAACGATTGACAAACTTTAGAATGCTAGCATGAACCGTTCTCGAGATATTGCACATTTTAAAAATAAATTTATCAAAAAATCACATAAAATTCATAAAAAGTATTAACTATTGTGAAATATATTCACTCTTCATATGTAATATTATGCGATAAAATTATTATCATTATTCTCGTAGATCTAGCTCGTTCCTTCATGAGAGAAGACGCTTTGGGTAATAGCATTCTAATTTGACGCCAATAGTCGTTTATCTATTATAAGAATAACCTATTTCTGCAACCACAATGCTTGGCTAAACTTTGACAATGAATTTGGCGGAATATCGTCAACTTAGCAAGTTTTTAATTTTGCCAGATAGACGAAAATATCGCCAAATTGAAAAAATGTCACCAAATTGATAAAAAATGGCGCTAAATCAATAAAGACTAATTGATGAATATTTAATATCTTGGAGAGAATATAAGAATCTCCTATAACAGAAGATATTTTGGTTTGTATTTGGACGCCATTAGTCGTTTATCTACTATAAGAACAGCCTATTTCACCGATCACAATGCTTGAGGAAATTTTGGCGACAAATTTAGCGAATATCGCCAACTTGGCGAGTCTTTTAAATGTAACCAAATTTATGCAAATGTCGCCAAATTGATAAAAAAATGTCGCCAAATTGATAAGAATGTCGCTAAATCACTTAAAATAACAACTAATTGACGAAAATTCAATATTTTGGAAAGAACATAAGAATAACTTATTTCTCCATCTGTAACGTTTGGCGGAATTCTGGCGACGAAATTTGGAAAATATTTCTTCCCTATTAAATTCATTTGTCACATGATGTTATGAAACATGACGTACATCGGCGTTGTTTATTTATTTTGCTGTATCCAGGCCAGAACATATTTTCTGTTACTGTAGTTTCAAACAACTTGAATGTTGGGAAGAGCAATTTTTCATTTTGATTTCAGAATATCGTTGAATAAATAAGTTTTCAATTTCTTATCTAGAATTATAATTTTTCTGTATCAGGTTCTAATTTATCCATCCACATTCTTCGTAGGGCAAACTTACTACTACTTAATATGGGGGACAGGGAGATTTTCATCCGCTAATTGAGAATCTTATTTCATATGTAATTTCAAATTTTTCTCTTTCAATTTTGGTCTATTTTTGACTTTATTATTTATTTTGATCCAACCCGACCCGAATATAATAAAACATGTCCCGGTCGAGCATACCGTTAATTTAAGACCCTTGAGATTGATATAAACTTAACTTAAAACTGCTCCCCCCCCCCCCTCAAATTGAATTTCAAAATACGCCACTGCAAGTATTACAGACAGACGGGGTGTATAGATAACTATTGAGAATGAGTATAAAATTACAACATTATACAAAGTATCTTTTCTCGTGACTGGAACGACCTGGATGCTCGAGAATGATGTTAACAAAATTGTCGCATAATATTGTATATATACATATTTCACGATAGTTAATACGTTTTAATCTTTATTTTTGATAAATTCATTTGAAAGCGTGCACTATCGAGAGAACTGAATAAAAAATTACATACGAAATGATCATTAACATAACGTTATTGAAAGTTATGATTCTTTTAATGATATTCAAAATTTAAATCAAAAATTTGAGGATCTTGCTTAAAACTAATAGGGTTCCAGTATTTACCGATTGTAATACTATATAATAAAAGAAGTAAATGAATTTGAGCCAATAGAGTAAGTCATATGGTGCACACATCAGATTTTTTACTCTGCCTACATAATGTATACGGAAAGTATTGTGGCTCTGTCGAAAATTCGAATTCAAGTTTTCGATGGAATACGTTTCATGCATCGAACGTTTTCGAGACAATGTCTATACGTATTTTCGTGGAAACGATATCTTGACAAACGAATTGGGCGTTTCAAACGTAATTTTTCGCGATTATTAGTGAATGGATGTGGATCCCTATTAATTTCTTCGTTTGGTCGAACGTTCGGAAGACACCCAAATTTTCGAATGAATTTTTGAAAAAAATCTGTACATTCAATATTGTTAAATAAATTATTATTTTATACGCAATTTTTATTATAAAATGAATGATATACAAGCTTTAGAACGCTAGCTGGGACCGTTCCCGAGATATTGCATGTTTTTACAAATACATTTAGCTGAAAAATTGAACGGTAGTAAGTCAAATGTATGTCAACGGTAGTAAGTCAACTAAGTATTCTAAAAAAAAATAATAAAAGCACGGGGGAATAAACGAATTTACGTCTAGCTGTAGAAGAACTCTCATGCAGACCAACCCGTGTCCTTGAATAAGGAATGCAGGAAATGGGGTGGTTATTTTTTTCTTTTAGGGGGGTGGGGAGTGCTCCACATGTACTTTGTTGCCTAGAGGCTTCGAAAAGCAATCAAGATTCTAGCTCTTTGTCTAGAGGTCAAAACTGACCTCTCGCTTATCTCCCGTAGGATAGAGAAATTTGGAAGTAATATGAATGAATTTGCATCTACATCTACACATGATTATAAGCTAATTTGTGGAAAGCGATCACAGGCCCTGTTGTGGCCAGTGCGTCTCTGAGTCCGCTCGCTCTCTCACGCACTTTTTTTACTATTAATTAATAATTATTTACTAATGATTTTTCTTCCTACCAAATACATTTGTTAGTTTCCGTATTTGATTCTAAAATGTAATAGTTCTAATAGATGCAAAATGTAGGCCCTAGCATGGTTTTTATTTCTAAGCGATATTTTGTACTGCACAAGCCAGCATTATTAGCAACAAAAGAAGTGTTACTTTTAAAAATGACTATTAAAATAACTAATAAATTTAACTATAAAGACTGACTGTCATTATTATTATTTTTTTTACTTTACATTTTCACTAGTCCTTTAAAAAAATCTAATGTGGACAGCACATGACTTTCTCTGCAAACTCAAATTCATTTTCTCTTTATTTCTTTAATAATTCTTTAAATTGAGTTTCATTGCACAAAATAACACTGAATGTGCACTTTTAAATCAATTTTTACTTTCCCTGCAATACATGGTAATGTATAGGGAAAGTATTGGAATCATGTCGAAAATCGCAACTCGAGTTTTCGACGGATTTACACGTTTCGAGACCTCTAGAATACGAAAAAACTATTTTTAGCGTGACGTCTGTGTGTGTGTCTGTTTGTGGTACGATTCGTAAAAGCAGAACCGGCCTTTTTTTGCGAAATGGCCCGTAAAAATTTCATTTATCCGCTCTAGCTAAAATACTAATTGACCAAATTACACAAAATTTGGTAGATAAGTTACGTGTTGGATACTCGGGTGCTGATTAGAATTTGGTACGATTCGGAAAAGAAGAACTCTCCTTATTTTACGAAATGGCCCACAAAAATTTCATGTATGCACTCTAGCTAAAATACTAATTGACCAAATTTCACAAAATTTGGTAGATAAGTTACTTGATAGATACTCTGGTGCTGATTAGATTTTGGTACGATTTGGAAAAGAACAGCCTGCCTTTTTTTACAAAATGGCCCGCCAAAATCTGAAAAAAAAGACTAAGTAGTGTATGCTGAAATGTATCAATTAAATTCTTATTTTACTCGCAATTTTTGAAGAGGAAAATAATATAACACACTCCATTATACTTTTGGACTAACCGTTCTCAAGCTATTTGAGATTTCTGGCATTTTTGTTATGCCGATTTCGGAAAAAAGTCAAATTACCAATAAAAACAAAAATTGAATTAAAAATGCAAATTTAGTGTTATTTGGTTCAATTAAACTCAATCTAATGAATAATTAAAAAAATAAAGAAAATATGAATTTGAGTCTGCAGGGAAAATCATGTGCTGCCCACATCAGATTTTTACTGTTCCTGCAATACATGGTAATGTATAGGAAAAGTATTGGAATCATGCCGAAAATCGCAACTCGAGTTTTCGACGGATTTACGCGTTTCGAGACCTCTAGAATACGAAAAAACTATTTTTAGCTTGACGTCTTTGTGTGTGTCTGTCTGTGTCTGTGCAATGTATGTATACACTCTAACTCAAAAACTAATAGGCCGAATTTCATAAAATTTGCTAGGTAAGTCATTTAGGTATGACCCTGGTGCTGATTATAGATTTTAGTACGATTCGGAATAAAAAAAACCCTCCTTTTCTGCGAAATGGCCCGTAAAAAATGCCTGTATCCACTCTAACTGAAAAACTAATGGACCGAATTTCACAAAATTCGGGTGATAAGTCGCTTGTGGGTTACTCTGGTGTTGATTAGATTTTGGTAAGATTCGGAATAAAATAACCTGCCTTTTTTTTGCAAAATGGCCCCCCAAAATCGTCAAAATCTAAAATAAAAAACTACGTATGTTCAAATATATCCATTGAATGCTAGTCTTATACGTAATTTTTAACGTAGAAAAGAATAAGTCCAACCCCATTACACCAGGACATAGCCGTTCTCGGGATATTTTAGTTTTTTCGTATTTTCTCTACGCTACCTTTGAAAATAAGTCCAGTTACTAAATGAGAACGAAAATTGAATTAAAAGTGAATTAAACTAAAATAAAGAGAACATGGATATAAGTCTGTAGGGAAAGTCATGTGCTGCCCACATCAGATTTTTGTTTCTATTTGGTAATTGGACATTTTTTCAAAGGCTGCGTAACAAAAATACGAAAAAACTCAAATATTTCGAGGATGGTTAGTCTAGAATAATGAAGTTGGGCTTATTCTTTTCCTCGTTAAAAATTACGTATAAAGCAAGCATTTAATTGATATATTCGAGCATACGCAGTCTTTTTAGATTTTAGCGATTTTTGCGGGCCATTTCGTAAAAAAAGAAGGTTCTTCTTTTTCGAATCGTATCAAAATTTAATCAGCACCAAGGTTTTCCACAAGTGACTTATCTTACCAAATTTTGTGAAATTTAGTAAATTAGATTTTTAGCTATAGTATAGACACATAAGATTTTTGCGGGCCATTTCGCAAAAAAGGCGGGTTCTTTTATCCCGAATCGTACCAAAACTAATCAGCAACTGGATCACAAACAAGTGACTTACCGACCAAATTTTACGAAATTTGATCCGTTAGTTTTTGAGTTAGATTGAATACATACATTGCTCAAACACACACACAGACGTCACTCTGAAAAAAAGTTTTCGTATTCTAGATGTCCCCAAACGTGTAGATCCGTCGAAAACTCGAGTTGCAATTTTCGGCATGATTCCAATAATTCCTTATACATTACCATGTTTTCTAGGGAAAGTAAAAAGTGTAACTAGGGGCACGCACGAAATAGGAGATCCAGATTTGTGTGTGTGTGTGTGGTGGGGGGGGGGTAAGTTTTAGTACAATCTCGCACTCTTTTTATGTAAGTGCAATAGCTTGATTGTAATAAGAATTAATAACAGTTAAATAATTTTTCACAGAAATATTCAACATTGAAGCATTTACTTAATCACACTGGGAAATAAACAAAAATAAAAAACTGCATAAATGACTATTTTTATATTTTCCATACAGTAACTTCATTTGCCGTGGGTATCTTATCTTCCTTGCATATTCATCTACCACTTCTTCTGGATTGATTAATACTGATCTATGGATGTACAAAAATACAACTAACAAACCTAAAATCAATGAGTGTTGTGTACTATAGTGGGTAAGACATCATACAATATAAATCAAAATGCTATTTTATCTAGTTGTTGTTGTTGAGACCCAGACCGTCCGACCTACCAGAAAGGTGTAAGGTAACTGTTTGGACGGCCGGGAAGTGGCACCCAATTTAGACCGGAATCCAGTGGGGGCTATTTTATCTAGTGTAAGAAGATTTCATCTGGAGGGAGGGGAGATAATTAAGTAATTTATGCATTTTTACTTTCACTGCAATACATGGTAATATATAAGGAAAGTGTTGAAACCATGTCGAAAATCGTAACTCGAGTTTTCGACGGATCTATACGTTTCGGGATCTCTAGAATACGAAAAAACTATTTTTAGCGTAACGTCTGTGTCTGTGCAGTGTATGTATCCACTCCAGTGTATGTATCCTCCAACTAAAAAACTAATAAACCAAATTTAATAAAATTTGGTAGGTAAGGTACTTGTGTGTGAACCTGGTGTTGATTAGACTGTAGCTCGATTCGGGATAAAAGAACCCGCCCTTTTTTCCCCCTCTGCAAAAATCTGATGTATCTACTTTAGCTAAAAAACTAATTGACCACATTGCACAAAATTCGGTAGATAAGTCACTTATAGCTTACCCTGGTGCTGATTAAATTTTGGTATGATTCGGGAAAAGGAACTTGCCTTATTTTGCGAAATGGCCCTCGAAAATAGTATGTGCCCACTTTAGCTGACAAACTATTTGACCCAATTACACAAAATTTGTTAGATAAGTAGCTTGTGGGATACTGTGGTGCTGGTAACATTTTGGTACGATTCGAAGAGAGAAAAAAAAAGAATCTGCCTATGTTTGTCTGCAATTCTAAAATATACGATCTAAAATAAAATACGACATATGCTCAAATGTATCAATTTAACGCTTGCTTTACACGTAATTTTTGACGAATAAAGGAAGAAGATCTACCCCATTACTCTAAAGTGAACCATTCTCGAGATATTTAAATTTTTAATTTTGAGGAAATGAAGACTATTTTCACTGTAGTTAAAAAACTATTTAATAAATTTTTGTAAAATTTTGTAGTTAAGTCCCCTGATGGGTATCCTGATGCTGATTCGATTTTGATACAATTCGAAAAAGTATAACTGACTCTTTTATGCGAAATGGCCCGCAAAGATCGTGGAAATCTGAAATAAATGACAAAAATTGTTGAAATATATTAAGTACTTGTTCTTCAGGTAAATTTTGACAACTGAGCAAATAAGACTGATCTCATGACTGTAGGATAAACCGTTCTCAAGATTTTTTTTCTTTGGAATTTTGTGGAGCTCAAGAATTTAAAGTGAATTAATTTGCCAAATGAAACGAAGATGCAATAAAAATGAAAATTGGGTATAATATCAGAAAAGTATCCATGTTATTTTCTGTAATTAAACTCAATGTAATGCATAATGAAATAAAAAATTACAAAGTGAATTTGAATCTGCAAGGAAAGTCATGTGTTGTTCACAGATTTTTTAAAATAAACTAAGTCATAAGCATGATATTTAGACATAATACTTGTGGATAGCCTTCTTTTAACGTGCAAGCTGTCTGAAAATCTATAACCCCCTTACAGTCACTTAATGATTGAAATAGTTATATCAAAATTCAGATGAATTCAGTAATGTCGACAGATTTTTTTTCACTATCTGTGTGTCAGTGGTTTTGGTGTGTGTGTGTGTGTGGGGGGGGGGGGCAAGGTATTTAGAAAGGTATTCACTGTGTGGTGGGTGGGGGAGACCAAGTATTTTGTTTCCCATTTATCTATCATTTTTCCGAACATCAGTGGGGTTCCTGGCTACACCACTGTTTGGATCTCTCAATTTGTTCGAGATATATCGTGCCCACAGAACTTCACATCCTGCGAGATAACTTCTTAAATATTTATTCCATTATTTTCTATTCCCCCCCCCCCCCCTTTATAGTTCTGCATCCTTCTCCCCTGAACAAAAAATCGATTTTTCCTGCGATTTCTCTGACATTTTACTCCACTTTCAAATTCCCGATTTCCAGAGTGCGCAAGAACCTTGAAAAAAAGAATTCGCGGAGTCCAACAATCTGGTTCCTCCTTCTTTCCCCCCAACGTCTAACACGTTACTCAAACTCACCAATGAAAGAAAATAAACCCTAGCTTTCCCACCAGCGTCATGCTGCATCTCCCTTCGAGGGGGGGAGGGGGAATCTATTTTTAGAATAGGATCGGCCACCTTAGTGAGAGCACGAAATACTATATAATATTAGTCTGTGAGTGAGAGAAACCGAAAATAAACATTCATCGCATGGACTCGTTACAAAACAAATGGGAAAACCCGTGTGGAAATATTTTCATCACTTATTAAAATATACTCTCGATCTCAACTGATTAAATTATCATTTTTTTAGGAAATTAATGAAAATTTTAGGAAAATGAATATTTTAGGAAATTAAGGAACTCAGAAAAAAATAAGAAATTTTAGGAAAAATGCGATCCCTGTATCATACCCATAGACAGTGACAGAACTTCATCCTGCCTTCACTTGCGAGTGCGACAGTCTAGACTTAGCCCTTACTAACTATAACTTTCTAAATATTTAGTCCACAATTTTCTCTTTATTCCCTCCGTAGATCTGTACCCCTTGCTCAAATAGATAAAGTTAAATAAAATAATTTTTGAAAATACAAATGAAATAAGAAATTTATAAAGAAATCTTCATAGGTTGGCAAGTAGTGTAATTTGCACAGTAATGACTGATATGGATTCAGTATTAAATTCTGGAGTGGAATGGGATAATTGACTAAGGATTTCCACTTCCTGTTATGCAGATGCCAATTTAGATTCAAAATTGTACATTTTTTTTGCAACATCTATTTTTCAAGACCATCTACAAATAGCATAGATGACCACTGATATGGATGTAGCATCAATTTCAGAGAGGATAGAGGATTCACTAAAAATTTCCACTTTCGATTTAAAATCCCCCCCTCCCATGAAACACTTAATTGACTAGAGATAGAGCTTAGATGATGACTCATGGATTTAGCATCAAACTCCATGGGGGAAAGAGGTTTACTAAGGATTTCCACTTTTTTCTTTTTGACACATCTGTTTTTCAGAATTGGGTTAGATGATGACCGATATTAATTCACTATCAAATTTTAAATGGGTAGAGGGACTCACTAAGAATTTCAAATTCAAGTTAAAATGTTCCTTGAAGCATCTATTTCTTAGAATTGGCTATAAATGGAACTTAGATGATGCCTAATATTGATTCAAATTGAAACTTCAGAGAGAGTACGAGGGTTCACTAATGATTTCCACTAGCGGTTTTCACAAAAAAATGTATAACTGTACGAAATAAATGTGCGAATGAATATAACAATTTTTAATAGTTTCGTCAAAAATGGAGTGTACACAGCACTTGCTACAATATGAAAGCTTCTTCATAAATGTCTTGTTAAAACTCTTTCTGTTTATGTAAATGTACTAAATGTGATGTTTAAGAGATTTGAGTGGAGCCTTACACTCTGGACATTTTTCATTTCATATCAAAGACCATGCAATATCTTGAAAACAACATTATCACTCACTTTTAAATAAAACAAAATATATATATATATATATTTTATCCTACGTCGGGGCGGAGACCAAATAGGCCATGAGCCCTCTGGCAGCTCAATAAAAACCAGTCTTGTTATAAAAGTAAAACAAATATGTATGACTCACTGCTTTTATTATTGTTTATAAAAATTATTTTTTTTTTTGTAATCATTTCTAATTTTAAATTTTTGATAAACTAATAATTGAAAAATTATGACTGTGTTTTATGTCAGATCTACCTGAAAGTCCTCTTACTCTCGCTACTTGATTGAAATGACTATCGAAATTCATCTTAATTTCTCAATTTATTTAAAAAATATTGTGCCAACAGCCATTCGGAAATGCAAAATAATCACATTCATACAAAATTATTCTTCTCCTGATAATGAGGCTAGTTCATTCTTAAATATACCTTTTTTTTTTAAAGATAAAACTGAAAGGAACAAATAATGACCCACAAAGGGCTCTAGTATCAATGATGATCATTATTTAGTTTATATATATATATGCGTGTGTACTATTTTGACAGAAATGGCGCGTTTGGAATGCTCCTCGGACAACATAATTTAAAAAATACCAGGCAAAAGAAATTGTTTGTCATTAATGTTATTATATTTATGTGAGTATACATATATTTCTATTTATTAACAAAAATATTCATATTCGGTGTACGGTCATGAATCTCTGCATCTAGCAGAAATAGTACACATTACCTAGTATTTTAAAATGCTGGGTTAGACAGACAGCATTATAAATACATCATTTGTTCCAAAATCGATTTTGTTAGATAAGAGAAAATAGTCAACAAAATTTCCTTGAAGAAAGCAGGCATATGTCAGTTAGGTGATGACAATTGTTTCAACTCTGTATTGTAGTCACTAGAATAAGTGTGCAAAGATTCCGACTTCTAGGTCAACAGAGGAGGGTTTAAAAGTACTTATTAGTTTTTATTATAGTTACAACTAGTATAGCATCTCTTAGACAAGGAAAATAACACTCATAAAAAATGAAGTTGGAACTTTTTTTCATATTTTATTTTGTTTAAAAATATATAACACTTAGCACTGAAAACAGTTGTTAATCAAAAATTGGATCAGTTAGGTTCTGCCCTGTTGTCAATACAATAAATATGCAAAGTTTCAACTTTCTAGACTCTTGGTGTAATGTGCTTCTAGTGGGTCTTGTAAGGCATAAAAATTAAAATTATTTTCTACTCCCTGTGTGATTCCATGCAGTGAAAGATAGTATAAGTGTGTAAAGATTCAACCTTCTAGGTTACCAGTGAGCTTTTGGAGGTTATGGAAAGACTTTAACAAAAAATAAAACTCATATTTTGTCACAGGAATGTGTGCGTATGTGTGGAGAATGACAAATATCCTGCTTCGTTAAGTTTTGTCTCATAATTAATACTATAAGTGTGCAAAGATTCAGTCTTCTAGGTTACCAAGGGCCTTCTGGAAGGTCTTCAAAAAAGATAAACTTTCAAATTACAATAGTTTTGGTCACATATTTTAATCATAAAGTAAAGCATTTAACTTTTTATATGGGCCTTTTACAAAAGAAGCATTTTTAATTAGCAAATTGTTCTTTATGCAAAGATGTTTTGAAAAAAATCTAGGTTTTGGTTTTCTAATATAAGAAATCTGACGTGAACAATAGTCAAAGTTATAGGACTTAAGACTACTTTCATCAGATCAAATGAAATGGTTAAAACACAGATTTTAGTCTTACAAAAATTGAATTTTATTAGGTAAAATTTGCATTCAAAAACATGAATATCTATCTTTAGCAAAAGTTTTGTTTAGTTAATTATAATTAATACTATAAGTGTGCAAAGATTCAGTCTTCTAGGTTACCAAGGGCCTTCTGGAAGGTCTTCAAAAAAGATAAACTTTCAAATTACAATAGTTTTGGTCACATATTTTAATCATAAAGTAAAGTATTTAACTTTTTATATGGGCCTTTTACAAAAGAAGCATTTTTAATTAGCAAATTGTTCTTTATGCAAAGATGTTTTGAAAAAAATCTAGGTTTTGGTTTTCTAATATAAGAAATCTGACGTGAACAATAGTCAAAGTTATAGGACTTAAGACTACTTTCATCAGATCAAATGAAATGGTTAAAACACAGATTTTAGTCTTACAAAAATTGAATTTTATTAGGTAAAATTTGCATTCAAAAACATGAATCTTTAGCAAAAGTTTTGTTTAGTCCTCTATTACACACAAAAAACTTTAATGATATCTTTAATATGATAATGAAAACTTTTATTTAATGATAATTAAATTATTTTATGATATTAATTTTATTTTATGGTAATGAAAACTTTTATTTGATGACAATGGAACTTTTCTTGTTTAACTAATTTTGATATAGAAAATATTTTTATAATTGGCAATTATTTTAAGGGTTCATATTCAAACTTGACAATGAAATTCACTCAGTCTTCAGAAGAATTTTAGCAAACTTCCATAGCCTGAATAACAATTATCTACTCACAACATTTTGTAGTATAATAGTTTTATTTAGTGAAATTAATAACACAAAAATTAAAATGTAAATATAGCCAATTTAATGATAAAACACAAAATCAAATTTTGCAAATCAAAACTTTAGTTTTAATTGCAATAATGTAAAGAATCTTTAGAAAAAAAATTAATTGTAGCAATAATCAAAACATCAAATGCTAACTAGACAAAAGTTAATATTTGTTTAGGTTTTCATTAATTCTTTTTCTTTCATTAGATTATTTGCTAAAACATACAAATGGCATCTAACACAATTTTGTATTACTCCCCTCCCCCCCATGTTATCTAGAAAAAATAACAAATGTTATTGTTATAACAAAATAATGATTACAATTAAGGGTTAAAAAAATCACATTAAAGGTTACAAAAAATAAGAAAACAAAATTCAAGGGTAAATATTATATTTAATACACTTAAAACACAACTCCAATGGCTTTCATTTATATGTCATAACAATATAAAGATTACAAATTTAAATTTTTGTGAATATTATGTAGAATGGAGAATTTTTGACCCTGATGAAGATAGACATGGTACATATAGGATAAAATTATAAAAATTCTACTTAAATTAAGTTTGAACAGATAAAAAACAAATTGTATCTTGGAATTAGAAAACTATTTGAAAATGAAAATAAATTCCTTTAAAAAGAATTTATATTTTAATGAAATGTTTTGCTTAAAATGACATATTTGATTAATATCAGGATTGAAGGTCAATAAAAAGTAATGCACTGATCCATATTTGCTATACATATGTGTAGCAAATATTATACACTTGCTATACTTCAAGCCTCGGCTAAGGTGGTGTTTGTTCCCCAACCTGTGGTGTCAAATGCATATAAAGTTTAGCTAATTAAAAAAAAATAAATTTAACAGTTTCCTTTTTGTAAAATCAAAAATATATATTTATTTTGTAAATATATATTGCCCAAAATCAAGTAGAATAAACTAATTTGACAAATCAGAGTTTTTTCTCTCATAAATAAGACCTGATTTAAACCAATGATTTAAAAAAAAAATAAATTGATTTAAATTGTTACTCTAATCATGATTTAAATCAATGAATCCTGCTTCTAATTTATAAATGAAAATCAGAGAATATAGGTGAAATCTACTCAAATAAAACATCTGGATATCTTAATGTCTCATATTTTTAAAAAATCAGCTCCATAAAAAATCGATTTTTTAGTGAAAACTTACATGAGAAATGATTATTTATGAAACAATATTGAATGTTTTTATTTTTTGATGTTTTTTTCAACATTTTATTCGGAAATTTGGCAGTTTTCAAAATATTCGATTTCATTTAAAATCAATAGACTTTCAGTATTCACTGATTGTAATTTTTATATCAAATTCATTCAAAACACTCCATTCGTTCATGAGATATCATCTCCACAGACTCACACACACACCACCTCAAAACTGATCGATTCGAGTTCAAGGATGCTTGAAACCTAAACTTCCATTGAAAACTTGAATTTAAATTTTTGACCCAGTCACAATACTTTCCTGACACATTATACTACATATATAGGAAAAGTAAAAAACAGTTCCTTCCTTCTAGCTTAGTCATGCCTATCAAAGAAATGTCGAAGCATAGGTAGAAATTGCATGCACATTTTTATTTGGTTCTATTTCCAATAGAATATCTTCTGACATAGGTAGACTGAGAGAGATTCGTCTCTGCTGAAAATCCCAATTGGCACTTAGAGGAAACAAAACAGGAGGCTTTGCTACTGTCTGTAATAGCTCTGTATACAGGGTGTCCCAAAAAGATTGAAATGTGCTTTAATTCTTTACCTTTTGGAGATAAGTGGGCAATGCAAATTGCAAAAACGTTGAAAGTAAGGTAGGAAATAAGACTATGTTAATGAAATAGTCCTCCCATTCATTTTCAAAAAGTTACATTTTTTCAATTTTTATACGACCCCCTTAGACAAATTGGGTCAATCAGAAAATTTTTATTTTTAATGCAACAAGATCATTAAAAATGACAGCATATCTGCATCTTTAAAATTGAGCGAGTTATATTTAATTGAAAATTGAACATTGTGAATGGGGGCCATATATTGAATTAAAAATGTAAATTTGTGACATATCACAAAAAAGATAAAACTGGATGATAATACATAGGAGACATTTTTGCAAATTCCGCTTAGACTCACGATGCAATCACGGATTCTTAAGTACTTTTCACATTGAGACATGCCATTTTTTATTTGAAACAATTAAAATAAATAAGTAAACAAATGCAAGTATGTATTTGATTTTGAAATTTAATATAATTTTTCGAAATGAAGAATAGAACTCACAGATGATTTTTTCTTTCCTTTAACTTTAATTTAGTCGTTTCAAACGTTTATAGTAAAATAATTTTAAAAAACTGAAAACTGAAATTTTGACACATATTAAAGTATTTTTAATCTAAACAATTTCCATCGTCAATTTGTTTATGATCCCTATTTTTACTGATGAAACAGCCTTTCACATGGTAAGGAAAAGTGGCATAAGTCAGATTTTTTCCTTTATCATAATTCAGTTGATTTTAAAGATACAAATATGCGGATATTTTTAATGATCTTGTTGCATCAAAAATAAAAATTTTCTGATTGACCCAATTTGTCTAAGGGGGTCATATGAAAATTAAAAAAGTGTCTCAAGTAATCTTCACGAGCAGATCTGAAGAATAAAATGTCCTGGTCTTGTTTGTAAACAAATTTACAAAATATATGAAGTGGAATAAATATATGCAAAATAAAAGTGCTAAAACTGTATATAACCTGTACTACAACTTATGAGTTTCTAAAATCTTTGTCAAAATAAAACAGATAACATAATAAATTGAAAATATTAATAATCCAGTAATCTTAAAACCTAAAGGCCGTAATTGATTCCAATAGATGCCAAAATATGTGCTAATATAACCGGGCTTTTAATGTTTGTTCTACTATTTCGTCTTTACACAGTGAAATTGATTTCATCCTTAAACTTGGTCAGGATGCCGGTTACTCTTTTGAGTTTGTTTATAAAATCTTTTCAAATATTTGCCATAATTTTATTCAACCCAATTCTAAACTCATTCCCATTAATGAATGTTTGCCGTTTAAAGCTAGTTTTCCGTGCCACCAATAAATTTTTTATCCCCTTATCAAATTCAAATTTTGTATCGAGTTTAATTTTAGACCCACTCACTGATAAATTTTGGGATAAAGAAAACTTTAAAAGCCATGCTGTGGTATATGTAGTATCCCTTCTTTTCCTAGATAATATTTATAAGTTTCATATTGGTAGCACTAAACACTAGGTTGGTATACAGTTGGCTGAACATAATAGGGATGTTAAGAAAGGTAGATAATAGACAGCTCTTGCCCAATTAGTGATTAGTGATAACTTTCAATCCCTTTTCGAAAATTCTTTTCTTTTGATCAGCTGTAATAACTCCCAGTCTATTTTACTCTATGAATTCCTTTTTATTTATCTATATCGCACCTCTATCTGCAATTTCGACCCTGTCAATGTTTTAAGTTATGCCTGGTGACTCGTTCTCGACTCCATGCAAGTCAAAACTTTACAAAGTTACCTGTAAAATATAAAATATTAAAAAAAAGAATAATAATTTTTGTTTTCTTACTTACGTATATTTGTGTTTAAACTGGATTATGACAATTTGTCTTTCTTGTATTTGTAATTTTGTAAAATTTAAATCTGTTTCTGGTGATTTTGTGTGGATGCATTAAACATGGTTAGTAGTGATGCCAATTTTGTAATATGTAAATTCAACTTGCCGGTAGTGGATGGATATAAGCATATTAGCATAATTTTTTATTTAATGCCACTGAGAAAGGGTATGATGATGAAAGCGCTCGGGCTTTTATATTATATGTACATCTGATGGATGTTTTAATAAAATGACGATTAAAATCTAATGATTTGTCATTCATTTATTATTTAAATCGATGACAATTAACACATGAATTTTAAAATTCATCGGCAAATAACTATATAACTAAATGAAAATGTTTTTAAACTTCAAATTGGATATAACAAATAAATATCTATTTTTGCATTTTGTATAAGGTGGAATGATATTCAGACTCATCTTAAAATAAATGGTATCCATTATTTTAAATCATTTGTAAAATACATCGCATACCAGATATATATATATTTGTTCCAGAAGTGAAAAATTTGGCATCAAGCAACGTAAACAGATAGGTATCAGTACAGATAATGAAGAAACAGAGCCTTTAGTGTCAAATTGCATATTATATTAAACAAGACTAATTGCTAATTGAATGTGGCAAAAGTGTCTGTATGACTCAATGTTGGTCAAATGTTCACATGCAGCTGATGATGGTGCAGGGGTACTTTGTTCAAAAAAGAAAACACTGAAAAATTTTAACGTCCAGAAAAAAAGATAAAATTATTTAGAATAAACTGGTTCAGTTCGACAAATTTTTCTTCTATTACTGAAGGAATCCATATTTATAGAATTAATATTTCAAGAATATATTTTAATGCCACGTTTTATATAAGGCTATATAATTTATGGATACGATGATTAATGCTGGAATGTTAAATCCTCATGGACCATGGCAATGTAGTATTAAACTTTTCATATATTTGGTTTAATATAATAGTATAAAAATGCATTGAAACGCTTTCAAGGGCGACAGCAGGATTCTATAAAATGTGATGAACGTATTATTGATTGATGTTTGTTATGGATATTATATTATTCTACAAGGTTCAATCCTTGGCTAAGATAGTATTGGGAGACTGTGCATCTTGATTACTCTATAAAAAACGGTGCAATTTTCGATTATAGCTCTTGTTTTTCTCTCGTTGCTTAAATTTGAACTCTTTAATTAGTTGCTTCACTGTAAAATATTTAACCAATGTAGTCAAATAACTATAAATAAATTTTTCATTCTTAAATATTTTCAGATAAATAAGTAAGTGCAGCACCAGCTTGCACTTATATTTGTATCTTAGAATATTGGTGTTCATGAAGTACAATTTTGGGAACGCCGACTGCAAACTCTCCAATGTTTTCATGCAATATTACCTACTGTTAAAAAAAATGTGTATTGCACGCATTTATTACCATTTAACATAATCTGTCTGCAAGTTACATTTTAATGCATTTACTGATAAGGTGCAAAGCTTAAGAGAAATTTTCTAACGTACAGCATCCAAAACTTACAGAAAAAAAAATTTCACTTTGTATTGCCCTTATTTGACTGCTGAAACAGAGTCCAATAAATAAGCAACAGCGTTATAAGAATTACAATCTTAAGTTTTATAGGAATAGTGGAGTTGTGCTAGAAATGTATCAAATATAATACTTACCCTTATTTACATTTTTTTTCTATATTTTTGAAGTAACAAAGTGTTTTTATTTACATTCACAGCTAGGGTTGCTGTGCTACTGATCTTACGCCAATATTGTCGGGCATTGGCTGCAAAAATGACCGAAAGTTCGCCAGCCACTGTAAATCGCATTATCATATAAACGGGCAAATTACTGAATAAAATATAAAAACATTGGATTTACACGATTAAGCTAAACCCCTATTTTCTCCTGTAGTCAGAAAATGTAAAATATTCGGTGTAGGAAATAAGAAAACGGCTTTTAAAGTACTCCATTCGCTGTGCGACGCCTCTATAGCGCCATCTATTTCAGAGCTGTTGAACTAAAACTTTATAATTTTGTTTCAGTATTTTATTTATAGATAATTAATTAATTGATATTATACAAATTTTCTGACTACACAAGAAACTACATATATCATTCTATCACTCGTACAAATTCCAAAAGGATTTGCACAGCCGTTCTTTTGCGGTTATGATAATAGGAATGGCCTATACTTTAACATGGGTGGAA
Organism: Amaurobius ferox; assembly: GCA_951213105.1. Classification (NCBI taxonomy): domain Eukaryota; kingdom Metazoa; phylum Arthropoda; class Arachnida; order Araneae; family Amaurobiidae; genus Amaurobius; species Amaurobius ferox. The sequence continues at coordinate 113,265,137 of OX578134.1, forward strand.
AACGACCGAAAACCACCTTAAGAAAACTTTTGCAAAACCACATTTTCCTAGGGTCAATATGAGGGAAGTTATTCTGATTCCTGTAATTGTACCATTCTTTGCTTCCAAATTCTTTTGCCTCGTTATCCATGCTTTTTTTTATATCTTCTCCCGCTATGCCATGAATAGTGTTGTGGAGTTGTGCCTGTTTTGCAACAGTATCCGCCTGTTCATTGATGTGTATGCCTTTATGTCCGGGTGTCCAGACGAGAATGATATTTTTCCCTATAGCTTTTTCAACAAGAACTTTGTGAATTTGTAAAATAATGCAAGGAGAATCTTTTTTTATGTTTTTAAGGCTTTTAAGAGTGCTGAGGCTATCAGTACAAATTATGTAATTTTCTTCATTGCCGATCCACTCTTCCGCCGCTTTTAAGATGGCAAGTGCTTCAATTGTGAATATGGAGTTGTGATTTGACGTTGTATAGCTTCTATTAATTTGAAGACTAGGAACAACAATTCCAATAGAACTTCCACGTTCAGTTTTCGATCCATCTGTTCCTATGAAGATGTATGATTGATGGTTTTCAACAAAATTTTTGAAAAAGGCTTGAATTATAAGATCCGGGATGTTCTTACTTTGAAATGACAGTTCATTAGTTAAAATCTTGTAGTTGCTATTTTCGGTTGGAGGGGTCCAAGTCAGGAGATTAGTTTTATACATCCCCAACTCATCAAAGATATTTTTCATTTTCCTAGTGATAGGTGCTTTCTCAAATTTCCAATTTCTATAGATTATTGAAGGGGGATTCCAAATGATATCATGTAGAGGGGACCAGCTTCCCAAGTAAACATTTTTTATAAAGAATTTTTTGGTAAGAGTTGCGTGTCTCTCTTGAAGCGGAATAGAATTCGTTTCTGCAAGGAGTATATTAATCGGCGTGCATTTAGGAAGACCCGTAGCTATTCTTAACATGTTATTATAAATAGGATTAATTTTTTTGTACTGAGATTTGCTTGCTGCACTAAAGATCTGGCATCCATATTCAAGCTGGCTTCTGATGGTTGCATTTCCAATTTTAAGCAGATGAATGGTGTTTGCGCCCCACTTTTTTGAAGAGATATATTTAAAACCGTTTAAAGCTTTTGCACTCTTTTGTTTTAGATGATTAAAATGATCCTTCCAAGTAAGGTTTTTGTCGAAGATGATTCCCAACATTTTTATTTTGTTAACTTCTGGTATTAATGTGTTGTTTATTTTGATTTCACAAGGTATCTTCTTTTTTTTATTTGTAAAGTTAATGATTTGGCATTTCTCCGGATTTATTGAAAGTCTCCATTTTTTACACCAGTTATTGCAAATGTTGACTGCATATTGAAGGTTTCTTTTTGCTTCTTTTCTATCTTTGTGTTCACTGTATATTATGATATCGTCGGCATAAATTAGGCACGTTACTTCCTCAGGTATATGCTGGGATAGGTCGTTCATATATAGCATAAAAAGGAAAGGGCTAGTAATACAGCCTTGTGGGAGTCCTTGGTTACTGGGTACCGGGTTTGAAAGAGTATTCCTCCATTTTATTTGGTTAGTTCTCTGGTTGAGAAAGTTATGGATCCACAGGCCAGTTCGTCCTAGGATTCCCTTGCCTGCCGCCTTTTTCAATAGCCCATCTATCCAAATAGAGTCATATGCTGCCTTCAGGTCGATTGATACACAGAATATATAGTTTTTATTTTTCCTTGCTATGAGAATATCATGTTGTGTTCTTGCTAAAAGTGTAATGCAACTTTTATGAGGTAAAAATCCGTAGTTATTTTTGTGGAAAAGCTTTTTTTTATAATAAGTTTCATTGATAAGTCTTTGCAGAATCATTCTTTCTATAATTTTAGCTATGGTAGGCGTAAGGGCAATCGGTCTGTATGCTTTGGTGTCCTTGGGGTCTTTGTGCGGCTTCAGAATTGGAATTATGATCGTATGAGTCCAGTCCGCTGGAATTCTGCCTGTGCTGAAACTGATGTTAGCAATATTCCAAAGAGAATTTAAAATTGCTTCCGGAAGGTTTTTTATTATTTTGATCGTTATTCCATCATGCCCAGGTGTCGAGTCTCTGATACATTTTATTGCTGATTTGAATTCTTCCCATGAAAATTTATTATTGAGGGGAGATTGCACAGTGTCTACAAAACTTATAGGTAAATTCGGGTGATTTTGATTTTTATTATATTGTTGGCTGAAAAAATTTGCTTGATCTTTTGCAGAGGTTATCGTTGTATTGTTTTTGCTGATATGATTAATACTTTGGTATGAAGAGCCGACGCACGTTTTCAGCTGCCTGATTATCTTGTAAATGTTGTTATTCTCAGCTGTCTTTTTACATGTGCTTGACCAGTGATTTCTTTTAAGTATTTTTAAGAGATTTTTCAGTTTGTTTTTATGTTTTTTATATTCTTCCCAGTCTTCACAATTTGTATGTTTTTTTGCCTTATTGAGGTGTTTTCTCATTTTGGCGCGAAGGAAGTTGCATTTTATGTTCCACCAAGGGACTCTCGGAACCGGAATTTCCTGAACCGATTTGCTGGAGCTTATTGCATTTTTTACGATCTTGCAGAAATTTTCTGGTTCTTTAAGTTCTTCCTCACATTTCGTGGTTTTTTCATGAAAGATTTGCCAATTAAAGTTAACTCTGCAGTATGTTTCTGTTCCAAGGGCTTGATTAAAAGTTATTTTGATCGGGAAGTGATCACTGCCTAAATTGTCAGGGAGTACGTTCCATACGATGTCCGAAGCAAGATCGGGAGAGCAAAGCGTCAGGTCGAGGGCCGACAAGGAGCCATTCCCATCAATCCGAGTTCCCGTTCTGTGGTTTAAGAGAAATAATTGATGATTTTGCATCCAGTTAAAAAGTTTTTCTCCACTGTTATTAGTCGAAAATCCCCAGTTCCTGTGCGACGCATTGAAATCGCCTGCGATTAAGTAGTTTGTGTTGTTCTTTATCATGATCTCATTTAGCATGTTGTTATTCCTAATACCTCTTCTACAGTAAACGTTTAAAATGTTAAATTTATGGTTCTGCTTATGAATTTCCATTTCTTGAAGTTCGATGTCAGGTAGCATCTTCTGCTTGGTAATCTTCGCACTCATGTTTTTTTGACTGCTATAAGAAGACCACCTCCTCTACTGTGATCCGGCCGATCAAATCTAAAAATTTCTTTATCTTTAAGAGAAAACGGGTGGTGAGATTTTAGGAAAGTTTCTTGAATGATAAGGATGTCAGCCTGGCGAAAAGTCATGGAAAAATTGAGGTCCGGCCGGCGCTTTTTGGCGCCACATATATTCCATTGAATTATGGATAGAGCAGAGAACACAAACAGAAAAGGGAAAAGAAAAAACACCAGGCAAAAACATAAAAACACCATTACATTTCCATTTTTCCACCTTGACTTTTGTTTCTGTTCTCTTGGTAATTTTCTTCGTGTTTCTTTTTGTTATTATTATATTTAGTGGGAGATTCATTATTAGTTCTTTTATTATTTTGTTGACTTTTTCCTTTTTGTTTTTCATTACTTATTTTAGTTTCGGTCCCTATTGTTTGTTCATTTCTGATATTTTGCTGTTCACTGCTTTCTTCTTTTCCTTGGCTCTTACTTATTGTTTCATTTTCCTTTGTTTCTGGATGTATATTTTGTCTTTCAATAAGTTGTTGTATTATGCTTGTTTGAGTTTTTATTATTTGTTGCATCTCTTCTATCATAGGTTTCATCGTCGTTACCACTACATTTGCTATAGTTTGTATTGTTTCCATCGGGATTTCTAGGTGGGTCATCTCATTCGGTGTCATGTTGTCTATTTGTCTCGATTTGGTTTTAACCTTCTCTGCATATGATGCGTTTATTTTATTTCTTGCCTCTCTGTATGTTATTTTGCCATCTCTTTTTAATTTTAGTATGCTTATTTCTTTTTGTTTAGTTTCACAATTTTCGAAGTCTGCTGAATGATTCTGTTTGCAGTTGCGACATTTTGGTTCAGTAGTGCCAGGGCATTCTCTCTCTTCGTGGTTTCCTGTACATCTCTTACATATTATCTGTGATCTGCAGCTGTTACTTCCATGTCCGAACAACCAACATTTTCTGCATTGTCTGGGTTTTTCTATAAATTCTTTAATGTAGTGCATTTGTAATCCTATGTGAACTTTCTCCGGTATGTTCTGTCTTGTGTTTGGGGTCCGAAACTTTATGGTTTTTAAAGGTAGTATTTCGTTTTCAATTTTTTTTTTGAATCTGCAAATTTCGAATACTTCTATATTTTGATCTTTTAATTCTTGTGTTATCTCCTCCAGTGTAATCTCAGTTTCAATGTTGCTGATCACAAAATCCGATAGAATGTTATCGTAACTTAACTTTACAGTTATAGGGATATCTTGTATGCTTTTTATTTCCATGATCTCCAGAGCCGTTTTCTTTGTGTAAGCTGTCAGGACAATGTTTCCTGCTCTAGTTTTGTAGGGCGGAGATGCCTCCGAGGGGACCGACAGGTTACCGATAATATTATTTCTAAGAACAAACGGGTTACCCGCCCGCAAAGGGGACGAGGGAAACAAGAAAAAGGTAAAGGAGCGACATTCCAATTCACTAGCACATTCTATCAGACCATACAAATCCAAAGCAAAAAGAGCATCGTTCCACCCCGAAGGGGGGACGGAATCCGACATTTGTAAACCAACCACGCACCTAAGAAGTAACAACACCAAAAACTACCGGGGAGAAAGCGAAAAAACCACTTACCGCCGAAAAGCCAGAAAGGAGAGGAATAAGAAAGACACTACCTGAACACTACCTCAGTAGCACAAACTACAACAGAATTATACCCAAGAAGAAAAGCAGCCAGAATTCCCCACTGAGACAGCGCGCGAGCACCACCCACGAGGTCCACCCCTTACGGTACAGTGGCTAGTTCTAGACACTGTACCTACGGTTAGAGATTCTTTTCACGTAGGCAACAAGGCGTCTACAAAGAGTATGGTGGTAGCAACCGTTGCTAGGGGGAATATGACGTCGGTGCAACTCATCTATTGTTTTTTATTTCAGCTGGTTTCACTTTTGAAATTTTATGGTGTTTCTCGCTTTGAGCGCGCAAATTTTTCTTTATTTCAGGCGGTTTTCGGTCGTTTTCCACCCATGTTAAAGTATAGGCCATTCCTATTATCATAACCGCAAAAGAACGGCTGTGCAAATCCTTTTGGAATTTGTACGAGTGATAGAATGATATATGTAGTTTCTTGTGTAGTCAGAAAATTCGTATAATATCAATTAATTAATTATCTATAAATAAAATACTCAAACAAAATTATAAAGTTTTAGTTCTACAGCTGTGAAATAGATGGCGCTATAGAGGCGTCGCACAGCGATCGGAGTACTTTAAAAGCCGTTTTCTTATTTCCTACACCGAATATTTTACATTTTCTGACTACAGGAGAAAATAGGGGTTTAGCTTAATCATGTAAATCCAATGGTTTTATACTTTATTCAGTAATTTGCACGTTTATATGATAATGCGATTTACAGTGGCTGGCGAACTTACGGTCATTTGTGCAGCCAATGCCCGACAATATTGGCGTAAGATCAGTAACACAGCAACCCTAGCTGTGAATGTAAATAAAAACACTTTGTTACTTCAAAAATATAGAAAAAAAATGTAAATAAGGGTAAGTATTATATTTGATACATTTCTAGCACAACTCCACTATTCCTATAAAGCTTAAGATTGTAATTCTTATAACGCTGTTGCTTATTTATTGGACTCTGTTTCAGCAGTCAAATAAGGGCAATACAAAGTGAAATTTTTTTTTCTGTAAGTTTTGGATGCTGTACGTTAGAAAATTTCTCTTAAGCTTTGCACCTTATCAGTAAATGCATTAAAATGTAACTTGCAGACAGATTATGTGAAATGGTAATAAATGCGTGCAATACACATTTTTTTTTAACAGTAGGTAATATTGCATGAAAACATTGGTGAGTTTGCAGTCGGCGTTCCCAAAATTGTACTTCATGAATACCAATATTCTAAGATACAAATATAAGTGCAAGCTGGTGCTGCACTTACTTATTTATCTGAAAATATTCAAGAATGAAAAATTTATTTATAGTTATTTGACTACATTGGTTAAATATTTTACAATGAAGCAACTAATTAAAGAGTTCAAATTTAAACAACGGGCGAAAAACAAGAGCTATAATCGAAGATTGCACCGGTTTTTATAGAGTAATCAAGATGCACAGTCTCCCAATACTATCTTAGCCAAGGATTGAACCTTGTAGAATAATATAATATCCATAACAAACATCAATCAATAATACGTTCATCACATTTTATAGAATCCTGCTGTCGCCCTTGAAAGCATTTCAATGCATTTTTATACTATTATATTAAACCAAATATATGAAAAGTTTAATACTACATTGCCATGGTCCATGAGGATTTAACATTCCAGCATTAATCATTGTAACCATAAATTATATAGCCTTATATAAAACGTGGCATTAAAATATATTCTTGAAATATTAATTCTATAAACATGGTTATCTTTATCCCAAAATTTATCAGTGAGCGGGTCTAAAATTAAACTCGATACAAAATTAGAATTTGATAAGGGGATGAAAAATTTATTGGTGGCACGGAAAACTAGCTTTAAACGGCAAACATTCATTAATGGGAATAAGTTTAGAATTGGGTTGAATAAAATTATGGCAAATATTTGAAAAGATTTTATAAACAAACTCAAAAGAGTAACCGGTATCCTGACCAAGTTTAAGGATGAAATCAGTTTCACTGTGTAAAGACGAAATAGTAGAACAAACATTAAAATCCCGGTTATATTAGCACATATTTTGGCATCTATTGGAATCAATTACGACCTTTAGGTTTTAAGATTACTGGATTATTAATATTTTCAATTATGTTATCTGTTTTATTTTGACAAAGATTTTAGAAACTCGTAAGTTGTAGTACAGGTTGTATACAGTTTTAGCACTTTTATTTTGCATATATTTATTCCACTTCATATATTTTGTAAATTTGTTTACAAACAAGACCAGGACATTTTATTCTTCAGATCTGCTCGTGAAGATTACTTGAGACACTTTTTTAATTTTCATATGACCCCCTTAGACAAATTGGGTCAATCAGAAAATTTTTATTTTTGATGCAACAAGATCATTAAAAAAATCCGCATATTTGTATCTTTAAAATCAACTGAATTATGATAATGGAAAAATCTGACTTATGCCACTTTTCCTTACCATGTGAAAGGCTGTTTCATCAGTAAAAATAGGGATCATAAACAAATTGACGATGGAAATTGTTTAGATTAAAAATACTTTAATATGTGTCAAAATTTCATTTTCCAGTTTTTTAAAATTATTTTACTATACACATTTGAAACGGCTAAATTAAAGTTAAAGGAAAGAAAAAATCATCTGTGAGTTCTATTCTTCATTTCGAAAAATTATATTAAATTTCAAAATCAAATACATACTTGCATTTGTTTACTTATTTATTTTAATTGTTTCAAATAAAAAATGGCTTGTCTCAATGTGAAAAGTACTTAAGGCGGTTTTCGGTCGTTTTCCACCCATGTTAAAGTATAGGCCATTCCTATTATCATAACCGCAAAAGAACGGCTGTGCAAATCCTTTTGGAATTTGTACGAGTGATAGAATGATATATGTAGTTTCTTGTGTGGTCAGAAAATTCGTATAATATCAATTAATTAATTATCTATAAATAAAATACTCAAACAAAATTATAAAGTTTTAGTTTTACAGCTGTGAAATAGATGGCGCTATAGAGGCGTCGCACAGCGATTGGAGTACTTTAAAAGCCGTTTTCTTATTTCCTACACCGAATATTTTACATTTTCTGACCACAGGAGAAAATAGGGGTTTAGCTTAATCATGTAAATCCAATATAATTGTATTTTGTTCAGTAATTTGCCCGTTTATATGATAATGCGATTTGCAGTGGTTGGCGAACTTTCGGTCATTTGTGCAGCCAATGCCCGACAATATTGGCGTAAGATCAGTAGCACAGCAACCGTAGCTGTGAATGTAAATAAAAACACTTTGTTACTTCAAAAATATAGAAAAAAAATGTAAATAAGGGTAAGTATTATATTTGATACATTTCTAGCACAACTCCACTATTCCTATAAAGCTTAAAATTGTAATTTTTATAACGCTGTGGCTTATTTATTGGGCTCGATTTCAGCAGTCAATTAGTAATACAAAGTGATTTTTTTTTTTTCTGTAAGTTTTGGATACTGTACGTTAGAAAATTTCTCTTAAGCTTTGCACCTTATCAGTAAATGCATTAAAATGTAACTTGCAGACAGATTATGTTAAATGGTAATAAATGCGTGCAATACACATTTTTTTTAACAGTAGGTAATATTGCATGAAAACATTGAAGAGTTTGCAGTCGGCGTTCCCAAAATTGTGCTTCATGAATACCAATATTCTAAGATACAAATAAGTGCAAGATGGTGCTGCACTTACTTATTTATCTGAAAATAAGAATGAAAAATTTATTTATAGTTATTTGACTACATTGGTTAAATATTTTACAGTGAAGCAACTAATTAAAGAGTTCAAATTTAAACAACGGGAGAAAAACAAGAGCTATAATCGAAAATTGCACCGTTTTTTATAGAGTAATCAAGATGCACAGTCTCCCAATACTATCTTAGCTAAGGATTGAATCTTGTAGAATAATATAATATCCATAACAAACATCGATCAATAATACGTTCATCACATTTTATAGCATAGGGGCCGACTACGGGGGGGGCAGAGGGGCACGAGCCCCCGCTGAACTTTTCCAGAGGGGGCTTTGCTCCCTCTGGGAAATTTCAAGATTTTTTTCTAACTTCATATTTTACTAAATACCAAAAAAATGCAGTTTTTTAAACATAAAAATATTTGAAAGAAAATCTTATTAACGTAAATGTCACATCTCAGTCTTGTTCATTTCTTCCTTACCATAGCTCCCTGAACTATTTCGCACACAAACCAAGCTGATCTTTACTCCCAGGAAACATGTTTACGCTAATAACAAAAACACCTGGTTACCAGAACTTTTTCGACTGACCACATAGTTCAAAGAGAAATGGAATATTTACAGCCATGTTATTGGCATTTCCAAAAAATAGCTAAAAAGATTAAAAATATTTATCGTACAATAAGTAAAACTGCTGATATCTTTCTTTCGATCCAGCCTGCCCGACCTACCCGAAGCTGTAAGATATCTGTTTAGACCGCCGAGACAATGCCATCTAATCGCTCGGAAGGACTTTCAAACCCACAAATTTAACGTGCTCGTACACGGGAACAGTTTAGGCAAACCCGAAAACCGAACTCGGGTCCTCCGAGTACAAACCCTGTGACTTAACCACTCGATTATCTCACTCCAAAACTGCTGCTTGTAAGACAATAACTTACAAAACTTCCTTGAGGAAAGCATATATATGTCAGTTAGGTGACTACAGTTGCTTCGATGGCATTATAATCTCCCCTTTTCAGGACAAAATAATCGTATGAGCTCTTAACAACCACTACTGCCGTTCGTTCTTGGCAGTTGTTAAGGGCGGATACTGTTCTTTTGGCCTGAAAAAGGGGCTTAAAATGACCACGAACAAATGTAGTCACCTAACTGATATATGCTTGCGTTCTTCAAGGCGGCCTTGTAAGTTGTTATATCTTTATCGGATTGTGCCCCCCCTGAGATTTTGAAAACTCGGCGCCTATGTTTTATAGAATCCTGTTATCGCCCTTGAAAGCATTTCAATGCATTTTTATACTATTATATTAAACCAAATATATGAAAAGTTTAATACTACATTGCCATGGCCCATGAGGATTTAACATTCCAGCATTAATCATCGTATCCATAAATTATATAGCCTTATATAAAACATGGCATTAAAATATATTCTTGAAATATTAATTCTATAAATATGGATTCCTTCAGTAAAAGAAGAAAAATTTGTCGAACTGAACCAGTTTATTCTAAATTTTAACTAATAAAATTAGTGGTTATCCAGAAAACTGAATAGTGAACCTATATGCTTCTTATAACATTGTACAAAAAAATACAAAATTAAATTTTTCAATTGGTAGCTTTATTAAATATTCTTGTTTAAAATATTGTAACGAAAGGACATTTTTGGACATGGTATTCAGCATATGCTCCTTTTATTGCAAATTCAGCTGAACTGCAAATATAAAAATTCTGCATAAAATAGAGTGCATAAAGGAGTAGTAGTTTATTATATTTTTAAACTAGTTTGTAAAATATCTGTAATAAAGTGTCAAAAAATTGAAATTTATCATGGTAATGGAAGTACAAAATTTTTCAAATTCCAAACATTACATTATCGTATAAATATAATTTTGGGTTGCTCATTGAGGTATCATGTTATAATCATCATTAACTAATATTTATGAACGAGAAGAAAATATAGAGTGGTACTTGTACAATTGTAGAAATGATTTTTTTATCTTTTTTTCTGGACGTTAAAATTTTTCAGTGTTTTCTTTTTTTAACAAAGTACCCCTGCACCATCATCAGCTGCATGTGAACATTTGACCAACATTGAGTCATACAGACTCTTTTGCCACATTCAATTAGCAATTAGTCGTGTTTAATATAATATGCAATTTGACACTAAAGGCTCTGTTACTTCATTATCTGTACTGATACCTATCTGTTTACGTTGCTTGATGCCAAATTTTTCACTTCTGGAGCAAATATATATATATATCTGGTATGCAATGTATATATATATATATATATATATATATCTGGTATGCGATGTATTTTACAAATGATTTAAAATAATAGATATCATTTATTTTAAGATGAGTCTGAACATCATGCCACCTTATACAAAATGCAAAAATAGATATTTATTTGTTATATCCAATTTGAAGTTTAAAAACATTTTCATTTAGTTATATAGTTATTTGCCGATGAATTTAAAAATTCATGTGTTAATTGTCATCGATTTAAATAATAAATAAATGACAAATCATTAGATTTTAATCGTCATTTTATTAAAACATCCATCAGATGTACATATAATATAAAAGCCGGAGCACTTTCATCATCATACCCTTCCTCAGTAGCATTAAATAAAAAATTATGCTAATATGCTTATATCCACTACCGGCAAGTTGAATTTACATATTACAAAATTGGCATCACTACTAACCATGTTTAATGCATCCACACAAAATCACCAGAAACAGATTTAAATTTTACAAAATTACAAATACAAGAAAGACAAATTGTCATAATCCAGTTTAAACACAAATATACATAAGTAAGAAAACAAATTTTTTCTTTTCTTTTTTTAATACTTTATATTTTAGAGTAACTTTGTAAAGGTTTGACTTGCATGGAGTCGAGAACGAGTCGCCAGGCATAACTTAAAACATTGACAGGGTCAAAATTGCAGATAGATGTGCAATATAGATAAATAAAGAGGAATTCATAGAGTAAAATAGACTGGGAGTTATTACAGCTGATCAAAAGAAAGGAATTTTTGAAAAGGGATTGAAAGTTATCATTAATCACTAATTGGGCAAGAGCTGTCTATTGCCTACCTTTCTTAACATCCCTATTATGTTCAGTCAACTGTATACCAACCTAGCGTTTAGTGCTACCAATATGAAACTTATACATATTATCTGGGAAAAGAAGGGATACTACATATACCACAGCATGGCTTTTAAAGTTATCTTTATCCCTAAATTTTTCAGTGAGCGGGTCTAAAATTAAACTCGATACAAAATTTGAATTTGATAAGGGGATGAAAAATTTATGGGTGGCACGGAAAACTAGCTTTAAACGGCAAACATTCATGAATGGGAATGAGTTTAGAATTGGGTTGAATAAAATTATGGCAAATATTTGAAAAGATTTTATAAACAAACTCAAAAGAGTAACCGGCATCCTGACCAAGTTTAAGGATGAAATCAATTTCACTGTGTAAAGACGAAATAGTAGAACAAACATTAAAAGCCCGGTTATATTAGCACATATTTTGGCATCTATTGGAATCAATTACGGCCTTTAGGTTTTAAGATTACGGGATTATTAATATTTTCAATTTATTATGTTATCTGTTTTATTTTGACAAAGATTTTAGAAACTCATAAGTTGTAGTACAGGTTGTATACAGTTTTAGCACTTTTATTTTGCATATATTTATTCCACTTCATATATTTTGTAAATTTGTTTACAAACAAGACCAGGACATATTATTCTTCAGATCTGCTCGTGAAGATTACTTGAGACACTTTTTTAATCTTCATATGACCCCCTTAGACAAATTGGGTCAATCAGAAAATTTTTATTTTTGATGCAACAAGATCATTAAAAAAATCCGCATATTTGTATCTTTAAAATCAACTGAATTATGATAAAGGAAAAAATCTGACTTATGCCACTTTTCCTTACCATGTGAAAGGCTGTTTCATGAGTAAAAATAGGGATCATAAACAAATTGACGATGGAAATTAATTGGATTAAAAATACTTTAATATGTGTCAAAATTTCATTTTTCAGTTTTTTAAAATTATTTTACTATAAACATTTGAAACGGCTAAATTAAAGTTAAAGGAAAGAAAAAATCATCTGTGAGTTCTATTCTTCGTTTCGAAAAATTTTATTAAATTTCAAAATCAAATACATACTTGCATTTGTTTACTTAATCATTTTAAATGTTTCAAATAAAAAATGGCATGTCTCAATGTGACAAGTACTTAAGAATCCGTGATTGCATCGTGAGTCTAAGCGGAATTTGCAAAAATGTCTCCTATGTATTATCATCCAGTTTTATCTTTTTTGTGATATGTCACAAATTTACATTTTTAATTCAATATATGGCCCCCATTCACAATGTTCAATTTTCAATTAAATATAACTCTCTCAATTTTAAAGATGCAGATATGCTGTCATTTTTAATGATCTTGTTGCATTAAAAATAAAAATTTTCTGATTGACCCAATTTGTCTAAGGGGGTCGTATAAAAATTGAAAAAATGTAACTTTTTGAAAATTAATGGGAGGACTATTTCATTAACATAGTCTTATTTCCTACCTTACTTTCAACGTTTTTGCAATTTGCATTGCCCACTTATCTCCAAAAGGTAAAGAATTAAAGCACATTTCAATCTTTTTGGGATACCCTGTATACAGAGCTATCACAGACAGTAGCAAAGTCTCCTGTTTTGTTTCCTCTAAGTGCCAATTGGGATTTTCAGAAGAGACGAATCTCTCTCAGTCTACCTATGTCAGAAGATATTCTATTGGAAATAAAACCAAATAAAAATGTGCATGCAATTTCTACCTATGCTTCAACATTTCTTTGATAGGCATGACTAAGCTAGAAGGAAGGGACTGTTTTTTACTTTTCCTATATATGTTGTATAATGTGTCAGGAAAGTATTGTGACTGGGTCAAAAATTTAAATTCAAGTTTTCAATGGAAGTTTAGGTTTCAAGCATCCTTGAACTCGAATCGATCGGTTTTGAGGTGGTGTGTGTGTGAGTCTGTGGAGATGATATCTCATGAACGAATGGAGTGTTTTGAATGAATTTGATACAAAAATTACAATCAGTTAATACTGAAAGTCTATTGATTTTAAATGAAATCGAATGTTTTGAAGACCCCCAAATTTCCGAATAAAATGTTGAAAAAAAACATCAAAAAATAAAAACATTCAATATTGTTTCATAAATAATCATTTCTCATGTAAGTTTTCATTAGAAAATCGATATTTTATGGAGCTGATTTTTTAAAAATATGAGACATTAAGATATCCAGATGTTTTATTTGAGTAGATTTCACCTATATTCTTTGATTTTCATTTATAAATTAGAAGCAGGATTCATTGATTTAAATCATGATTAGAGTAACAATTTAAATCCATTTATTTGTTTTTTAAATCATTGGTTTAAATCAGGTCTTATTTATGAGAGAAAAAACTCTGATTTGTCAAATTAGTTTATTCTACTTGATTTTGGGCAATATACATTTACAAAATAAATATATATTATTGATTTTACAAAAAGGGAACTGTTAAATTTATTTTTTTAAATTAGCTAAACTTTATATGCATTTGACACCACAGGTTGGGGAACACCACCTTAGCCGAGGATTGAAGTATAGCAAGTGTATCATATTTGCTACACATATGTATAGCAAATATGGATCAGTGCATTACTTTTTATTGACCTTCAATCCTGATATTAATCAAATATGTCATTTTAAGCAAAACATTTCATTAAAATATAAATTCTTTTTAAAGGAATTTATTTTCATTTTCAAATAGTTTTCTAATTCCAAGATACAGTTTGTTTTTTATCTGTTCAAACTTAATTTAAGTTGAATTTTTATAATTTTATCCTATATGTACCATGTCTATCTTCATCAGGGTCAAAAATTCTCCAGTCTACATAATATTGACAAAAATTTAAATTTGTAATCTTTATATTGTTACAACATATAAATGAAAGCCATTGGAGTTGTGTTTTAAGTGTATTAAATATAATATTTACCCTTGAATTTTGTTTTCTTATTTTTTGTAACCTTTAATGTGATTTTTTTAACCCTTAATTGTAATCATTATTTTTGTTATAACAATAACATTTGTCATTTTTTCTAGATAACATGGGGGGGGGGGGGAGTGATACAAAATTGTGTTAGATGCCATTTGTATGTTTTAGCAAATAATCTAATGAAAGAAAAAGAATTAATGAAAACCTAAACAAATATTAACTTTTGTCTAGTTAGCATTTGATGTTTTGGTTATTACTACAATTAATTTTTTTTCTAAAGATTCTTTACATTATTGCAATTGAAACTAAAGTTTTGATTTGCAAAATTTGATTTCGTGTTTTATCATTAAATTGGCTGTATTTACATTTTAATTTTTATGTTATTAATTTCACTAAATAAAACTATTATACTACAAAATGTTGTGAGTAGATAATTGTTATTCAGGCTATGGAAGTTTGCTAAAATTCTTCTGAAGACTGAGTGAATTTCATTGTCAAGTTTGAATATGAACCCTTAAAATAATTGCCAATTATAAAAATATTTTCTATATCAAAATTAGTTAAACAAGAAAAGTTCCATTGTCATTAAATAAAAGTTTTCATTATCATAAAATAAAATTAATATCATAAAATAATTTAATTATCATTAAATAAAAGTTTTCATTATCATATTAAAGATATCATTAAAGTTTTTTGTGTGTAATAGAGGACTGAACAAAACTTTTGCTAAAGATAGATATTCATGTTTTTGAATGCAAATTTTACCTAATAAAATTCAATTTTTGTAAGACTAAAATCTGTGTTTTAACCATTTCATTTGATCTGGTGAAAGTAGTCTTAAGTCCTATAACTTTGACAATTGTTCACGTCAGATTTCTTATATTAGAAAACCAAAACCTAGATTTTTTTCAAAACATCTTTGCATAAAGAACAATTTGCTAATTATTGCTTCTTTTGTAAAAGGCCCGTATAAAAAGTTAAATGCTTTACTTTATGATTGAAATATGTGACCAAAACTGTTGTAATTTGAAAGTTTATCTTTTTTGAAGACCTTCCAGAAGGCCCTTGGTAACCTAGAAGACTGAATCTTTGCACACTTATAGTATTGATTATGGGACAAAACTTAACGAAGCAAGATATTTGTCATTCTCCACACATACGCACACATTCCTGTGACAAAATATGAGTTTTATTTTTTGTTAAAATATTTCCATAACCTCCAAAAGCTCACTGGTAACCTAGAAGGTTGAATCTTTACACACTTATACTATCTTTCACTGCATGGAATCAACTCCCACACAGGGCGTAGAAAATAATTTTAATTTTTATGCCTTACAAGACCCACCAGAAGCACATTACACCAAGAGTCTAGAAAGTTGAAACTTTGCATATTTATTGTATTGACAACAGGGCAGAACCTAACTGATCCAATTTTTGATTAACAACTGTTTTCAGTGCTAAGTGTTATATATAACAAAATAAAACATGAAAAAAAGTTCCAACTTTATTTTTTATGAGTGTTATTTTCCTTGTCTAAGAGAGGCTATACTAGTTGTAACTATAATAAAAACTAATAAGTACTTTTAAACCCTCCTCTGTTGACCTAGAAGTCTGAATCTTTGCACACTTATACTAGTGGCTACAATACAGAATTGAAACAATTGTCATCACCTAACTGACATATGCCTGCTTTCTTCAAGGAAATTTTGTTGACTATTTTCTCTTATCTAATAAAATCGATTTTGGAACAAATGATGTGTTTATAATGCTGTCTGTCTAGCCAGCATTTAAAAATACTAGGTAATGTGTACTATTTCTGCTAGAGGCAGAGATACATGACCGTACACCGAATATGAATATTTTTGTTAATAAATAGAAATATATGTATACTCACATAAATATAATAACATTAATGACAAACAATTTCTTTTGCCTGGTATTTTTTAAATTCTGTTGTCCGAGGAGCATTCCAAACGCGCCATTTCTGTCAAAATAGTACACACGCACATATATATATATATATAAACTAAATAATGATCATCATTGATACTAGAGCCCTTTGTGGGTCATTATTTGTTCCTTTCAGTTTTATCTTTAAAAAAAAAAGGTATATTTATGAATGAACTAGCCTCATTATTAGGAGAAGAATAATTTTGCATGAATGTGATTATTTTGCATTTCCGAATGGCTGTTGGCACAATATTTTTTAAATAAATTGAGAAATTAAGCTGAATTTCGATAGTCATTTCAATCCAGTAGCGAGAGTAAGAGGATTTTCAGGTAGATCTGACATAAAACGAAGTCTCATAATTTTTCAAATATTAGTTTCTCAAAAATTTAAAATTAAAAATGATTACAAAAAATTTTTTTTTATAAACAATAATAAAAGCAATGAGTCATACATATTTGTTTTACTTTTATAACAAGACTGGTTTTTATTGGGTTGCCAGAGGCCTCATGGCCGATATGGCCTCCGCCCCGACGTAGGATTATATATATATATATATATATATATATATATATATATATATATATATATATATATATATATATATTTGTTTTATTTAAAAGTGAGTGATAATGTTGTTTTCAAGATATTGCATGGTTTTTGATATGAAATGAAAAATGTCCAGAGTGTAAGGCTCCTCTCAACTCTGTTAAACATCACATTTAGTACATTTACATAAACAAAAAGAGTTTTAACAAAACATTTATGAAGAAGCTTTCATATTGTAGCAAGTGCTGTGAACACTCCATTTTTGACGAAACTATTAAAAATTGTTATATTCATTTGCACATTTATTTCGTACAGTTATACATTTTTTTGTGAAAACCGCTAGTGGAAATCATTAGTGAACCCTCGTACTCTATCTGAAGTTTCAATTTGAATCAATATCAGGCATCATCTAAGCTCCATTTATAGCCAATTCTAAGAAATAGATGCTTCAAGGAACATTTTAACTTGAATTTGAAATTCTTAGTGAGTCCCTCAACCCATTTAAAATTTGCTAGTGAATTAATATCGGTCATCATCTAACCCAATTCTGAAAAACAGATGTGTCAAAAAGAAAAAAAGTGGAAATCCTTAGTAAACCCCTCCTCACCCCCCCCCCCTCCCCATGGAGTTTGATGCTAAATCCATGAGTCATCATCTAAGCTCTATCTCTAGTCAATTAAGTGTTTCAGGGGGGGGGATTTTCAATCGAAAGTGGAAATTTTTAGTGAATCCCCTATCCTCTCTGAAATTGATGCTACATCCATATCAGTGGTCATCTATGCTATTTGTAGATGGTCTTGAAAAATAGATGTTGCATGAAAAATGTACAATTTTGAATCTAAATTAGCATCTGCAGAACCGGAAGTGGAAATCCTTAGTCAATCATCCCATTCCCCTCCAGAATTTAATACTGAATCCATATCAGTCATTACTGGGCAAATTACACTACTTGCCAACCTATGAAGATTTCTTTATAAATTTCTTATTTCATTTGTATTTTCAAAAATTATTTTATTTAACTTTATCTATTTGAGCAAGGGTACAGATCTACGGAGGGAATAAAGAGAAAATTGTGCACTAAATATTTAGAAAGTTATAGTTAGTAAGGGCTAAGTCTAGACTGTTGCACTCGCAAGTGAAGGCAAGATGAAGTTCTGTCACTGTCTATGGGTATGATACAGGGATCGCATTTTTCCTAAAATTTCTTATTTTTTTCTAAGTTCCTTAATTTCCTAAAATATTCATATTCCTAAAATTTTCATTAATTTCCTAAAAAAATAAAAATTTAATCAGTTGAGATCGAGAGTATATTTTAATAAGTGCTGAAAATATTTCCACACGGGTTTTCCAATTTGTTTTGTAACGAGTCCATGCGATGAATGTTTATTTTCTGTTTCTCTCACTAACCACAGAATACTATGTTAATCTGTGTCACTAACGTGGCCGATCGTATTCTAAAAATAGATCCCCCTCCCCCATGAAGGGAGATGCAGCGTGACGCCTTATGACGCCGGTGGGAAAGCTAGGGTTTATTTTCTTTCATTGGTGAGTTTGAGTAACGTGTTAGATGTTGGGGGGAAAGAAGGGGGAACCAGATTGTTGGACTCCGCGAATTCTTTTTTTCAAGGTTCGTGCGCACTCTAGAAATCGGGAATTTGAAAGTTGAGTAAAATGTCAGAGAAATCGATTTTTTGTTCAGGGGAGAGGGATGCAGAACTATAAAGGGGGGGGGGGATAGAAAATTATGGAATAAATATTTAGGAAGTTATGTAGGCACGATATATCCCGAACAAATTGAGAGATCTAAACAGTGGTGTAGCCAGGAACCCACTGATGCTCGGAAAAATGATAGATAAATGGGAAACAAAATACTTGGTCTCCCCCACCCCCCACACAGTAAATACCTTTCTAAATACCTTGCCACACACACACCAAAACCACTGACACACAGATAGTGAAAAAAAATCTATCGACATTACTGGATTCATCTGAATTTTGATATAACTATTTCAATCAATAAGCGACTGTAAGGGGGTTATAGATTTTCAGACAGCTTGCACGTTAAAAGAAGGCTATCCACAAGCATTATGTCTAAATATCATGCTTATAACTTAGTTTATTTTTAAAAATCTGTGAACAACACATGACTTTCCTTGCAGATTCAAATTCACTTTGTAATTTTTTATTTCATTATGCATTACATTGAGTTTAATTATAGAAAATGACATGGATACTTTTCTGATATTATACCCAATTTTCATTTTTATTGCATCTTTGTTTCATTTGGCAAATTAATTCACTTTAAATTCTTGAGCTCCACAAAATTCCAAAGAAAAAAAATCTTGAGAACGGTTTATCCTACAGTGATGATATCAGTCTTATTTGCTTAGTTGTCAAAATTTACCTAAGAACAAGTACTTAATATATTTCAACAATTTTTGTCATTTATTTCAGATTTCCACGATCTTTGCGGGCCATTTCGCATAAAAGAGTCAGTTATTTAGAATTGCAGACAAACATAGGCAGATTCTTTTTTTTTTCTCTTCGAATCGTACCAAAATTTTACCAGCACCACAGTATCCCACAAGCTACTTATCTAACAAATTTTGTGTAATTTGGTCAAATAGTTTGTCAGCTAAAGTGGACACATAACGATTTTTGAGGGCCATTTCGCAAAATAAGGCAAGTTCCTTTTCCCGAATCATACCAAAATTTAATCAGCACCAGGGTAAGCTATAAGAGACTTATCTACCGAATTTTGTGCAATGTGGTCAATTAGATTTTTAGCTAGAGTAGATACATCAGATTTTTGCAGGGGAAAAAAAAAGGCGGATTCTTTTATCCCGAATCGAGCTACAGTCTAATCAGCACCAGGTTGACACACAAGTACCTTACCTACCAAATTTTATTAAATTTGGGTTTATTAGTTTTTGAGTTAGAGTGGATACATACACTGCACAGACACAAACGTTACGTTAAAAATAGTTTTTTCGTATTCTAGAGATCACGAAACGTATAGATCCGTCGAAAACTCGAGTTACGATTTTCGACATGGTTTCAACACTTTCCTTATATATTACCATGTATTGCAGGGAAAGTAAAAATGCATAAATTACTTCATTATCTCCAGGGGGCTTCCCCCTCCCTCCTGATGAAATCTTCTTACACTAGATAAAATAGCCCCCATTGGGTTCCGGTCTAAATTGGGTGGCACTTCCCGGCCGTCCAAACAGTCCAGTTACCTTGCACCTTTCTGGTAGGTCGGACGGTCTGGCTCTCAACAACAACAATTAGATAAAATAGCATTTTGATTTATATTGTATGGTTTTACCCACAACACTCATTGATTTTAGGTTTGTTAGTTGTATTTTTGTACATCCATAGATCAGTATTAATCAATCCAGAAGAAGTGGTAGATGAATATGTAAGGGAGATAAGATACGCACGGCAAATGAAGTTACTGTATGGGAAATATAAAAATAGTCATTTATGCAGCTTTTCATTTTTGTTTATTTCCCAGTGTGATTAAGTAAATGCTTCAATGTTGAATATTTCTGTGAAAAATTATTTAACTTTTATTAATTCTTATTACAATTAAGCTATTGCACTTAGATAAAAAGAGTGCGAGATTGTACTAAAACTCCCCCCCCCCACACACACACACACACAAATCTGGATATCCTATTTCGTGCGTGCCCCTAGTTACACTTTTTACTTTCCCTAAAATATATGGTAATGTATAAGGAATTATTGGAATCATGCCGAAAATTGCAACTCGAGTTTCCGACGGATCTACACGTTTGGGGACATCTAGAATACGAAATTTTTTTTTCAGAGTGACGTCTGTGCAATGTATATGTATTCAATCTAACTCAAAAATTAACGGATCAAATTTCGTAAAATTTGGTCGGTAAGTCACTTGTTTGTGATCCAGTTGCTGATTAGTTTTTGGTACGATTCGGGATAAAAGAACCCGCCTTTTTTGTGAAATGGCCCGCAAAAATCCTATGTGTCTATTATAGCTAAAAATCTAATTTACTAAATTTCACAAAATTTGGTAAAATAAATGACTTGTGGAAAACCCTGCTGCTGATTAAATTTTGATACGATTCGAAAAAGAAGAACCTTCTTTTTTTTACGAAATGGCCCGCAAAAATCGCTAAAATCTAAAAAGACTGCGTATGCGCAAATATAACAATTAAATGCTTGTTTTATACGTAATTTTTAACGCGGAAAAGAATAAACCCAACATCATTATTCTAGGACTAACCATCCTCGAAATATTGAGTTTTTTCGCATTTGAGTTTCGCATTTCGAATTTGAGTTTTTTCGCATTTTTGTTACGCAGCCTTTGAAAAAATGTCCAATTACCAAATAGAAACAAAAATCTGATGTGGGCAGCACATGACTTTCCCTGTAGACTTATATCCATGTTCTCTTTATTTTAGTTAAATTTAATTCACTTTTAATTCAATTTTCGTTCTCATTTAGTAACTGGACTTATTTTCAAAGGTAGCGTAGAAAAATACGAAAAAACTAAAATATCTCGAGAACGGCTAGTCCTGGTGTAATGGGGTTGGACTTATTCCTTTCTACGTTAAAAATTACGTATAAAACTAGCATTCAATGGATATATTTGATCATACGTAGTTTTTTATTTTAGATTTTGACGATTTTGGGGGGCTATTTTGCAAAAAAAGGCAGGTTATTTTTTTCCGAATCTTACCAAAATCTAATCAGCACCAGAGTAACCCACAAGCGACTTATCACCCGAATTTTGTGAAATTCGGTCCATTAGTTTTTCAGCTAGAGTGAATACAGGCATTTTTTGCGGGCCATTTCGCAGAAAAGGCGGTTTTTTTTTATTTCAAATCGTACTAAAAACTAATCAGCACCAGGGTTATACCCAAATAACTTACCTAGCAAATTTTATGAAATTCGGCCTATTAGTTTTTGAGTTAGAGTGTATACATACATTGCACAGACACAGACAGACACACACACAGACGTCAAGCTAAAAATAGTTTTTTCGTAATCTAGAGGTCTCAAAACGCGTAAATCTGTCGAAAACTCAAGTTGCGATTTTCGGCATGATTCCAATACATTACCATGTATTGCAGGAACAGTAAAAATCTGATGTGGGCAGCACATGATTTTCCATGCAGACTCAAATTCATATTTTCTTTGTTTTTTTAATAATTAATTAGATTAAGTTTAATTGAACCAAATAACACTAAATTTGCATTTTTAATTCAATTTTTGTTTTTATTGGTAATTGGACTTTTTTCCGAAATCGGCAATACAAAAATGCACGAAATCTCAAATATCTTGAGAACGGTTAGTCCAAAAGTATAATGGAGTGTGTTATATTATTTTCCTCTTCAAAAATTGCGTGTAAAATAAGAATTTAATTGATACACTTCAGCATACACTTTTTTTCAGATTTTAGCTGGCCATTTTGTAAAAAAAGGCAGGCTTTCCCAAATCGTACCAAAATCTAATCAGCACCAGAGTATCGAGCAAGTAACTTATCTACCAAATTTTGTGTAATTTGGTCAATTAGTATTTTAGCTAGAGCGTATAAATGAAATTTTTACGGGTCATTTCGCAAAAAAAAGGAGGACAGACGCCACGCTAAAAATAGTTTTTTCTTATTCTAGAGGTCTCGAAACGTGTAGATCCGTGGAAAACTCGAGTTGCGATTTTCGACATGATTCCAATACTTTCCCTATACATTACCATGTATTGCAGGGAAAGTAAAAATCTGATGTGGGCAGCACATGACTTTCCCTGCAGACTTATATTCACGTTATCTTTATTCTTATTACATTTCATTCACTTTAAATTCAATATTCGTTCTCATTTGATAACTGGACTTCTTTTCAAAGGTGGCGTAGAGAAAATACGAAAAAACTAAAATATCTCGAGAACGGCTAGTCCTAGTGTAATGGGGTTGGTCTTATTCTTTTCTTCGTTAAAAATTACGTATTAAACAAGCATTTTATGGATATATTTGAGCATGCGTAGATTTTTATTTTAGATTTTGGCGATTTTTGCGGGCCATTTTGCAAAAAAAGGCAGGTTATTTTTTTCCAAATCATACCAAAATCTAATCAGCACCAGAGTGTCCCACAAGTGACTTACCTACCGAATTTTGTGGAATTCGGTCCATTAGTTTTTCAGCTAGAGTGGATACAAACTTTTGCTGGTCATTTCGCAAAAAAAGGCGGGTTCTTTTATCTCGAATCGTACCCAAAACTAATCAGCACCAGATTCGCCCACAAGTGACTTACCTACCAAATTTTATAAAATTCGGTCAATTACTTTTTTAGTTAGAGTGGATACAAAATCTGCACAGACACACACACAGACGTCACGCTAAAAATGGTTTTTTGTATTCTAGAGGTCTTGAAACGTGTAGATCCGTCGAAAACTCGAGTTGCGATTTTCGACATGATTCCAATAATTTCCCTATACATTACCATGTATTGCAGGGAAAGTAAAATTGCTCTTCCCAACATTCAAATTGTTTGAAACTACAGTAACAGATCTACGAGAATAATGATAATAAATTTATCGCATAATATTACATATGAAAAGTGAATATATTTCACAATAGTTAATGTGAATATATTTATATACACTACATATATATATATATACACTAAAGTGAATATATTTCACAATAGTTAATACTTTTTATGAATTTTATGTGATTTTTTGATAAATTTATTTTTAAAATGTGCAATATCTCGAGAACGGTTCATGCTAGCATTCTAAAGTTTGTCAATCGTTTTCTAATGAAAAATTACATAAGAAATGATTATTTAGACAACTTTATTGAATGTTTTAATTTTTTGATGATTTTTCAAAATTTTATTTAAAATTTTAGGTGGGTTCTGGACATTCGATTGCATGTAAAAACAATAGGCTTCCAGAATTCACGGATTGTAATTCTTGTATCAGATTTCGTTCGGATCGGTGCGTCGATTCGTCAGTTATGGTCACCACAGACTCACTAACACACACATAGACATCACCTCAAAAACGTTTGATTCGTGTTCAGGGATGCTTGAAACGTGCTCTCTCGTTGAAAACTCATTCGAATTTTCGACCCAGCCACAATAACTTTCCTTATACGTTATACTCTGTATATAAGGAAAGTAAAAATAATAGATACATAAAAAAAACTTCAGCTGTTATATATATATATATAAATTGAGAATGAGATGCGTCGGTATAGGTGCACGACACAACGAACTTTTCATACCGAAAATCGATAAAAATGTTATAGAAATATAATTACGTTACAAAATATTACAAAAATTCCTATATTTATGTGGATATTTATATAAATGCGAATGCTACCATTTACAAGATGCACACATACGCCGTTCTCGCGATATATCCCGTTTTTGATCCAAAATAAGAAAATTCGTAAAACATCGAAAAAACTCACTATTGTCAAATGAATGAAAAGTTTTGTAAATATTTTTAATCTGAAATTAATGAACAACATTGTTCAGAAGTCATCTCGAGCCGTTCTCGGATACGATTTTTTCAGTCTATTTTAGGTTTTCGGTGTTCATCTATATTTATTTATCCGTATCCGCACATAAGCGGTCTGCAAGGCCGAAATCCAGATTTTCACCCGGACAGACCCGAAATGCTAGTGTTTAAACTCAGTCCGAATCCAAAGAAACGTATAAATTCACGATCCGACCCGAAGACTAATGAGTCTCAGCCCGATATGATTTGTATTCAAATGTATTAAAAACACGGATGTGGGGAAATTTTCTATGAAGAATTGAGATAAAGGTTTGTTTTTAAGCATGTATCTTTACGTAACTGAAATAAACACAGTAATTTAATATACTTAATTAAAATTAATTTCTCCTTCTTCGACCCAGACCGTCAGACCTACCAGAAAGGTGTAAGGTAACTGTTTGGACGGCCGGAAAGTGCCACTCAATTTATACCGGAACCCAATGGAGGAGGCATCCACAGGTACCGTACCCTCCTTCCCCTACCACCAACCTCTTGGAAGGACTTATGGACCCACATGTTTAACGTGATAGTATTCCGCGTGAAAACACGGCGACAGTTTTGGTAGTGGCGGCAATCGAACCCGGGCCAACCGAGTGCAATTCACGCGCACTAACCACTGGGCTGTCGCGTCCTTTAAAATTAATTTAAAATTTTCTCAATGAATATAACCGGTCGGAGCGTACCAAATAAAACGTTAAAAACAAAGCTTGAGACTTCTACCGCATATTAAATGATAAATGGCATTTTTTAATTTTCCGCCACTAAGATTGTTGATAAATACTAGAACAGCTTCCTCAAAACTATCGAGCAGCTGTGGTTGCAACACGTAAGCAATTAATTTTTTCAGTAGAGGTACAGTCACTGTAAAAGATAGTAATGTAAGGCCAGACAAAATATTTTCTTTCTTTTTTCATGTAACATTAGAATCAGCGCAGTTCTCTGGGACATTCGTGAATGGAAGTACTTTTAATTTTACACATTTTCTTACATTTTAGCTTTATAGCTTTTCTTGAAATTACAAGTTTTAAAGTTTTTAAATAGAATTGCTACTTTTAGCGATTTTAAATAAAAATATACATTTGGGCATTTTTTTTAAATTGCAAATGTTAACGCTTTTCTTTAAAATAGTGAATTTTAGAACCATTACTCAAAATTAATGAATTTTAATGTTTTTTTCCCAAAATATTGTGAATGTGAGTGAGTGCTTCGCCGGAAATATCGCGAATTTTAGTGTCAAAAATTCTAAGCAGACATATTTTATTATTTTAATACAAGTTAAAAAGTGTTTTAAGTCCTAAGTGTCTCAGGAGAGATTACTAATAATGCCTTCTCTCATGAATAGAACGCGCTAGATCCGCGAGAATGATACGAGTCAATTCGTCGCGTAATATTTTATAAAGAAAGTCAGCCTATATACGATACCCGCTATTATTTTAATTTTATGTGACTCTTTTTATAAATGTACACTTTTTTTAAAAGTCTATTTGTGCCAGAGTTATAAAATGAAATGAGTGCCATACGTTTTATAATGGTAAAATACTTAAAAAATATTTATTTATTTATTATTATTAAATATCCTGTTGCGTTATTCACCGTTTGTAATAATCGTACCAAATTTCATATAAATCACTTGTTTCCATTCGTTCGTGAAATATCTTGTCCATGTAACGCACGGGTCTCTGATGAGGCCATGGTCTTGAACCCCTTAAATTTTGCATGTGATAAAATAATTTAAGCAGACATAATTTTTTATCAATTTAAACCTGGTAATACTAGTTTTTATTTTCAATTATAAAATATATTAATAGTTTTGAATAAGTCCTTAATATACCACTTTGAAATAAAAAGTTTAGAAGTTTTCTACATGTATGAATAGGCCTTCCTGGCTATTATCCTGACCCCCCCCCCCTCTTCTCGTTTTATATGTTGATGTTTAGTATGTGTTTAGTATGCTGTGAGTGTTTTTTTTTTTGGGGGGGGGGGGGGGGTTGAAAAATGACAGATATGACCCTGCATAAAACGAATATATCACTTTGTAAAAATTAGCTCAGGGATATCTAAAGCATGCAAATCCACTGAGAACTCGAATTCGAATCCGTCACAGTACTTCCTCTATGGATTAATTATATTATATTATATACTATATACTGTATAGTATTATATATATTATAGTATATGTATTTTATTTTTTAACGTAATTTACGTTCAAATTTATGCAGTATTAAACATGGATCGATACGTTATAACCTAAAGATCATTTCATCTGAAGATACTACAAAAAACAAACAAACATGAAAAGAGCAAAAACTTATGACATACGTAAATGACGTAACGGCACAACGCAATAGCGTGAACATTTAATAAATGAAAATATTTGGCGGCATGAAACTGTGTGCCGAGTTTTAGCTCTCTGCGTGCTCTGGGAGCTGAGAACAAGCCCGTCAAAAATGTTAAACGAAGGAATGGGGTCTACGTGAAGTTAGGGGAAATTGAGAATGATCGAGTTTATCAGAATATATAGTAATAATAAAAACTTCCAATTAAAAGTTTAATATAGGACGTAAATTTACAAAATTTCGCCTTAGAAAAGAAATTTCATATTGGGATACTAAAAGCCATGCAGGAAAATTAACAAAACATTTAATATTTGGGTATTAACAAAACATTAAATATTTGGGTAGGTAGATAGTAGTTTTAAATTTTCCTTTCAAAAGTATGTTTTTTTTTTCTATGAGCTTTCGTTTGCAAATTTCTTTAGTTTTTTAATTTTAACTCTTGAAAAAAATTATTTGTTGACAACAGTAACAAGCATATTCAGACGAAGTGTATTTGGCTAATTTGCGTTGTGTTGTTTCCAACTTATAAATATTTTTAAAGGGTTTCTAAGAGCAATTATGGAAGAACTTTTGTATGAAAGTTCATAAAAGATATATTTTCTTTTTTTCATTCATTCTGATATTGATTTGGAAAAAAAAAGTGAACCTTAATCTCATTTTGAATGTTGACCAGGTGCGAAACTGCATAAGACATGCAACATCTTCAATGTAGGTGGCTTGAATAATGTTTGCAAAATCAATGTCGTAAGGTATAAAAACTACAGAGAAGACTCTTATATATACAACATTGTTCATGCGCATCCGATACATGCATAATTCTTACTTTCCCTACATTGCAGTATTATGTATATAAGGAAAGTATCGTGATGATTGACGAGGTCGAAAATTCGAATTCGAGTATTCGACGGAAAAGTAGAGCACACGTTTTAAGCATTCCTGAAATCGAATCGAGCGTTTTTGAGGAAATGTCTGTGTGTATGTATGTTAGTGTGTGTGTGGAAGTGAAATCTCGCAGTTCCGGAAATTATTTGGTACGATTATTTCACTCACTGAATAATGAAACTTTAATGATGTTAAAGGCAATCGAATGTTCGGAATACCCCCATAATCTCCAAATGAAATTTTGAAAACATCTTTAAAAATCGGAATCTGCAATAATCATAAATAAATAATTATTTCAGCCGTAATTTTTCATTAGAAAACGAATGACAAGAAGGTTAGAACTCTAGCATGAGCCGTTCTCGAGATGCTGCCTGTTTTTCAAATACTTTAATTTAAAAAAATTATAATAAACTTGCTGAAGTATTATCAAATATGTTCACTTCCCCATGCAATGCTATGAATAATACATCATTCTCGTCTCGTAGTGAACTATAGAAAAGTTCCTCAACCATCCAACTAGATGACCATCGGCATTTTTCGGAATTGACCCAAGAATCCACAGGGTGATGACTGGATCTTGTCAAGGTCACAGATGTCAACGCAAGCTAACACCAGTCCTCCCATACTTTAGACTTTTGGGGAGGGAGGGCACTGCTTACTCACGCATGCTTTCAGTGAGGTTATGCTAAAAATAGCTGACTCGACTTTCTCCTACATTCATATCGTAGATGGTCCATTTATATCATAATCTGTATCAGAAACCTTTAGAAAATTAGCATGAACCATTTAAAATTTTGCAACGATTTTCGAATAACTTTTTTAAAAATCATCAAACAAAATTAGGACTTTGAATGCTGTTACATAAATTATTTCACACTTAATATTTAATTAGAAAATGATTGGCACACATTTTAGTTCAGAACAGCATGAACAGCACACTAGATATTGCACGCTTTTCAAGTAAATTTCTAAAAAATTATACGAAACTAAAAAAGTAGTAATAGTAGGTATTGTCAAATACGTTAACTTTCCGTATGCAATATTATGCAACATCATTTTCGTGAATCTAAATAGTTCTATTCGCAAGAGAAGATACTTTTTGTAATAGTTTTATAATTTGACGCTTAAGAATTCGCTAATAGTCAGTAATTTCATACAATTGATATTAATTAAATGCTAACTGCATATTGATCAGAATTATATATGTGAGTATGAATAAGTTGTAAAAAGAGCCCAATTTCCATTTACATGTTCAATGACAAAATCATAGTTTTGTGGATCTTGTACTTTGTACACCATTATTTCGCTATGAACTCATTCGCTATGAAGTCATTGCGTCACATAGAGAAATTCAAAGTCATGTGCTACCCACATCATATTTTTGACATATATCCACTCTGAAATTTTTATAATATACACATACGGACATATTTTCCAAAAGTATTCAAAATGTGTTCAAGAGACCTTAAAACTTGGTTATCCGTCAAAATCACGATTTCTAAAATTTTCAGAAAAACTGTGTATTTTCTTATGGTACATAATAGCATGATATTGCATGTAGAAAGTACTGTTTTCTCGAAAATTTTCAAATTCAATAATTTGGGGGAGACGTTTTAAGACCACCTGAACACATTTCGAACAAATGTTTGTATCGCTATGAAATCTTTTTTTGTTACGATATTACGTAAAAAAAAAAAAAAAAAAAAAAAAGAACTAAATAAAAGGTTTTGCAATTTGCACTATTTGATCACAAATTCTTCAAATTTTAGATTTTTCCCACAATTATTTTCTATAGCAAATAATTGCAATTCCTAAAACAATATGGTGGTAGCATAGCATACAGTGGCGTCGCCAAGGAAAGGGGATTTAGTGGTCATAACTAACCTTGACTTACAGTAGATGGGGCTCAGAACCTAACATCATGTTTTTTTTTTAAGGGGGGGGGGGGGGAGGCTACTAATCACTTTATTTACTTATACCGTAAACAGTAAATAAATGTTTAGAACAAATGGCGTAATAGGAATCTGTATCATGAAACACCGATTTTAAAGATATTGAATAGTTTTGCTAAAATTTTCTTACGCGCCACTGATATTCTTAGTTATTTAAATTTTTTATTTTTAAGTTTTAGGCCATAATGGCACAATTCGGAGCCCCGAAATTTAGGGGGCCCAGGGCCGCGGCGGCCCGTGTATAAATCAGGGCCAGCGGTCTGAGGTTTAAAGGTTATGACGACATCACCTAGAGTTCTGAAGGATACTCTAGGTGGTGTTGCATAAACCCCCACCTTCAGGGATCTATCAAAATCCATTGAAGTTCGTAGAAATGATATTTGAAGAAATGGGAAGCATGACATTTTGGATATTTGAAATACATATTATAAAGCTGTACTAACTTTGAATGATCTATAATTAAAAATTGCTTTAAATTACACAGAAAGAAAAATTGTTGATATGAATAACATCTATGTTTGGCTGGAAAACGGAACGTTACGAAAAATGTAAACACTTCGGGCGCTTATATCTCTGAACTCATCACATAAAAATGTAAATAATTTTTTTTGTTTTGTCGTAAATATGGTTGGTCCATATTATGAATATATAAAAGTAATTTCAATATTTTGAACTTTTTTTTCTCTAAAAAATTTTGAAAAGTATCTATCCGAGCAGTTTTTTTTTTCATTTTTCTTAATTTTACTTGAAATATCTTCAAAACTATAAAAATGGATATAAATAGCAAGTGGCAAAAATATGCATTTAGAAATTTAGTTACTAAATCTATATTATTTTTGAAAAAGCTCTTATAGTTTTCCAGTTTTTGTTAAGTTAAAGAAGATTGAAAATTTTCTGTTTTCCAAGTTCGTAATTCTTATATTTCAGAAACTAACATTGTTGCTATGAGCAATAAGAATGTGCCCTACATTGAATAAAATTGAATGAAAACCCTACATTTGTATATAATTGGATTTCCAAGTATAGTGATTACAATTTCTGTAATATCATTTAAAAATCAGACCTTTAAATACTGTTAAATAAAAATTCATTTTAAACTTTAGAACGCTAGCATGAACCATTCTCAAGATATTGCACGGTTTTCAAATAAATTTATAAAAAAATTATGTAAAATTAAAAAGTATAGTAAGTATATAATTAAATATGTTAACTTTCCATATACAATATAGACAATATTATTCTCATGAATCTAGATAGTTCCATTTATGAAGGAAGATACTTATGTAATAATTTTGTATTTTGGTGTCAAGAATTCGCCAATAGTCAATTTTTTTATACAAGTGATATTAATTAAATATTAATTGCATTTTTATGAGTAATTTGCATGTGAGTTTGAATAAGTCACTCATTTGGATTAGTAAGTGGCCAAAATCACCTAATTTCACTTTACATGGTGATAACTGATAATTCAATGCCAAGATAATTGTTCTGTAGATCTTGTATAGTATTATTTTTCTGTGAAAGTCATTGCATCATGTAGTAAAGAAAGTCAAAATCATGTGCTGTCCACATAATATTTTTCATATACTGTATCCACACTTAAATTTTCACAGAGATACGAACATTCATTTTTGAGTTATCGTGTCAACACATCACATATATGCACACAGATGGGCATTTCGAAATGTATTCTAAAGGTCTCCAAACTTGCTTATCCGTAGAAATCTCGAATTTGAAAATTTTCATGAAAAATCTACTATATATAATATGCAAGTATTGTTTCATACACAAGTAATGTTTTCTGGAGAATTTTCAAATTCAAGATTTTGACAGATGTCCTATCTGTCAAAGACACTACGAACACACTTTTTTTGGAAAGATGTGTGTGTTGTGGCATATGGGCACCAGTTTGTAACCAGAAATTTTGTTTCTCATTTCCTCAAATACCAATTGTTCAAAATTCAATGGGTTCTGGGGTGTGGGAGGTATCCTCCCACACCCCAGAACCCATTGCAATGCCACAGCACAAACTACGTTATGTATGCAAAGAATATTATAATAATGTATATTAACATAAATCAGCCTAATGCATTCAATTAATTGATGTAACAAACTTGTTGCTAATTTGAAAAAAAATAATTTTATCTTTTATTTCTACGAAAGTTTAAAAAATATTATAGATATACGAAATCCGATGAAATGATAATTATCATTTGTATTTGAATACTAATTATGCAAGTGGACTTCTGAGTTATGAATGTATAAAATTGGTGAATGTGGGGCGCGGTAGCCCATTGGTTAGCGCGCTGGAGTTGCACTCGGTAGGTCCCTGCGGCCACACAATTTGTTACCATAAACCCCTGGGTTGGTCGTGTGGTCTGGGCCTTCAACTCGGTAGGTCCGGGTTCGATTCCAGCCACTGCCAAAACTGCCGCCGTGTTCATGCGGAGTACGATCACGTTAAACATGTGGGTCCGAAAGTCCTTCCGAGAGGTTGGTGGTAGGGGAAGGAGGGTACGGTCCCTGTGGATGCCTCCCCCACTGGGTTCCGGTCTAAATTGGGTGGCACTTCCCAACCGTCCAAACAGTTACCTTACACCTTTCTGGTAGGTCGGACGGTCTGGGTTTTAACAACAACAACTGAATGGTGAATGTATGAGGAATTTGAGTGGACTGATATTTATTTTAGTACTGTGGATCTTATAATTTATTTTAAAATATACGATGAACCACATAAAATTCCGAGACAAGCCCAGTGGCATCGCCAGGGGAGGAGTGTCATAACACCCCCAGAAGCCCATTGAATTTCAAAGAAATGACATAGAGAAATGGAAAACAAAATATTTCATTAATCCCCCCCCCCCCGTAAGAACATTTTTTTTGGCAATGCTACATTTTTTTGGCATGCCAAATACTTTGGGTTCATACTAAAACTTTGAAATGAAATTCCCTGAGTTTTTTTCTGAATAATTACTTTTTTTAAAACATTGAATTTATATTTATCTATAATTATTTTATTTACTGAAATAAAGCGAAATTCAATAACTGATAGAAAGCAAAATTAGGGAACGATTAGCCAATTTGATGATAAAATTGCATTTCCAGTCATGGGATCTATAAAGTCAAATTTCCAAAATAAAAATTTTTGCATTAAATATAATAACAAAAGAAAAAGAATCTGTATAAAAGTTTAAAACTTTCAAAACAACAATAAAAATTTAATCAGATCACAAAATATTACCACCCCCCCCCCCCTTTTTTTTAACAGTGAAAGAAATGAATTGAGTTGAAAAATGGCTGAATCCAATATAATTCATGATTAGTGTTTTATTCATAATAGTTCCAACTTTGGTTTTTATTAAAATCAAATTTATTTGATTTCAAAGTTTCTTTATTACTCTTTTCAATAATAGCAAAGTAACTTACCAAAGTCAGATCTACGAACTTACAATGTAGTATTTTTTTTTAACTCAATTATTCATTTGTTTCATCAAGAAAATAAATTTTGACATCAAATCTATTTCATATTTTCCTATTAATTGCTTATTTAGAAATTACTTAGAGTCTGAAATGTCTAATTTGCGTATAATGTCCTTCTCATAACACAAATCAAAAATTAAAAGAAATTGAAAAATATTTAGTTATATCATTTGATTCTAATACTTTTTATATTCTATAAATGTCTTTAAAAAATTAGCCATTTGGAATTTATTTGAGAAACTGTTAACTAATAATGTTTATTAGAACACAGCCTATAAAAATTCAATCTGTTTCAAAGGAAATAAAGTGTCTTCTTCGTCATGATAAATGATACAGAGCAAGCATCACTACCAACAAAAGCAGATGCTGTGTTCTTATGTAGCCTCAGTTTTCAGATTCTGACAACAGAGAACACATTTTTTTACAATGCTGTTTAAGTCAAAGAAATGATTTTATTTTCCATTAAAATTTCAAATATTGATATCTTAAAATTAATCAGTTATTCTCTGTTTCTTAAATCAGTTAATTTAAATCGTTATAACCCTGATTTCAACCTTGTGCAGTTCAAACTCATTGTTGGCTGTGTGGTAAAACTGACTTTGTAGGTCACCACAGAAGTCCAGAAGACAAATCCAGGGAAAGGTGATTAGACAAATTGCATCCCCCTATTGTATGATATTTCCAGTGATTCTATACACCTTACAAAGTTTAATGCAACCCAACACAAATATCTAGAAATTAAATAAACTTTAATTTTATAGGGTCAGTTTGCTACGTTTTATGATTAAGCAAGAATTTCTGATTAGTTTTAATAAATTACTAAGTATACTAGGTAAATGCTGAATAAAAAATTGTAAAAGTAAATCCCCCCTTCCCTGTTATCTCTGGGAGATTATCCACCCTTGACAGAAATTTGCAAAATTGTAGCATATACTCATTCCTTATTCCCTGTGAATTATTCCATTCGTTTTTTATAAGTTCGAGCAAAATAAAATTGATCTACCAATGCTAGTTGCTGTATTGGGAGCATGATTGAAATAAAACTTTAGAATGATTTGCTTCCTATTAATCGGTTTAAGACTATGAAGAAGATATCAATAAAATTCATAAAATCAAAGTAGAAAACCTATTTTTCTAAATATAATGTTTTTATATTTGTACACAAATAAAAAAATAAGGATTATATAACCCTTTTTCAGTAAAAGGTCATTTTATATGACTTTGTAGTACATAACTGAATCTGATGCTGTCCATGTTCTAAACCTCTATTTGCATTTTAGGATTCTTTTATTTAGATTACAGGTGAAAGCTAGAGAATATTTTTAATATTTTGTAACAATAAACAGGGAAATAAATGCATGTTATGTTTGTAGACAACAGTTATAAAATTGAAATTGTATTGAAATCATTATTCTTGATGTAATTGACCAATATTACAGAGTGTCGCTTAAAGTTCAATGGCCTTTGATGAATGTCGGGGATCTATAAGGCTAAACCGATACTGGATCTGATCAGAAATTGAAATTTTCTCTGAACCCTACAATTTGTGATAACATTTCAATTCATAGAAAGTCACATCAAACAGAATGATGCTATTCTGTATTTTAAATAAAAAAGCAGAGTAATGAGGAGGCCATACATGGATTTAAAATCTGAAGGAGAATATAGTTGTTGTTGATACCCAGACCGTCCGACCTACCAGAAAGATGAATATAGGAGAATATTGGTGAATATAGATGAAGAAGAATATAGTGTACCACTTCAACATATGATATAGATTAATATGTCAACTGAAAACATTTTCATTTGCAAAATGTTATGGTGAACAGGATGCTATGCTATCTTAACATGAAATTGAAAATATAATTATTTCTCAGTAGATAGAGTACTGTCTAGCTAATAAGAAATCAGTGGTTCATTTCCTTACTGAGATGAGATCTTTACACAGAAAAATTAAATAAAATTACTTAGTCTTAAATTATACCTTTAAAAGTCTTAAATACAATTGATAATTATTTTCTAATTTTTATCTCTTTCATTGTCTCTTCTCTAGCCTATATCTCTACTGGTTTTGTATGATAAGCGACCAACATGTATGTACATAATATAAAAAAATAATTATAATCAGTCTTCCAGCAATAAATTTAATTTGAGAGAATGCAAGCTATCATTCTCAGAAATCAAGAAAAATCTGAAAAATTAAAATTTGTAGCTGCTACCTTAATTAATTAATGCCATCCAGACTCATCGCAATCTAAAATGTTCTAAAATATAGTTACTAGATATATGATTACGAAATAAGATATTTGAATATGCTAAAATAGACTACACTTTGAAATAACGTGAGATATTTTCATTTTTAAAAATTCTATATCAACAGAATTTATTTCTCATGTACCACAATTATCATGAAAACATTTTAAAAATTTTATTTGATAGATCTATATAGGTTAAAGTACAGCGGCATAATTTGAATGGGTTGGTCATAGTTGTTTTATATGTCACAAAGTTCATTCGGACAAACTGTATCAAACAATGGTGAAAAACAATTGAATAACAAGCAACTAATTATGTTTATACTTTATTATGCAAGTTATTTATAGGAGGTTAAACCCCAAATAAATAACCACAAATTCAGAAATCAATGTCCCGAAGTACTCCTTATTAACTGGCTTTAG
The DNA here is from genome assembly GCA_951213105.1 of Amaurobius ferox. NCBI lineage: Eukaryota > Metazoa > Arthropoda > Arachnida > Araneae > Amaurobiidae > Amaurobius > Amaurobius ferox. The sequence goes on from OX578134.1 coordinate 113,301,104, forward strand.
ACACATTTGGTAAAAATTAAAGGATGCAGGACTTACCTTTTAGTTTGAATGTGCACATAAGAAGGGAATGTGCACATAAGAATATATATAATGAACGTAGATCCTTAAGTAACCATTGATAATTACATTTACTGTTATGACTCAGTTACTTTAATGAATTACAAATATGTGCAGTTTAATTTTCAATCAAATAGCAAACATTTTCAATGCTCATTAAGTGGATTTAGGGGCAATAAAAAAAGGTGTGAAATTGAAGATCATTTTTAGCCAAGCTTTAATTTTGTCCTGTTTTGTATTAACATTGACACAGAGGTACAGGAAGTGGTCAAGACTCTTTTGAGTCAAGATGAGTAGAAGTGATTTTTTTCATAAAATGTTGAAGTATTCATTTTCTAGAATTTTGTTTGTTGGACACTATATTATCAAAGGAATAAATGACATATATAAAGTAGCTCAACAAATGTATAAGAACATATAAATTAGGTACAAGCTTACATATTAAAGTGCTGAAATTTCAAATACTCCAACAGTAAAAACGTTAACTTGTGAGTTTTGCATGAACTTATTTGCTCATTTTCTTTAATAGTTTAGAATTAAGCATAAAAGGATAAATATATCATATTATGAATACATACAAAATATTAACAATGCAGGTAATGGAATTTACCAATCCGTGATAAAAAAAAAGTTTCAAATATAGTGAGTGATAGTCACGACAAACAAACTTATTAAAAGTGTTAAAATTTCAAATACACTTCAACAGCAATCAATAAGTCAGCATGTCAATTTCCCATCAACACTCGTATAACATAACAGACTTTCATTATATTATGCATGCTACGAATTTGATTTACACATTTTGAATACGCATATATTATTTAAATTTTTTACTGTTCTGCAAGAGCATGCAATGAAATTTTATTATCAATATGAAGAAAGTTTCTACATACTTTGATTCATAGTCCGCTTTTCAATTAGATGACGAAAACTTCGGCAAGTTTGATTTTGCCATTGAAAGCATTTCATAACAACCTTGTTTCATAACATACGGCTTCAGGACAACGAATCTCTAACCGATTCTCTTCAGGATTAATCTGGAAGTGAGACTATGGCTACCGCAAATTGCACATATTCGCTGTTTGGCGCAAAGTCGGATCTCGCCAAACCTGCGATATTCAGAGTCATCTATCGGGAAAAGGTAACTTTTCAGATCGGTTAAACTCCGCCTTAAGAATCCGTGATTGCATCGTGAGTCTAAGCGGAATTTGGCAAAATGTCTCCTATGTATTATCATCCAGTTTTATCTTTTTTGTGATATGTCACAAATTTACATTTTTAATTCAATATATGGCCCCCATTCACAATGTTCAATTTTCAATTAAATATAACTCGCTCAATTTTAAAGATGCAGATATGCTGTCATTTTTAATGATCTTGTTGCATTAAAAATAAACATTTTCTGATTGACCCAATTTGTCTAAGGGGGTCGTATAAAAATTGAAAAAATGTAACTTTTTGAAAATGAATGGGAGGACTATTTCATTAACATAGTCTTATTTCCTACCTTACTTTCAACGTTTTTGCAATTTGCATTGCCCACTTATCTCCAAAAGGTAAAAAATTAAAGCACATTTCAATCTTTTTGGGACACCCTGTATACAGAGCTATCACAGACAGTAGCAAAGCCTCCTGTTTTGTTTCCTCTAAGTGCCAATTGGGATTTTCAGAAGAGACGAATCTCTCTCAGTCTACCTATGTCAGAAGATATTCTATTGGAAATAGAACCAAATAAAAATGTGCATGCAATTTCTACCTATGCTTCGACATTTCTTTGATAGGCATGACTAAGCTAGAAGGAAGGAACTGTTTTTTACTTTTCCTATATATGTAGTATAATGTGTCAGGAAAGTATTGTGACTGGGTCAAAAATTTAAATTCAAGTTTTCAATGGAAGTTTAGGTTTCAAGCATTCTTGAACTCGAATCGATTGGTTTTGAGGTGGTGTGTGTGTGAGTCTGTGGAGATGATATCTCATGAACGAATGGAGTGTTTTGAATGAATTTGATATAAAAATTACAATCAGTGAATACTGAAAGTCTATTGATTTTAAATGAAATCGAATATTTTGAAAACCGCCAAATTTCCGAATAAAATGTTGAAAAAAACATCAAAAAATAAAAACATTCAATATTGTTTCATAAATAATCATTTCTCATGTAAGTTTTCACTAAAAAATCGATTTTTTATGGAGCTGATTTTTTAAAAATATGAGACATTAAGATATCCAGATGTTTTATTTGAGTAGATTTCAACTATATTCTCTGATTTTCATTTATAAATTAGAAGCAGGATTCATTGATTTAAATCATGATTAGAGTAACAATTTAAATCAATTTATTTATTTTTTTAAATCATTGGTTTAAATCAGGTCTTATTTATGAGAGAAAAAACTCTGATTTGTCAAATTAGTTTATTCTACTTGATTTTGGGCAATATATATTTACAAAATAAATATATATTATTGATTTTACAAAAAGGGAACTGTTAAATTTTTTTTTTTTTTAATTAGCTAAACTTTATATGCATTTGACACCACAGGTTGGGGAGGGCGCGGTAGCCCATTGGTTAGCGCGCTGGAGTTGCACTCGGTAGGCCCGGGTTCGAATCCAGCCACTGCCAAAACTGCCGCCGTGTTCATGCGGAGTACGATCACGTTAAACATGTGGGTCCGAAAGTCCTTCCGAGAGGTTGGTGGTAGGGGAAGGAGGGTACGGTCCCTGTGGATGCCTCCCCCACTGGGTTCCGGTCTAAATTGGGTGGAACTTCCCGACCGTCCAAACAGTTACCTTACACCTTTCTGGTAGGTCGGACGGTCTGGGTTTCAATCAACAACAACCACAGGTTGGGGAACAAACACCACCTTAGCCGAGGCTTGAAGTATAGCAAGTGTATAATATTTGCTACACATATGTATAGCAAATATGGATCAGTGCATTACTTTTTATTGACCTTCAATCCTGATATTAATCAAATATGTCATTTTAAGCAAAACATTTCATTAAAATATGGCTTGAAGTATAGCAAGTGTATAATATTTGCTACACATATGTATAGCAAATATGGATCAGTGCATTACTTTTTATTGACCTTCAATCCTGATATTAATCAAATATGTCATTTTAAGCAAAACATTTCATTAAAATATAAATTCTTTTTAAAGGAATTTATTTTCATTTTCAAATAGTTTTCTAATTCCAAGATACAATTTGTTTTTTATCTGTTCAAACTAATTTAAGTAGAATTTTTATAATTTTATCCTATATGTACCATGCCTATCTTCATCAGGGTCAAGAATTCTCCATTCTACATAATATTCACAAAAATTTAAATTTGTAATCTTTATATTGTTACGACATATAAATGAAAGCCATTGGAGTTGTGTTTTAAGTGTATTAAATATAATATTTACCCTTGAATTTTGTTTTCTTATTTTTTGTAACCTTTAATGTGATTTTTTTAACCCTTAATTGTAATCATTATTTTTGTTATAACAATAACATTTGTTATTTTTTCTAGATAACATGGGGGGGGGGGGAGTGATACAAAATTGTGTTAGATGCCATTTGTATGTTTTAGCAAATAATCTAATGAAAGAAAAAGAATTAATGAAAACCTAAACAAATATCAACTTTTGTCTAGTTAGCATTTGATGTTTTGATTATTACTACAATTAATTTTTTTTCTAAAGATTCTTTACATTATTGCAATTAAAACTAAAGTTTTGATTTGCAAAATTTGATTTTGTGTTTTATCATTAAATTGGCTATATTTACATTTTAATTTTTGTATTATTAATTTCACTAAATAAAACTATTATACTACAAAATGTTGTGAGTAGATAATTGTTATTCAGGCTATGGAAGTTTGCTAAAATTCTTCTGAAGACTGAGTGAATTTCATTGTCAAGTTTGAATATGAACCCTTAAAATAATTGCCAATTATAAAAATATTTTCTATATCAAAATCAGTTAAACAAGAAAAGTTCCATTGTCATTAAATAAAAGTTTTCATTATCATAAAATAAAATTAATATCATAAAATAATTTAATTATCATTAAATAAAAGTTTTCATTATCATATTAAAGATATCATTAAAGTTTTTTGTGTGTAATAGAGGACTAAACAAAACTTTTGCTAAAGATAGATATTCATGTTTTTGAATGCAAATTTTACCTAATAAAATTCAATTTTTGTAAGACTAAAATCTGTGTTTTAACCATTTCATTTGATCTGGTGAAAGTAGTCTTAAGTCCTATAACTTTGACAATTGTTCACGTCAGATTTCTTATATTAGAAAACCAAAACCTAGATTTTTTTCAAAACATCTTTGCATAAAGAACAATTTGCTAATTAAAATTGCTTCTTTTGTAAAAGGCCCATATAAAAAGTTAAATGCTTTACTTTATGATTAAAATATGTGACCAAAACTGTTGTAATTTGAAAGTTTATCTTTTTTGAAGACCTTCCAGAAGGCCCTTGGTAACCTAAAAGACTGAATCTTTGCACACTTATAATATTAATTATGAGACAAAACTTAACGAAGCAGGATATTTGTCATTCTCCACACATACGCACACATTCCTGTGACAAAATATGAGTTTTATTTTTTGTTAAAGTCTTTCCATAACCTCCAAAAGCTCACTGGTAACCTAGAAGGTTGAATCTTTACACACTTATAGTATCTTTCACTGCATGGAATCAACTCCCACACAGGGAGTAGAAAATAATTTTAATTTTTATGCCTTACAAGACCCACTAGAAGCACATTACACCAAGAGTCTAGAAAGTTGAAACTTTGCATATTTATTGTATTGACAACAGGGCAGAACCTAACTGATCCAATTTTTGATTAACAACTGTTTTCAGTGCTAAGTGTTATATATTTTTAAACAAAATAAAATATGAAAAAAAGTTCCAACTTCATTTTTTATGAGTGTTATTTTCCTTGTCTAAGAGATGCTATACTAGTTGTAACTAATAAGTAGTTAAAAACTAATAAGTACTTTTAAACCCTCCTCTGTTGACCTAGAAGTCTGAATCTTTGCACACTTATACTAGTGACTACAATACAGAGTTGAAACAATTGTCATCACCTAACTGACATATGCCTGCTTTCTTCAAGGAAATTTTGTTGACTATTTTCTCTTATCTAACAAAATTAATTTTGGAACAAATGATGTGTTTATAATGCTGTCTGTCTAGCCAGCATTTTAAAATACTAGGTAATGTGTACTATTTCTGCTAGATGCAGAGATACATGACCATACACCGAATATGAATATTTTTGTTAATAAATAGAAATATAGGTATACTCACATAAATATAATAACATTAATGACAAACAATTTCTTTTGCCTGGTATTTTTTAAATTATGTTGTCCGAGGAGCATTCCAAACGCGCCATTTCTGTCAAAATAGTACACGCGCATATATATATATAAACTAAATAATGATCATCATTGATACTAGAGCCCTTTGTGGGTCATTATTTGTTCCTTTCAGTTTTATCTTTAAAAAAAAAAAGGTATATTTATGAATGAAATAGCCTCATTATTAGGAGAAGAATAATTTTGTATGAATGTGATTATTTTGCATTTCCGAATGGCTGTTGGCACAATATTTTTTAAATAAATTGAGAAATTAAGATGAATTTCAATAGTCATTTCAATCAAGTAGCGAGAGTAAGAGGACTTTCAGGTAGATCTCACATAAAACACAGTCATAATTTTTCAATTATTAGTTTTTCAAAAATTTAAAATTAGAAATGATTACAAAAAAAAATAATTTTTATAAACAATAATAAAAGCAGTGAGTCATACATATTTCTTTTACTTTTATAACAAGACTGGTTTTTATTGAGCTGCCAGAGGGCTTATGGCCGATTTGGTCTCCGCCCCGACGTAGGATAAAATATATATATATATATTTTGTTTTATTTAAAAGTGAGTGATAATGTTGTTTTCAAGATATTGCATGGTCTTTGATATGAAATGAAAAATGTCCAGAGTGTAAGGCTCCACTCAAATCTCTTAAACATCACATTTAGTACATTTACATAAACAGAAAGAGTTTTAACAAGACATTTATGAAGAAGCTTTCATATTGTAGCAAGTGCTGTGTACACTCCATTTTTGACGAAACTATTAAAAATTGTTATATTCATTCGCACATTTATTTCGTACAGTTATACATTTTTTTGTGAAAACCGCTAGTGGAAATCATTAGTGAACCCTCGTACTCTCTCTGAAGTTTCAATTTGAATCAATATTAGGCATCATCTAAGTTCCATTTATAGCCAATTCTAAGAAATAGATGCTTCAAGGAACATTTTAACTTGAATTTGAAATTCTTAGTGAGTCCCTCTACCCATTTAAAATTTGATAGTGAATTAATATCGGTCATCATCTAACCCAATTCTGAAAAACAGATGTGTCAAAAAGAAAAAAGTGGAAATCCTTAGTAAACCTCTTTCCCCCATGGAGTTTGATGCTAAATCCATGAGTCATCATCTAAGCTCTATCTCTAGTCAATTAAGTGTTTCAGGGGAGGGGGGGATTTTAAATCGAAAGTGGAAATTTTTAGTGAATCCTCTATCCTCTCTGAAATTGATGCTACATCCATATCAGTGGTCATCTATGCTATTTGTAGATGGTCTTGAAAAATAGATGTTTCAAGAAAAATGTACAATTTTGAATCTAAATTGGCATCTGCAGAACCGGAAGTGGAAATCCTTAGTCAATCATCACATTTCGCTCCAGAATTTAATACTGAATCCATATCAGTCATTACTGTGCCAATTACACTACTTGCCAACTTAGGAAGATTTCTCTATAAATTTCTTATTTCATTTGTATTTTCAAAAATTATTTTATTTTAACTTTATCTATTTGAGCAAGGGGTACAGATCTACGGAGGGAATAAAGAGAAAATTGTGGACTAAATATTTAGAAAGTTGTAGTTAGTAAGGGCTAAGTCTAGACTGTCGCACTCGCAAGTGAAGGCAGGATGAAGTTCTGTCACTGTCTATGGGTATGATACAGGGATCGCATTTTTCCTAAAATTTCTTATTTTTTTCCGAGTTCCTTAATTTCCTAAAATTTTCATTAATTTCCTAAAAAAAAATAAAAATTTAATCAGTTGAGATCGAGAGTATATTTTAATAAGTGCTGAAAATATTTCCACACGGGTTTTCCCATTTGTTTTGTAACGAGTCCGTGCGATGAATGTTTATTTTCGGTTTCACTGTCTAACGTGGCCCACAGAATACTATAATACTATATGTTAATCTGTGACGTGGCCGATCGTATTCTAACCCCCCCCCCCCCCCCCATGAAGGGAGATACAGCGTGACGCCTTATGTATTTGACGCCGGTGGGAAAGCTAGGGTTTATTTTCTTTCATTGGTGAGTTTGAGTAACGTGTTAGATGTTGGGGGGAAAGAAGAGGGAACCTGATTGTTGGACTCCGCGAATTCTTTTTTTCAAGGTTCGTGCGCACTCTAGAAATCGGGAATTTGAAAGTGGAGTAAAATGTCAGAGAAATCGCAGGAAAAATCGATTTTTTGTTCAGGGTAGAGGGATGCAGAACTATAAAGGGGGGGGGGGATAGAAAATTATGGAATAAATATTTAAGAAGTTATCTCGCAGGATGTGAAGTTCTGTGGGCACGATATATCTCGAACAAATTGAGAGATCCAAACAGTGGTGTAGCCAGGAACCCACTGATGTTCGGAAAAATGATAGATAAATGGGAAACAAAATACTTGGTCTCCCCCACCCCCCACACAGTAAATACCTTTCTAAATACCTTGCCACACACACACACCAAAACCACTGACACACAAATAGTGAAAAAAAATCTGTCAACATTACTGGATTCATCTGAATTTTGATATAACTATTTCAATCAATAAGTGACTGTAAGGGGGTTATAGATTTTCAGACAGCTTGCACGTTAAAAGAAGGCTATCCACAAGCATTATGTCTAAATATCATGCTTATGACTTAGTTTATTTTAAAAAATCTGTGAACAACACATGACTTTCCTTGCAGATTCAAATTCACTTTGTAATTTTTTATTTCATTATGCATTACATTGAGTTTAATTACAGAAAATAAAGTGGATACTTTTCTGATATTATACCCAATTTTCATTTTTATTGCATCTTCGTTTCATTTGGCAAATTAATTCACTTTAAATTCTTGAGCTCCACAAAATTCAAAAGAAAAGAAATCTTGAGAACGGTTTGTCCTACAGTCATGAGATCAGTCTTATTTGCTTAGTTGTCAAAATTTACCTGAAGAACATGTACTTAATATATTTCAACAATGTTTGTCATTTATTTCAGATTTCCACGATCTTTGCGGGCCATTTCGCATAAAAGAGTCAGTTATACTTTTTCGAATCGTATCAAAATTGAATCAGCATCAGGATACCCATCAGGGGACTTAACTACAAAGTTTTAAAATATTTTATTAAATAGTTTTTTAACTACAGTGAAAATCGTCTTCATTTCCTCAAAATTAAAAATTTAAATATCTCGAGAATGGTCCATTTTAGAGTAATGGAGTAGATCTTCTTCCTTTATTCGTCAAAAATTACGTGTAAAGCCATCGTTAAATTGATACATTTGAGCATATGTCGTATTTTATTTTAGATCGTATATTTTAGAATTGCAGACAAACATAGGCAGATTCTTTTTTTTTCTCTCTTCGAATCGTACCAAAATTTTACCACCACCACAGTATCCCACAAGCTACTTATCTAACAAATTTTGTGTAATTTGGTCAAATAGTTCGTCAGCTAAAGTGGACACATACTATTTTTGAGGGCCATTTCGCAAAATAAGGCAAGTTCCTTTTCCCGAATCATACCAAAATTTAATCAGCACCAGGGTAAGCTATAAGTGACTTATCTACCGAATTTTGTGCAATGTGGTCAATTAGTTTTTTAGCTAGAGTAGATACATCAGATTTTTGCAGAGGGAAAAAAAAAGGCGGGTTCTTTTATCCCGAATCGAGCTACAGTCTAATCAGCACCAGGTTCACACACAAGTACCTTACCTACCAAATTTTATTAAATTTGGTTTATTAGTTTTTTAGTTGGAGGATACATACACTGGAGTGGATACATACACTGCACAGACACAGACGTTACGCTAAAAATAGTTTTTTCGTATTCTAGAGATCCCGAAACATAAAGATCCGTCGAAAACTCGAGTTACGATTTTCGACATGGTTTCAACACTTTCCTTATATATTACCATGTATTGCAGGGAAAGTAAAAATGCATAAATTACTTAATTGTCTCCCCTCCCTCCAGATGAAATCTTCTTACACTACATAAAATAGCCCCCACTGGATTCCGGTCTAAATTGGGTGCCACTTCCCGGCCGTCCAAACAGTTACCTTGCACCTTTCTGGTAGGTCGGACGGTCTGGGTCTCAACAACAACAACTAGATAAAATAGCATTTTGATTTATATTGTATGATGTTTTACCCACTATAGTACACAACACTCATTGATTTTAGGTTTGTTAGTTGTATTTTTGTACATCCATAGATCAGTATTAATCAATCCAGAAGAAGTGGTAGATGAATATGCAAGGAAGATAAGATACCCACGGCAAATGATGTTACTGTATGGAAAATATAAAAATAGTCATTTATGCAGTTTTTTATTTTTGTTTATTTCCCAGTGTGATTAAGTAAATGCTTCAATGTTGAATATTTCTGTGAAAAATTATTTAACTGTTATTAATTCTTATTACAATCAAGCTATTGCACTTACATAAAAAGAGAGCGAGATTGTACTAAAACTTACCCCCCCCCCCCCACACACACACACACACATACACAAATCTGGATCTCCTATTTCGTGCGTGCCCCTAGTTACACTTTTTACTTTCCCTACAAAACATGGTAATGTATAAGAAATTATTGGAATCATGCCGAAAATTGCAACTCGAGTTTTCGACTGATCTACACGTTTGGGGACATCTAGAATACGAAAACTTTTTTTCAGAGTGACGTCTGTGTGTGTGTCTGTGCAATGTATGTATTCAATCTAACTCAAAAACTAACGGATCAAATTTCGTAAAATTTGGTCGGTAAGTCACTTGTTTGTGATCCAGTTGCTGATTAGTTTTGGTACGATTCGGGATAAAAGAACCCGCCTTTTTTGCAAAATGGCCCGCAAAAATCTTATGTGTCTATACTATAGCTAAAAATCTAATTTACTAAATTTCACAAAATTTGATAAGATAAGTAAGTCACTTGTGGAAAACCCTGGTGCTGATTAAATTTTGATACGATTCGAAAAAGAAGAACCTTCTTTTTTTTACGAAATGGCCCGCAAAAATCGCTAAAATCTAAAAAGACTGCGTATGCTCAAATATATCAATTAAATGCTTGTTTTATACGTAATTTTTAACGAGGAAAAGAATAAGCCCAACTTCATTATTCTAGGACTAACCATCCTCGAAATATTTGAGTTTTTTCGTATTTTTGTTACGCAGCCTTTGAAAAGATGTCCAATTACCAAATAGAAACAAAAATCTGATGTGGGCAGCACATGACTTTCCCTGCAGACATATATCCATGTTCTCTTTATTTTAGTTAAATTTAATTCACTTTTAATTCAATTTTCGTTCTCATTTAGTAACTGGACTTATTTTCAAAGGTAGTGTAGAGAAAATACGAAAAAACTAAAATATCCCGAGAACGGCTAGTCCTGGTATAATGGGGTTGGACTTATTCTTTTCTACGTTAAAAATTACGTATAAAACTAGCATTCAATGGATATATTTGAGCATACGTAGTTTTTTATTTTAGATTTTGACGATTTTGGGGGGCCATTTTGCAAAAAAAAGGCAGGTTATTTTATTCCGAATCTTACCAAATTCTAATCAACACCAGAGTATCCCACAAGCCACTTATCACCCGAATTTTGTGAAATTCCGTTCATTAGTTTTTCAGCTAGAGTGGATACAGGCATTTTTTGCGAGCCATTTCGCAGAAAAGGCGGGTTTTTTTATTCCGAATCGTACTAAAAACTATAATCAGCAACAGGGTCACACCTAAATGACTTACCTAGCAAATTTTATTAAATTCGGCCTATTAGTTTTTGAGTTAGAGTGTATACATACATTGCACAGACACACACACAGACGTCAAGCTAAAAATACTTTTTTCGTATTGAGGTCTCGAAACGCGTAAATCCGTCGAAAACTCGAGTTGCGCTTTTCGGCATGATTCCAATACTTTTCCTATACATTACCATGTATTGCAGGAACAGTAAAAATCTGATGTGGGCAGCACATGATTTTCCCTGCAGACTCAAATTCATATTTTCTTTATTTTTTTAATTATTCATTAGATTGAGTTTAACTGAACCAAATAACACTAAATTTGAATTTTTTAATTCAATTTTTGTTTTTATTGGTAATTGGACTTTTTTCCGAAATCGGCATAACAAAAATGCAAGAAATCTCAAATAGCTTGAGAACGGTTAGTCCAAAAGTATAATGGAGTGTGTTATATTATTTTCCTCTTCAAAAATTGCGAGTAAAATAAGAATTTAATTGATGCATTTCAGCATACACTACTTAGTCTTTTTTTTTTCAGATTTTGGCGGGCCATTTTGTAAAAAAAGGCAGGCTGTTCTTTTCCAAATCGTACCAAAATCTAATCAGCACCAGAGTATCTAGCAAGTAACTTATCTACCAAATTTTGTGAAATTTGGTCAATTAGTATTTTAGCTAGAGTGGATACATGAAATTTTTGTGGGCCATTTCTTAAAATAAGGCGGGTTCTTCTTTTCCGAATCGTACCAAATTCTAATCAGCACCCGAGTATCCAACAAGTAACTTATCTACCAAATTTTGTGTAATTTGGTCAATTAGTATTTTAGCTAGAGCGTATAAATGAAATTTTTACGGGCCATTTCGCAAAAAAAGGCGGGTTCTGCTTTTACGAATCGTACCACAAACAGACACACACACAGACGTCACGCTAAAAATAGTTTTTTCGTATTCTAGAGGTCTCGAAACGTGTAGATCCGTCGAAAACTCGAGTTGCGATTTTCGACATGATTCCAATACTTTCCAATACTTACTATAATAATAATTCCCTATACATTACCATGTATTGCAGGAAAAGTAAAAATCTGATGTGGGCAGCACATGACTTTCGCTGCAGACTTATATTCACGTTCTCTTTATTTTAATTAAATTTATTTCACTTTTAATTCAATTTTCGTTCTCATTCGGTAACCGGACTTATTTAAAAAGGTGGCGTAGAGAAATTACGAAAAACTAAAATATCTCGAGAACGGCTAATCCTTGTGTAATGGGGTTGGTCTTATTCTTTTCGTTGTTAAAAAATACGTATTAAACGAGCATTCATTGAATATATTTGAGTATACCTAGTTCCAGAGTATCCCAGAAGTGACTCATCTACCGAATTTTGTGAAATTCGGTCCATTAGTTTTTCAGTTAGAGTGGATACAAGCTTTTGCGGGCCATTTCGCAAAAATAGGCGGGTTCTTTTATCCCGAATCTTACCCAAAACTAATCAGCACCAGACTCGCCCGCAAGTGACTTACCTACCAAATTTTGTGAAATTCGGTCCATTAGTTTTTTAGTTACAGTGGATACAAAATCTGCACAGACACACAGACGTCACGCTAAAAATGGTTTTTTCGTATTCTAGAGGTCTCGAAACGTGTAGATCCGTCGAAAACTCGAGTTGTGATTTTCGGCATGTTTCCAATACTTTCCCTATACATTACCATGTATTGCAGGGAAAGTAAAAATCTGATGTGGGTAGCACATGACTTTCCCTGCAGACTTATATTAACGTTCTCTTTATTTTAATTAAATTTATTTCACTTTTAATTCAATTTTCGTTCTCATTCGGTAACCGAACTTATTTTCAAAGGTGGCGTAGAGAAAATACGGGAAACTAAAATATCTCGAGACCGGCTAGTCCTAGTGTAATGAGGTTGGTCTTATTCTTTTCTTCGTTAAAAATTACGTATAAAACAAGCTTTTATTGGATATATTTGAGCGTACGTAGTTTCTTATTTTAAATTTTGAAGATTTTTGCGGGCCATTTTGCAAAAAGAGGCAGGTTATTTTTTTCTGAATTGTACCAAAATCTAATCAGCACCAGGGTGACCCACAAGCGACTTATCTACCAAATTTTGAGAAATTCGGTCCATTAGATTTTTAGCTAGAGTGGATACAAGCTTTTGCGGGCCATTTCGCAAAAAAAGGCGGGTTTTTTTTATCCCCAGTCGTACCCAAAACTGATCAGGACCAGATTCGCCCACAAGTGACTTACCTACCAAATTTTATGAAAATCGGTCAATTAGTTTTTTAGTTAGAGTGGATACAAAATCTGCACAGACAGACACACAGACAGACAGACACACAGACAGACTGACACACAGACACACACACAGACGTCACGCTAAAAATAGTTTTTTCGTATTCTAGAGGTCTCGAAACGTGTAGATCCGTCGAAAACTCGAGTTGTGATTTTCGGCATGATTCCAATACTTTCCCTATACATTACCATATATTGCAGGGAAAGTAAAAATCTGATGTGGGCAGCACATGACTTTCCCTGCAGACTTGTATCCACGTTCTCTTTATTTTAATTAAATTCATTTCACTTTTAATTCAATTTCCGTTCTCATTCGGTAACCGGACTTGTTTTCAAAGGTGGTGTAGAGAAAATACGAAAAACTAAAATATCTCGAGAACGGCTAGTCCTAGTGTAATGGGGTTAGTCGTATTATTTTCGTCGTTAAAAATTACGTATTAAACGAGCATTAAATGGATATATTTGAGTATACCTAGTTCTTTAGTTTAGATTTTGACGATTTTTGCGGGCCATTTTGCAAAAAAAGGCAGGTTATTTTTTTCCGAATCGTACCAAAATCTAATCAGCACCAGGTTGGCCTACAAGCGACTTATCCACCAAATTTTGTGAAATTCGGTCCATTAGTTTTTCAGTTAGAGTGGATACAAGCTTTTGCGGGCCATTTCACAAAAAAGGCGGGTTCTTTTATTCCGAATCGTACCCAAAACTAATCAGCATTAGCCCCGCCCACAAGTGACTTACCTACAAAATTTTGTGAAATTCGGACCATTAGTTTTTTAATTAGAGTGGATACAAAATCTGCACAGACAGACACACAGACAGACACACAGACAGACAGACAGACACACACACAGACGTCACGCTAAAAATGGTTTTTTCGTATTCTAGAGGTCTCGAAACGTGTAGATCCGTCGAAAACTCCAATTGTGATTTTCGGTATGATTCCAATACTTTCCCTATACATTACCATGTATTGCAGGGAAAGTAAAAATTGATTTAAAAGTGCACATTCAGTGTTATTTTGTGCAATGAAAATCAATTTAAAGAATTATTAAAGAAATAAAGAGAAAATGAATTTGAGTTTGCAGAGAAAGTCATGTGCTGTCCACTTTAGATTTTTTTAAAGGACTAGTGAAAATGTGAAGTATAAAAAAAAAAAATAATGATAGTCAGTCTTTATAGTTAAATTTATTAGTTATTTTAATAGTCATTTTTAAAAGTAACACTTCTTAATGCTGGCTTGTGCAGTACAAAATGTCGCTTAAAAAAAAAAAACCATGCTAGGGCCTACATTTTGCATCTATTAGAACTATTACATTTTAGAATCAAATACGGAAACTAACAAATGCATTTGGTAGAAAGAAAAATCATTAGTAAATAATTATTAATTAATAGTAAAAAAAGTGCGTGAGAGAGCGAGCGGACTCAGAGACGCACTGGCCACAACAGGGCCTGTGATCGCTTTCCACAAATTAGCTTATAATCATGTATAGATGTAGATGTAAATTCATTCATATTACTTCCAAATTTCTCTATCCTACGGGAGATAAGCGAGAGGTCAGTTTTGACCTCTAGACAAAGAGCTAGAATCTTGATTGCTTCTCGAAGCCTCTAGGCAACAAAGTACGGGTGGAGCACTTTCCACCCCCCTAAAAGAAAAAAATAACCACCCCATTTCCTGCATTCCTTATTCAAGGACACGGGTTGGTCTGCAGGAGAGTTCTTCTACAGCTAGACGTAAATTCGTTTATTCCCCCGTGCTTTTATTATTTTTTTTAGAATACTTAGTTGACTTACTACCGTTGACATACATTTGACTTACTACCGTTCAATTTTATTCAATTTTTCAGCTAAATGTATTTGCAAAAACATGCAATATCTCGGGAACGGTCCCCGCTAGCGTTCTAAAGCTTGTATCATTCATTTTATAATAAAAATTGCGTATAAAATAATAATTTATTTAACAATATTGAATGTACAGATTTTTTTCAAAAATTCATTCGAAAATTTGGGTGTCTTCCGAACGTTCGACCAAACGAAGAAATTAATAGGGATCCACATCCATTCACTAATAATCGCGCAAAATTACGTTCGAAACGCCCAATTCGTTTGTCAAGATATCGTTTCCACGAAAATACGTATAGACATTGTCTCGAAAACGTTCGATGCATGAAACGTATTCCATCGAAAACTTGAATTCGAATTTTCGACACAGCCACAATACTTTCCCTATACATTATGTAGGCAGAGTAAAAAATCTGATATGTGCAGTATAGGACTTACTCTACTGGCTCAAATTCATTTACTTCTTTTATTATATAGTATTACAATCGATAAATACTGGAACCCTATTGGTTTTAAGCAAGATCCTCAAATTTTTGATTTAAATTTTGAATATCATTAAAAGAATCATGACTTTCAATAACGTTATGTAAATGATCATTTCGTATGTAATTTTTTATTCAGTTCTCGCGATAGTGCACGCTTTCAAATGAATTTATCAAAAATAAAGATTAAAAAGTATTAACTATTGTGAAATATGTATATATACAATATTATGCGACAATTTTGTTAACATCATTCTCGAACATCCAGGTCGTTCCAGTCACGAGAAAATATACTTTGTATAATGTTGTAATTTTATACTCATTCTCAATAGTTATCTATACACCCCGTCTGTCTGTAATGCTTGCAGTGGCGTATTTTGAAATTCAATTTGAGGAGGGGGGAGCAGTTTTAAATTAAGTTTATATCAATCTCAAGGTGCCTAAGTTAACGGTATGCTCGAGTCGGGACATGTTTTATTATATTCGGGTCGGGTTGGATCAAAATAAATAATAAAATCAAAAATAGACCAAAATTGAAACAGAAAAATTTGAAATTACATATAAAATAAGATTCTCAATTAGCGATATATCCCGTTTTTGATCCAAATAAGAAAATTCATAAAACATCGAAAAAAACTCACTATTGTCAAATAAATGAATGTTTTGTAAATATTTTTAATCTGAAATTAATGAACAACATTGTTCAGAAGTCATCTCGAGCAGTTTTCGGATACGATTTTTTCAGTCTATTTTAGGTTTTCGGTGCTCATCTATATTTATTTATCCGTATCCGCACATAAGAGGTCTGCAAGGCCGAAATCCAGATTTTCACCCGGACAGACCCGAAATGCTAGTGTTTAAACCCAGCCCGAATCCAAAGAAACGTATAAATGCACGATCCGACCCGAAGACTAATGAGTCTCAGCCTGATATGATTTGTATTCAAATGTGTTAAAAATACGAATGTGGGGAAATTTTCTATGAAGAATTGAGATAAAAGTTTGTTTTTAAGCATGTATCTTTACATAACTGAAATGAACACAGTAATTTAATATACTTAATTAAAATTAATTTCTTCTTCTTCGACCCAGACCGTCCGACCTACCAGAAAGGTATAGGGTATCTGTTTGGACGGCCGGAAAGTGCCACTCAATTTAGACCGGAACCCAGTGGAGGAGGCATCCACAGGGACCGTACCCTCCTTCCCCTACCACCAACCTCTTGGAAGGACTTACGGATCCACATGTTTAACGTGATAGTATTTCGCGTGAAAACAATGCGACAGTTTTGGCAGTGGCGGCAATCGAACCCGGGCCAACCGAGTGCAATTCACACGCACTAACCACTGGGCCGTCGCGTCCCTTAAAATTAATTTAAAATTTTCTCAATGAATATAACCGGTCGGAGCGTTCCAATTAAAACGTTAAAAACAAAGCTTGAGACTTCTTCTACCGCATACTCAATGATAAAAGGTATTCTTTAATTTCCCGCGTCTAGGATTCTCCCGCCACTAAGATTGTTGATAAATACTAGAACAGCTTCCTCAAAACTATCGAGCAGCTGTGGTTGCAACACGTAAGCAATTAATTTTTTCAGTAGAGGTACAGTACAGTCACTGTAAAAGATAGTAATCTGAGGCCAGACAAAATATTTTCTTTCTACACATTTTGTTACATTTTAGCTTTATAGCTTTTCCTATAATTACAAGTTTTAAAATTTTTAAATAGAATTGACACTTTTAGCGATTTTAAATAAAAATATACATTTGGGCATTTTTTTTAAATTGCAAATGTTAACGCTTTTCTTTAAAATTGCGAATTTTAGAACCATTACTCAAAATTAATGAATTTTAATGTTTTTTCCTAAAATGTTGTTAATGTGAGTGAGTGCTTCGCCGTCGAATTTTAGTGCCAAAAATTCTAAGCAGACATATTTTATTATTTTAATACAAGTCAAAAAGTGTTTTAAGTCCTAAGAAATTCCTTAAAATTACTTATTTTTTTACTTTTTAAAGTAGTATGAATAGTATTGCTTTATGTATGAATAGTTTTATAAATAGTTCTCCAGATATTTGAAATTTTGCTTTTCCTAAAAAAAGCGATATCTCAAAATAATCAAGTGAATTTCTCGAAATTTGGTAAGCTTATTACTTTCCTTATACATAAGTTGTATAATGTATAAGAAAAGTATTGTGACGGGATCGAACATTCGAATTTGAGTTTTCGACCGGAGATCACGTTTCAAGCATCTCTGAACACGAATCAGACGTTTTTGAGGTGATGCCTGCTTGTGTGTGTGTCCGTGAGTCTGTGGAGACGACACCTCACGAACGAATAGAAAGATTCGAACGAAATTTAGTACAAAAATTACCATCTGTGAACACTGGAACTATATTGGTTTTAGACGCATTCGAATGTTCAGAACACCCACAAATTTTCGAATGAAATTTGGAAAAATCGTCAAAAAATCAAAATTTTCAATGAAGTTACGTAAATAATCATTTTCTATGTAATTTTTCATCATAAAATGATTGACATAAAAATTAGAACGCTAGTATAAACCTTTCTTGGGATATTACGCATTTTTCAAATAAAGTTATCAAAAAATCATATAAAATAAAGAATAATATTAATTATTGTAAAATATTTTTACTTTTCATATATAATATCACGCGATAAATTTTTAACATCATTCTCGTGGATTTTGAACCTTCCATTCACGAGAGAAGATACTTCAGTATTAGTTTTTTTATTTGAACGCTAATAGTCATTTACCTCCTATAAGAATAACCTATTTCATATCCATAACGCTTAGCGAAATTTTAGCGACAAATGTGGCGAAATATCGCCAACTTGGCAACTTTTTTAAAAGTTACCAAATTGACGAAAAAGTCGCCAAATTGGTAAAATTGACGCTAAATCAATGGACATGACGACTAATTGAGGAAAATTCAATATCTTGGAAAGAACATAGAAATCGACTTTAAGAATAAATTTATTTCTCCGACGATCCGTTCGTAACGCTAGGCAAAAATTTTGGCAGGATATAGCGAACGTGGCGACTTTTTTAAGTGTTGCCAAAGTGAGGGAAATGTCGCCAAATTGATAAAAATGACGCCAAATGGGAGGTAATGATTTGCAAATTTTGAATTCCGTCGTATGGCGGGAATACTTTTAGTATATAAGAAAAATGTTCTCTTCTCCGTTTATCTGTAACACTTGGCGATACCATTGGCGAACTTGTCGAATAATCTAGAGGGATATCGCCATCTTGTCGATATTTCATTACAGATTGACTAAAATATCGTCAAAGTTATTGAAAATGACACCTAATTAATGAATTAATTATTAAAATATTTTGATATAAAGACTGTGTTGCTTATTGAGGATGCTATCAGTATAAATAATTGTTAATTTAGAGTTGTGAACTATAAGTTAATTGGGTTCTTTGAAAGAGTTATGCTATCATTCGGAAAAGGGTCAAATGTTTAATTCAACATTGAAAACACTGTACCGTGGATCTTTAATACTTCTTTTTAATTTGTAGGAATGTTTTAAATTAGGGTATTTTGAGCTACAATTTCTCACTATTCAATCATGGAATTTTCATATTATATATATATAATAATAAAAGTTTGAAAATCCAATGAAAGAATAGAAAGAAGTTTCAACTCAAAAAACCTCAACATTAAAAAATGCCTTACAAATAAAAGTATCAAACAGAGAATCAATCATCAATCAAGTGGAAAATAAAATGCAAACTTCTAGTCATCAAGCTGAAGACAAACAAAAAACATCAATGGAAAGGAATCGATAAAATAAAATAAAATCCAAGCATGAAAGCTTTACACGTGGACAAGCTCTAGCCTTAAATACACAGTCATATATCTATCACAGACAGTAGCAAAGCCTCCTTTTTTTGTTTTCTCTAAGTGCTAGTTGTTGTTGTTGAGACCCAGACCGTCCGACCTACCAGAAAGGTGTAAGGTAACTGTTTGGACGACCGGGAAGTGCCACCCAATTTGGACCGGAACCCAGTGGGGGAGGCATCCACAGGGACCGTACCCTCCTTCCCCTACCACCAACCTCTCGGAAGGACTTACGGACCCACATGTTTAACGTGATCGTACTCCGCGTGAACACGGCGGCAGTTTTTGGCAGTGGCTGGAATCGAACCCGGGCCTACCGAGTGCAACTCCAGCGCGCTAACCAATGGGCTACCGCGCCCCACTAAGTGCTAGTTGTTGTTGTTGTTGAAACCCAGACCGGTCCGACCAACCAGAAAGGTGTAAGGTAACTGTTTGGACGGTCGGGAAGTGCCACCCATTTCAGACCGGAACCCAGTGGGGGAGGCATCCACAGGGACCGTACCCTCCTTCCCCTACCACCAACCTCTCGGAAGGACTTTCGGACCCACATGTTTAACGTGATCGTACTCCGCATGAACACGGCGGCAATTTTGGCAGTGGCTGGAATCGAACCCGGGCCTACCGAGTGCAACTCCAGCGCGCTAACCAATGGGCTACCGCGCCCCACTAAGTGCTAGTTGTGTAGTTGTTGCTCATAACCTCCTGTTTCGGTCGAACCACAAACAGGACCAGTGATGCCAGAAGAAGGACAAAGAATGACACAAGACGAGATCACAAAGTTTTTTTATTAACACAAACAAGCATCAATGTCGAAGGTCTGGGAGGGGGGGGGGGGGGGTGCAGCTTCACATTTGGCGAGGACCCAGAAGGCGGAAGACTGACTTCATCCTCAAGAAAACGCCCATGCCTTACTCGGGATTCGAACCCAAGCCCAAGCCCACTAGACAGCAGTCGGAGACTCTATCCACTTCACCGCCTGGGCGGCAAGTGCTAGTTGTGATTTTCATAAGAGACGAGTATTTAGTAAGTTTTATTGCTTACTTAAAGAATTTCATACGTTTTTGCCACACTACTACTATCTTTCCTAATGTCAAAGATATATTTAAATATAGCCACATCATTTAATTAAAAATTTGTTAAGATCAAATTTATAAAATTTTGTAACTTCTCAAAATGTTGTAATTTTTACAGTTTTCTTGTTTTTAAGTGTTTTGTACACATATTTGAAAACGAGTTATTTGGGGGGGGGGGGGGGTTCTGACGTATCTTAATCTCGGACCCTGGCGTCTTGCGATGAAAATAATTGTGCCAAGTTTAATTCAATTCTCTCGATTTGTTATAGAGATATCGTGTCTACAGACTCGCAGACAGACAATACACACGGACATGATTTAAAAAATGGTTAATTTGCATTCTTTATGCTCAAAGTGCGCAGATCCATCAATATCCGACAGTTAATATATTTTTACTCCTATACATACCCTTTACATATACTATGTGTTGTACGGAAAAATATGGGAAAGGAACATCTATTTTTATATAATGTTTTATTACAAATAGAATGATTTCATTTATATGTTTCCAACTAGGAACAGTAATCATTGAATCACAACTAAGAAGTTTATCCCATAATCTCGTGTTTAATTTGTGAAATGATGTTTACTAATTCCTGAATTTATGTCAAAAGCGTTGTAGGGAGCAATGTCATGAATTTAATGGTCCACCAGAAAAGTAGTCACTAATTTTTGAAAAAAATTGCCGATATCCTTAAAATTAGCTCTAAATTCTAATCAGATATCCTCATGTAAAATTAAAGTAAAAATATATTTTAAAATTTTGTATAATATTTTACTTTTGTTTAGTCTAGTCTAACTTATTAAATGAATTAAAAGATCAAAAGAAGTTTAATGCTGAATATTATTTTATTTAATTATATTGTATTAGAGACTAACTGCTAAAACTGACGAAATTGCATTGTAATAATTATAGTATAGAAACATATAACACAAAATCTTCGCTAAGCCTGCTGTCTTAAATAATTTAAAATTAAAAATACTTCATTATTATTTAAAGCATAAGCAGGTTGAATATATCAAACGGTTTCTGAGGCCTCCTTCATCAAAATAAAATACAGAGCAACCACATTCTTTCCTTTGCTGGTTTGGTTGCTCTTTTTATCCGAAGGAGAGTGTTTTTGCCTCTGTAACCGGTTGATATATTTAATCAACTATTTATGCTTTATGCTGAAACTTTCTTGAAGTATTTTAAAACTAACTTGAAGTATTTTTAATTTCATGTTATAAGAACTTTTTCTAATAGGAAAAAATATTTTGAATTATTTTCACAATTATAGAAACTCTTACTGTAATTGTGTTTATAATATAACTCTTAATGATTAATTCAAACTAAAACCGCAATAAAATAAATATGCAGTAAGTTTTATTAGAAACACAACCCCCTAAAGAACAGTGGAAGGAATGGAACAAGGAAAAATTCCCCATTATAAACACAATTACAATAAGAGTTTTTATAATTGTGAAAAATATTTCAAAATATTTTTTCCGATTAGAAAATCTGGAATTAAAAACCATTAGCCTTAAAGTAAAACTACTTCTTTAGATTCAGTATAAATAATTGATTAAATGACTCAACCTGTTTCGGAGAAAAATCATTCTCCTTCGGTAAAATATAAAAAGGCAGAACAATCAAACCAGCAAAAGCAAGAATGTTTTTATTTATAAGACATCCTTCATCAAAATAAAATACAGAGCAACCACATTCTTCCTTTTGCCGATGTGGTTGCTCTTTCTTTTTCTCTCTAATCATCATGGTTGGACACCTATAAGTATTCTATCTACAATTGATGTATAATACATAGTTTTCTATTAATGTATGTACATCAGAAAAAACCTCAGGTTTTCTATAGGTAAAGATTGGTTTAATATAATCCCTTAACTACACCCTTAAATTACATTTTTTATTTTAGTGTTATAAATCATATATGTAATACAGGTACTTAAAGTATTAATCCCCTTGTTTCTTGCATAAACAAACATGGTGTAAAGCAAGAATAATTTATAAGATGAAAAGTTGCAAAACAGATAAAAAATTTTTGCACGTGGAGCTAGGCCTTTCTGGCTCCCCCAAAAAGTCTTTTAAAAACGAGTGCTCATAAAATAAATGGGCTCTTCTTTTTTTTTTTTCATAATTAATATCAGAATGATACTAATTAAGAAAAAAAGTGAATTCCCCCAACTTCAAAAAATTACTGGTGCCATATCTCTTTGAATGTTGAGCAGGTGCGAAACTACATAAGACATGTAACATTTTCAATGTAGGTGGCTTGAATAATGTTTACAAAATCAATGTCGTAAGGTATAAAAACTACAGAAGTACATGTTACATATACAACATTGTTTGTGCGCATCCGGTACATGCATAATTCTTACTTTCCCTATATTACAGCATAATGTATATAAGGAAATTACTGTGACGAAGTCGAAAATTCGAATTCGAATTTTCGACGGAAGAGCACACGTTTTAAGCATTCCTAAAATAGAAGCGAACGTTTTTGAGGGAAGGTCTGTCTCTAAGTGTGTGCGTGTGGAAGCGAAATCTCACAAATGAACGTTTCAGAAATAATTTGGTACGATTATCACGGGCATCCCCGCGGCCCTGGGCCCCTAAATTTTGTATATGTTAAACCATTTTATTCAGAAATAGTTATTTATTTAATTATTTGAAAATATGTTAATAGTTTTACATATTATACAACTTTTAGAGTTTTACTTTTAAATAAAAGTTCTACATTTACAAAAGTACCTTCTGGATAGTGGTCCTAAACTTCCAAATTTGCTTTGTGATGTTTGTTTTTCTTTGCATGTATTTGGTATGTCGTGAGTGTAGGGGGCACCCAATTAACACCGGGCCCCACATTGGCTTAATCAGGCCTTGGGAACACTCCCTTAATTTTCAAATGAATTTTTGAAAACATCTTTAAAAATCGGGATCTTCAATAATCATAAATAAATAATCTTTTCAGCTGTGATTTTTCATTAGAAAACGAATGACAAAAACTTTAGAACGCTACCATGAGCCATTCTCGAGATGTTGCCTGTTTTTCAAACATATTTATAAAAAAATATATATAAACTTAAAAATGCAGAAGTATTATCAAATATGTCAAATTCTCGTCTCGTAGAGAGCTATGGAGAAAGTTCTTCAACAAGAAGACCCATCCCTGCATTTTTCAGATTTGTTCAAAGACGTTAAGGATCACAGAATACTATAGTAGTCTGTGTTACGGATGTTGACTGTTTCACATTCTTTGTCAAGGTCACAGACACAGATTCTGTGGTCACAGATGTCTACGCCGTGGCGAGCACTCCGCCTGTCATTCTTTGGGGAGGGGGAGAATAATACGAATTGCACTCAAAGAATATCTAACCGTACTCTCTGTCGCACTCTCGCATGTTGTATGTGAGATTATGCAAAAGAGAGTTGACTCGGCTTTCTCCTACATTCATGTAGTAAATTGGTTCATAATCTGCATGCCTGTTGAGAAGGGGGTGGGGACGGAGTGATTCCTCCCGAGCCCAGATTTTTGAACTCTTCTTAAAAAAAATTTAAATGAAAATATATAAATAATGATTATGGAAGTGAAAAAATAGTTTTTTCACTCAAAATATTTATCTTTCTTTTTATCTTCAGGTAAAAAAAAATGTGGTATTGCAACAAATCTGGTTTACAAAAGCGAAAAGATGTTCCGTTTCTAATGTTTTGCTTATTCAAGAAAAAATTAATAGCAATTAATTGAAAAAAATATTTGATATTTATATTTATTATTTTCCGGTTTCGTCTACTGTATTTTTTATAACTCGAACATCTTACACTTTAACTAAGATCATTGTGAAGGGAAATTGAAATAAGGCCTAAGCAAAATAGAGGCTCGCGAGTTGCTCCCTCCGGGCCCGGATTACCTCTCCATGGCCTTGATAATCTGTATCAAAAACCGTCAAAAACCTATAGAAAGCTAGCATGGACCGTTTTCAAAATATTGCACGATTTAAGAATAAATTTTGAAAAATCAGCACTTTGAATATTGTTGCATAAATTATTTTACATAAATATTTTTTAATTATGAACCGTTCTCGAGATATTGCATGTTTTTTACATTAATTTTTAAAAAAAATTATACGAAATTAAAAAAGTAGTAAGTATTGTGAAATATGTTACATTTCCGTATGCAATGTTATGCAACATCATTTTCGTGAATCTAAATAATTCCACTCACGAGGGAAGATACTTTTTGTAATAATTTTGTATTTTGACTCTTAAGAATTCGCTAATAGTCAATTATTTCATACGATTGATATTAATTAAATGTTAACTGCATATGGATCCAAATTTTGTACGTGAGTTTGAATAAACCATTTGTTTGGAATCATAAGTTGCAAAAAGAGCCTAATTTCAATTTATATGTTGTTAATTCAATGGCAAAATCATAGTTTTGTGGATCTTGTTCCATTAATTCGCTGTCAAATAAATAAAGGTTCTGCATCAAAATCATGTGCTACTCACATCAGACTTTTAACATAATGTATATCCACACTTAAATTTTCATAATACACACCTACGGATATATTTTTAAAAAATATTCAAAATGTGTTTAAGAGATTTTAAAAAGTGTTAACAGTCAAATCACGATTTCCAAAGTTTTGGGAAAACTGTATATTTTCTTATGGTATATAATAGTATGATGTTGCATGTAGTAAGTATTGTTTACTCAAAAATTTTTAAATTTGATAATTTGAGGGAGAGCACGTTTTAAGATCACCTGAACACATTTCGAACACTTTTGGATATCCATGTGTGCGTGTGTGTCTCTGAGATATGAACACTAAGCTAAAAACAAAGGCTTGTATCGCTATGAAATCTTATTTTGTCATGATATTACGTAAAAAAAAACCAGAACTAAATAAAATATTTTGTAATTTGCACTATTAGATCACAAATTATTTGAATTTTAGATTTTCCCTCATTTCCATTTTCCATAAAGAATGTATGGGATATATCCAAAGTATTTAGAAAGATATATCTATGGGGCAATAAGCTAGACAAAAACTAGCTATATATAAGCTAGACAAAAACTAGCTATGTATAAGCTAGACAAAAACTAGCTATTGTATCAGCTAGACAAAAACTAGATATATCTACGGGGCAATATGTAGATATATCCCTAATGTTTTACTTGAATAAGTATGCATTTTCTACACACATGCGTTTTCTAATGATATAAAAATAATTATTTATTTAATATTATTAAATATCCTGTTATTGCGTTATTCACCATTTGTAATAATCGTATCGAATTTCATTTAAATAACTCGTTTCAACTCGTTTGTGAAATATCTCTCGCCCATGGAAGGACTATACATCACTTCAAAAACGAGCTCAGGGATATTTAAAACATGTAAATCAAAACTCGAATTCGAAACCATCACAATATTATGCATTAATTATATTATAGCATATACTTTAATTTTTTTTACGTAATCTGCTTTTAAATCTATGCAGTATTATTATACATAGATGAGATCGATAAGCAAGATAACATTTCATCTGAAAACACTAAGCAGAAATTTGCAAAGAAAAAAAAAATATGAAATGAGGGGAACATTGTTATGACATACGTAAATGACGTAACGATGCAACGCAATACCATGAACATTTAATAAATAAAACTGTTCGATGAGATGAACTGTGTGCCGAGTCTTAGCTCCCTACATGATCTGGGAGCTGAGAACGAGACCGTCAAAGATGTTGAAGAAGGAAAAATGGGGAATACACGAGTTTATTAAAATATATACTAGTAATAAAAAGTCCCAAATAAAGTGCATTTACAGAATATAGGACGTAAATTAAAAAATTTTCGCCTTTAAAAAGTAATTTAAGTTTTAAATTTCATAAAATCGAGGAAACTTGTATATATACTAGAAAATGTACACGACGTTGCTCGGGCTGCCAACGGCCCTACCGTGCCGAAAACACCGATTCTCGTTAGATCACCGAAGTCAAGCAGCATCGGGCACGGTTAGTACTTGGGTGGGTGACCACCTGGGAACACCACGTGCTCTTGGCACATTTCGGGTGCAGTAGCCCGGTGGTTTGCGCGCTGGATTTGCACGCTGCCACAACTGCCGCCGTGTTCATGCGGAGTACGATCACGTTAAACATGTGGGACGATCACGTTAAACATGTGGGTCCGAAAGCCCTTCCGAGAGGTTGGTGGTAGGGGAAGGAGGGTACGGTCCCTGTGGATGCCTCCCCCACTGGGTTCCGGTCTAAATTGGGTGGCTCTTCCCTGCCGTCCAAATGGTTACCTTACACCTTTCTGGTAGGTCGGACGGTCTGGGTCTCAAACAAACAAACGACGTTGCTCGGAATTTAAGATGCAAAATTTTGATTAAATTTACACCATGACCGCTGCGCTTTTTTAAAAGCGCTTGATTACAATAGCATCCTTGCAGTAGCTCTCGACCACGCAGAAAATGTATCCGACGTTGCTCGGGATTTAAAGCAAGAATTAATTAAATACATTCATCCAATTTTTCCAGAGGCGTAGTCGATCGCTGCGCGAACTCATGCGGCTGCACTCGATCCGATAAAAAAAAAAAAAAAATCTTTATTAGGCGTTTTGTCTCAGGAGCCGAGGTATCTCTTTTTTAATTTCATTGCCGTACGGAGATTAGATTTTTCCGCAACAGACTGCACAAACAGACACCTTTTTCATTATATGGACAAGGTAAATAATATGGAATATTAGTAAATATATATAAAAAGTCGAGTCAAAACTCATTTGGAAAGACCTCTTATCGTATTCGGTAAAGCTTTATTACAGTGAATTACAAAATCTGATGTGAGCAGCACATGACTTTCCCTGCAGACTCAAAGTCATTTCCACTTCATTTCATTAATAATTCGTTAAATTGAGTTTAATTGCACTAAATAGCACGCATAATTAATTGAAACGACACTAAATTTGCACTTTTAAATAAGTTTTCGTTTTCATTTGGTAACTAGACTTATTCTCCAAACCAGTGCAGCAAAAATGTGAAAAAACTAAAATATCTCGAGAACGGCTGGTCCTAGAGTAATGGGGTTGATCTTTATTTTTTTCATCACCAAAAGTTACATGTGAAACAAGCATTTAATTGTCATATTTGAGCATACATAGTCTTTTATTTCAGATTTTGACGAATTTTGACGGCCATTTCGAAATAACAGCCGGATTCTTTTATCCCGAATCTTACCAAAAACTAATCAGTACCAAGGTCATAAACAAGTTACTCACCTACCAAATTTTATGAAATTCGGTCGACTTGTTTTTGAGTTAGAGTGGATACATACATTACACAGACAGACAGACACACACAAACGTCATGCTAAAAGTAGTTTTTTCGTGTTCTAGATATCCTGAAACGTGTAAATCCGTCGAAAACTCGAGTTGCGATTTTCGGCACGATTCCAATATGTTCCCTATACATTACCATGTATTGCAGGGAAAGTAAAAATATATATAGAGAGTGTAAGTCCTCACTGGACCTTCTCTTAAATAGTGTATAAGTCTACTTCTATTTTGTTTTCTCACCAAATGGTTCATATGTGTTTCACCAAGAAAATAAATGTTTATGCTTTCTCTACACCTAATCTATTTCATACTTTTCTGTAAATTACATCAAATGTTAAAATAAATTCCCTTTATGCAGACAGTGGATGGTAGCACAGCTGTAGCTAACGTATTCGTGGATTGAATATTAATGTTATTTTATTTGCTTTAAATATATTTTCGACATTTGTCATGCACCTTTAACAATGGATTGTTAATAAAAACATCCAAACATATTTTTAATGGTAAAGTTGTTAATTTAAAATAAAAATAAGAAGTTAAATATTTTTTTAATTAACAAAAAATCTGTATTTTTCTATCTTGCTTATAAAGACTTTGAGTATGAAATGATGTCTAATTTGCTTATATCCTTTTCATCACATAAATCAAAAATAAAAAGGGAAAATATTTAGTCATATCATTTAATTTAAATAATTTTTACATTCTATTAACAGGCCGCCCATATGTGGGTGGGGCATATATATACCACTGAGTGGAGGTTCCAGACCTCAATATTTTTGAGGCTGAAGAAAACATAAAAAGTTTACAAAGAGGAGAAAATCCAACATAATTGGGGTGGGGGCATGGTAAATATTTGTAGTGGGCTCGTAATTTCTATGAGCAGCCCTGCTATAAATGTCTTTAAAAAATTAGCAACACATAAAAAATTGTAAAAAAATATCAACCGGTTTCAAAAGCAATAAAGAACCTTCTTCGTCATGATAAATGAGATACAGCATTAGCATCATACCAACAAGGGTGACGCTGTGTTCTAATGAAGTTGTAGTTTTAAGATTCTTTTTGACAGCAGTGAAAAGAAATTTTTTTATATCTTTACAATATTATTTAAGTTTAAAAAAATATTCTATTTCCATTAACATTTCAAGTTTTGATATCTTAAAACTGATTTAAATCAGTAATTACTCTAATTCAAATTAAAAATAAGATTTCATTCACGAAAGGTAAATGTCTAGCATTACTGATATTTCACAGGATATAAATGTCAATAATAAGTGAAGAACGTATTATTTTATCAACTTATAATGGTACTATATACAAATGAAAATTAATATATTTTTTCATATTCAGATTAGGTACTCACTTTTACGTTTAAAGATTTAATACACATTCAATTTGTAATGTGCGAGGTTCAAAATGTGAATATGCAGTCAAAGCTGTATATTACATTTTCAAACCCATTACAATCTTTCTCATTACATATTTATAACAAGAAACTTTTCCCCGAGCATTCCATTATTTGTAACTGTTTTTGCTCTGTTTGAACCAAAAATTAACTCATCACATATATCCTCATTACCATCATCCCCAAACATGTTCTTTACCTAGTTGACTTATGACTTAGAGGTGGGTGGCTTAAAAAGAGCCTAACATAGCGACCAGAGGTCTATTG
The DNA here is from genome assembly GCA_951213105.1 of Amaurobius ferox. NCBI lineage: Eukaryota > Metazoa > Arthropoda > Arachnida > Araneae > Amaurobiidae > Amaurobius > Amaurobius ferox. The sequence goes on from OX578134.1 coordinate 113,330,826, forward strand.
TACTTTCTTTACCTAGTTACAAAAGCATCTATTAAAATTACATCTAGAAATTTTTAATTTCATCAAAATACTTTATATAAACCTTGCACTGAATGGAAACAAAAACATAAAAGTAGAATATATATAAGATTATTAATTACAATAAATTTATATTTCTTGCATATAATTATATATATTTCTTAGTAAAAAGATACTGCATTATACGTAAATAAAATATAATGTAACACACCTTGTAATTTGTGACTACTCCTGAAATAAGTAAGGCATAATCAGAGCTAGAAGGAAGCTTAGGGGACTACGCAATGTGCAAAGTTACATTATCACTCTTCCCAGTGATTTTTCACATCATGGTATTCTACATTGCATCTGAAATTATGGGTACTAAATCCTACCAAAGGAATATTCAGAGCCCTACTTATAAAGTGGGGTTCTTGCCTCATGTGCAGAACTACAGAAAGACGATAATGATTTAAAACTATTTTGATATGTAAAAACAAACATGCATTGAAAATTGAAGTATATACAACCAATACATATTTAAAGTAGATACAGAATATGACCGAGTTCATGCCAAAATTATTTCATTGCTTTCATTTCCATAATATATTTTCTTTTATCCTTAAACTAAATATACGTTCACCACAAATAAAAACAAATAAGAGAAAGAAAAACGAAAATTAAAAAATATATACTAAAAGTGTGGAAAAAACAGTGGATTTTTAAGCAGATAAAAATAGGAAGGGCTTATATTATTAAAAAAGGAAGGTGGGGGGGTATGAGAAATTTTATAAAAATTAAAATGCAAGTTTACAATATTATCCTAGAATAACCCTGAAAATAGGAACTAGCCAGTTACCACAGGTTGATTACACAATGCACTGTGGTGATTAAATGAAACAACTTTAGGCCACATCACCCCTCTTCTATTCTGTTTTAATCAGAAAACTGTCCAAAAATTTGATAACTGTTTATTATTTCCCCAATATATATATATATATATATATATATATATTAAGTATATGTAACCATACTTACTGATTTTACAAAAAAATTATGATACAGTGGCTACTAAACTAAAACTGCCTATTGGGCGCTTGCTACTAAATGAACATTTGAATTTTCAAGTTTAAGGGAGAGTTTCCTTAACATTTATTGTTGAAGTGAAAAGTAAATTCCATGGTTCTCAACTGGAAAAAAGTATAATCCCCCCAACCCCAGACCTTCATTACAACCAAGATATGGTAATCTGCTTTAGCCAAATCTGTTGAGAAAATATAAAGATATAGAGCTTTCGTTTAAATTTTGAAGTACAAAAAAATAGGGTTATGCATAGTGCGTAAGGAACATAGGTCCCTAATATACAGTGTCTGTCGATTATTACATTTTCTGTCAAAATTACTTCAAAACTATGCAGTAAAAAACAAAATATAAACTTTATTATACAGCATACATTAAATTTTAGCCAGTTGACTACTAAAATATAATGTATGCTGTATTTTGACAAATTTCTTATTTTATTGGTATATTCTTATTACATTTACTGTTAAAACTCTGCTATTTTATTAAATAAAAAATGTATAACCAAATAAACAGCTGCATTTCAATCAGTAAAAACTTGTGATATTCATTGAGCAAATTTATCGGAAATAATCCTTTGAGTCTGGCTATGCTTTCATAGAATGATGATGGTCAAAGATTTTATTTTACAGAATTTCCATTTGTTCACTTATATTATCAAGACAAAATATAATATACAAAGCTAACTATAGGAAGTGGCTTGAAAAAATGCATACAAGCAAACATATTTAAAATGCTGAATAAACTTAAACAACAAAAAATATTTGACATTTTTGTATGAACCTATTAACTTTTGTTGTCGGAAACAGTTTAGAATTGAGCATAAAAAATAAACAAAATATTATTTAGGTCAAATACTGGAATTTACCTACCTCATGTGCATTAGAGAATAAAAGCTCTTAAAATATACAAAACTTAACAAACAATGCTTAAAAACAAAACATAGGTAACAACAAGTAAATATATTTAAAGTGTTGAAATTTCAAATACACTTCAATAAAATCAACTTGTCAGTTTTGCATCAGATCTTGTACTAATATTTAATACTATTATAAGAACATGTAAAATGTTGTTATACAACATTTTACTTTATTTATATGGGCTCTAAGATAATTTGCATATAATGTAAACATCAAATATTATCAATAAGAAAGAAAAAGATAAAGCTTACTTTTTTTATTAGGCAATTGTTTCTTCGAAACCTATAGTTATCCTATATTTCATGCCATACCCTACCATTAATATACAATATAATTTGAAAAACACTCGGAAACATGTTGAAATAAAGCTGAGTACTTCTTGGAGAAAAAATTTTGTTTGTTGATTTTGATTATCCCCCTAATATCGGGTTTTGTTCAGAATTAAATTAGAAGTGAAGAATGCTACCGCAAATTAAACAATCGCTTTTTGCCACATTTCATCAAACTTGCAATATTCAGCATCATCTGTTGACAAAAGGTGACTTGGTTGGTAGTGGGTGTTTCTAAAGCCACCTTAACTTTGATATGTACACAATGTCTTAACTGTGCCAGTTTTATTTAGCATTTTCCCAAAAGAAATCTTGTTAAAACATGCCATTTTAACTAAAATATTAAAAATCATAAACACAACATTAGTCCTAGGATTCTGGATAGCATGAGCATTTTGAGTGAAAGGAATTTATATTGTGCATTAAAGTGAAAAGGATGTGAAATTTTTTAAATTTGCATATCTTATTATTAGTTAAAATTGGTCAATGGTAAAGAATAGGGACTAGGGATAGAGACGTGTACTTTGAGCTATGAAGATAGCAAATTATGATTAATGTTAGAGATAATATGCATCTGGTAATTTTCTGAAGGGAATCCAATTTTCTATAGATTTTGGCATTAGGGTTTCTGGGATATTAAATTAGTCTATGATTCTATTTATATTTGATAACTAGCACCTGCTATTCATGGTTGAAATGATATTACCATATTAGTATGATTTTACATTTGAGATTTTAGTGTGATTTATATTTTAAAGAAAATTCTATAGTAATTGCACCTTATTTTTCAGATAAACATTTATATCTATTTCACTTTAATATTAAAAAAATCAAGACTAGCACTTTGGATAAAAAAAATAGGAAAATTCTAAAATAATTTTAGATTTTAGTAAAATTGTTAAAGATTTTAATATACCTGTTTAACCCCTGTGCGCACATATATGGGTTATGTATAGAGAGCAGGGAACATAGATCCCTAATACAATTACTGTCGAACATTATATTTACTGTTATGACTCCGCTAATATATTGAATTTAAAATGCACACAGTTGAATTTCCAATCAAACAGAAAAAATTTTCAATGCTCGCTAACACTGGGTTTATAGGAAATATGGAAAGGGACGAAATTGTCAATATCATTTCAAGCCAATATCAACTTTCATTTTGTTCTTTTTTCATTTAAGTCTGTGTGTTTTAATAGCACTGATGCAGGGCCACAATAAGGAAGTGGTTTCTACTATTCACCTTTTGGTTCAAGATGAGTAAAGCAACTTCCTTATATAAAATGATGATGAAGTATTCATTTCTTAGAATTTGGCTTTTTATGTTATTAAGAGAATATAAACAACATACAAAGTAGCTCCACAAATAGTTAAGAACATACATCATAGGTAGAAAAAGCAAAATATTTAAATTGCTGAAATTTCAAATACACTCCAATAACAATAAATAGGAATCTCTCAGTTTTACCAGAAACCAATTTGTTCCTGTTTCCTGAAATAGTTTAGAATTAAGCATAAAAGAATAAGCACATTATTATGAACGCATATAAAACATTACCAATGCAGGTACAATGAATTTTGCTAACCCATGAGCAATAGAAATAGAGCTAATAAAATATGAAATGCTTAAGAGTGTAGGTGATAGGCACGACAAGCAAATCCATTTAAAGTGTTAAAATTTCAAATATACTTCAACAGCAATATATGAATTAACTCGTCAGTTTCCCATCAACACTCATTATTTATATATCAATATTTATTACAGAATATGCATATAAGATTTGTACTAATCCGTAAGAACATGCAATATAAACATGAAATTTTATAGAAAGAAAGTTTCTACATACTTTTATGTATAGTAGTCCATTATTTGAATTTATTAGCCGAGAAAAACAGGCTCTGGTGGTGGTGGTGGTGGTGGTGGTCGCCCGCTTTGGGCTCCTGGAGCATATAACAACGTTCGCAAGAACGGTTTTGCGCTCCGCAACTAAATACGCAACATGCCGCCCTGGCAGCAAGGAACTAAACACACAAAATTAGCATCTTCGAAGCACCAAACACAGCGCATCACAGCCCGAATATGCAAAAATAACACGACAGAAAAGTATAAAACCGTAGCACATCCGACACAAAATCAGAAAGCAGGGGGGGGGGGGGGAACCGTTGCCAACGGAAAGCCAAAAGCAAAACTTTAGACCCCTATACACCGCAAGCAACCAAGGAGGAACGAGGCAAGACAGGACGCCCGGTACAAACCGTTGGACGAAAAATCACACAGGGAAGCGAAGGAAAAGGGGGAAGAGGGGCCGATCCCCAGGGCATGGAACAAACTTTCCCGTTGGAGTTTGAACTTTCTGCACTCCAACAGAAGGTGGTCGACAGTATCAGCAACTTGACAGGTGGTGCAGAGGGGGGAGGAGACCAGGTTCACCCGATAAAGCACCGCGTTGGTCAGAAGGGTCCTTGTCCGCAGCCGAGCCAGCAGGGTTTCTCCGCAACGAGATATAGGGTAGTTCTTGAAGTACCAACAGCGGGCCTCGATGTGGCCAAAGTTAGAAAAATACTTGCTAGTGGTCCAGACGCGGTCTTCCGCACTGGCTCCTTTCCGCTTGAGCGCGGCAGCCAAGTCCTCCGGGGAAATCCACAATATGGAGTTTAAGTTGTCCGAGTGAGCTTTGGCGAGCCGATCAGCTTCTTCGTTTGGGCCAATGCCTTTATGTCCAGGCACCCATACCAATTTGATGGTTCGGACCTTCTGGAGGGTTTCTTCCAGTCTCTTTCTGAGAAAAAGAATCACGTTCGGAGACTTTTTGTCCACTTTTCTGAGAGCCTTAAGAACAGACAGGCTATCTGATAAGATTACAAGTTGCTGCTCTTCTGTCATAGGTTCAGAGATGGCGAGACTAATAGCCAGGGCTTCCGCAGTAAAGATAGAGTTCAGATGAGGGACAGACTTTGAGCACCCGCGGTTAGCTGAGGCGTTCCAGACTGCAACACTAGTAGATGTTAGCGATTTAGACGCGTCCGACGCTAGGCAGGTATAGTTTCTCCATGTCTCCCAATGCTCCATGAATTGCGCGCAGATTATAGAATCCGGTAGCTTAGTGTCTTGAAAACCGAGATCATTGGTGTGGATGGTAAGTCCCGGGCAGGGCCACCTATTCGGAGGGGGGTGTCCATTGAATCAGATCTGCTTCACGAAAGTCAAAGTCCAGACGAATTTCCTCCCACGTCTGAGCAGGTAGATTCAGGGTGCTCAGCGAGGAACCATCCAGGGTCCGGTTGAGCGGAGAGAAACGTCCTAGCGCTTTGTGCCTAATGATAAACCTGTGCTTGAGGCACTCGTGCCAGCGAGACAACTCCCATGTCCCAGTTTCTCTGCGGAGTACAGGAAGCGGTGTCCACTGGGGGAGAACAGGCTCTGTCTTTGAGATTGAATGCATTTCATAACATCCGGTTTCTGGATTAATCCGGAAGTGAAACAAGGGCTACCGCAAATTGAACAATAATCGCTGTTTGGCGCAGGGTCAGATCTCGCCAAACCTGCGATATTCAGAGCCATCTATCGGAGAAAGGTAACTTTTTGGATCGGTTTAAATCCGCCTTAAGCTGGTTTCATTTTTGGAGTCTTATGATTGATTGATTGTACACTCTCTCTAGAGTGCAAAAATGGGACTTGGCACTCCGCCTTCTGTCCCAAGGGGAATAAAAGTCTTATGGAGTCAAATACAAAATTCACGAGTGCGGTTGTAGAAGAATTGTGTTGTAATTAAATTAATAAAATATAATTTATTTGCAAATATGAAAAAGAATTTAACTCGAAGACAATATATTATAGACATAGAAAAATATGCAACGAAGCTGATAAAAATTGTTAAAAGTCAAATTTTTTATGCCAGGAAGTTGGATGTAATTTTAGCGCAAGATTTTCTGTAGATTTTTATTCAACATTTGAAGAACAGCCATGGGATTGAGAACAGGGAGAAAATAAGAAATTTTGACAAATATTCAGGTAAGATATTTTAAATTTATTTTGCACATTTGCTACACCTACAATATAGCATATTATATGCTAAAGCAGTGGCAGGGTCACTCCCACCCACCCCTAGGAATCCATTTGAATTACCAAGAAATTATATATGAAAAAATTGAAAACATACTTTTTGGTTATTCACTCCCTCCCCGACCCCGGCCGCCCATACTGCTGCTCTTAGTCTACGGATGAGCCGGATGGCCTGGGCTCTCGACCCCCTTCCCCCCGCCAGAAATGTTTTTCTATTATGCTAAAAGGTAAAGGAACTACAATGCTGTTAAAATATGAAAGGTATAGTCACTTTAGATATATGATTCTTTTTATGTAAAATATTTCAATTAATTTACATTATTTATACTATACTAACATTACTATAGTTCTCAAAATATTATTTTTTATATTTATATAAAATATTTTAATTAAAAAAAAATCATTTATAAGATGTTAACATGCGCCATTCTCAAGTTATTGTAATTTTTTCTTATATAAAATATTTGTAATTAAAAAAAGTCATTTATAGGATGCTAACATGCGCTGTTCCGTTGCCTATGTAATAATTATTATCACGTAGGCAACGGCTGTTCCTCAGATATTGTAGATATTTTTTATTATTATTATTTAAAGTATTTTTAATTAAAATAATTTTTTATGGACTGATAACTTGCGCCGTTCTCAATATATTACTAGATTTTAATCTTTGCAATTTCAGCTTTGCCCCCCCCCCCCCCCTCCCTACGATTGCGATAATACAGTACTCAGTATGGTAGTTATGTTTGTGTATGCTACATTTAGGAGTGAATTTTTTGTCATTTCCCAAGGCATAGAGCTTTTTAAAATTGTGGCATATAGCAAGTTCCTTGCTGCCATTGTATAGATAGATATTGGCTATTTCATGCTGATGACCTCATAATAAGCGCAAAATCGGTCCATGAATGCTGTTTCCTACAATGGGACTAAATAGTTTCATAAATACTTTTATACAGACATAACCTCCTTCGTTTGGAAGTTATCATCAACAGTTCTAGCGATTTTAGAAATTTTAGTGTCTTGGGCACATTGAGTGATTGACATGTTATCGCTATAAATATTATATTTCGAGGAGCAATTGATATGGTGCTGACATCTTTCGGCCAAAATGATAAATTAAGTTTAAGAAACTTTTTTAATTAAAGCTAACATGTGGTGCTGCTATCTGGTAACGAGACTAAAAAATAATGAAATCAAAAGCTGAAAAGAGATTTGGAAAATAAATGTAAATAAATAAATTAAATATAAAGATTAAAGAATTTAAAAAATTATGGAAATCAATTAAAAATAAGCAAATTGACATAGTAGAAAATTGGGACTGGGTTTAGCGCAAGCAGTATATGTAGGGTGATTATAAATAATCTCTTTTTAGTAATTTCTATAATGCATTAGTATGTAGTAATTGTATGTTAAACTCCAAACAAGTGAACAATTTCAGAAAAAATCAGTTACAAAAAAATCCCTGGCACCGAAAGGTACAAGACGCATAAACAATGTATGATCTCCAAGAACATAATTTTAAGAAAAATGAACCAGAAATTTAAACCCTGATTAATAAAAAGTATTGTTTTTATGAGATCATTTATCGAGCAGCAACAAAATTACTATCGTTTTTATAGAAAGTTTCGCAAAATTAGACCGTGCATCAAGCCATCATACTTGGTTTGCAAGCAAGAAAACATAAAATGTCTTGAGCTCATATTTATTTTTGTTAATTTTACCATCAGAAATTATTATGTATGTATATTTAATGCATTTTAATAATTTAAAGTACAAAATTCCCCTATGGTGGCGTTTTCTTAAACTAAATTAATATCACTTCCGCATAAAGTATACTCACCTGTTTATAAATTTTGTTCACTTCCGGCTATTAAATATCTGTGGAACATAGACACTTAAATTATGATCAGGCTGTGTATGTGTGCGTGAATCTATATTGTACATTAGAGTGAATGTCTATATTATTTGGAAATCGCTAGCAATTTTGACAGAAAAATGTTACTACATATATGCATAATTTTTTATACATCTATATATAAGTATTATTTTTATTTTAGACTTTGAAAGATGGAAAGAAGTCTATGAAAAAGAAGCAAGGGCTTTCTTTCTACTGCGATGTGTGAACAAAACTATATTAGGAAAAACAACCTATTTTTACTGCAATAGATCTGGAACCGCCCTTCAAGATTAACAGGAAAATGTGCCATGAAGGGCTTGGTTTCAACTGCCCACCCCATATAATTATTAATGTATTGAGAGACTCAGGAAAAGTGATTGCAAATATTTATAATTTACATTATGATCATGATAACCAATTAGCTTTTACATGCATTCCTAAATGTGATTGAAATATAATAGCACATCAATTGTCTGAAGGAATTCAATATTCCAGAATTTTAAATAACATATACACAGATGATGAAAATGAGCTTCGAAGGAAGCACTTGTACACTAAAAGAGATCTCGAAAAACATGCTGAAGATCATATAAGTGTAGATGCTTATGTAGAGGAAAGTCCCCAGAATGAACAAAACATTTTCCTATATAAGAAGTAGGGAGAAAAAATATTTCAATGCCCTAAAGATGAGGAACGCTTACTAGAAAAAGATGATTTTGCCTTGGGTATAATGACGAATTTTAAAAAAAGAATGCTGGTAAATTTTGGAAACAATATTGTTTGTGTTGATATCACTCATGGTACAAACAGTTATAACTTTAAACTTATAACAATTTTGATAATTGATGAGTTCAGAGAAAGGGTGCCTATGGCATGGTTTATATGCAACAAAGAGGATTCAGTAACTTTATCATTATTTTTCAAATTGATTAAAAAAGAAATTGGAAATATAATTCCAAAAATATTTCATGAGTGACAAAGCACCCCAATACTTCAATTCATGGAAAAAAATATTTGAAGGAAACTCCAAAAAGCTGTTATGTTACTGGCATGTGCATCATGAATGGCAAAAGAATTTAAACAAAATAAAAAAATAAAGATGTTGCCAAGAGAGTATATCAGGGACTTAGTATTTTGTTGGAAGAAGGAAAAGTTTGAAAGTCTATTAAAAAATTGCATAGTACAAATAGATGAAAATCCAGAAACCCAAGAGTTTGGGAAATATTTTCTAGAAGAATGGGTTAAAGTAAAATATGAATGGGCAAAATGCTTCAGAGTGGGGTGTGGTATAAATACAAATATATTCAATGAAACCTTTCATAAAACATTAAAATATGGAGATGGGTATCTTAAAGGGAAGCAGAGCAAAAGAGTGGATAGATGTTTAGCAATACCGTTACAATTTGCTAAAGATCTGTCCATTAAAAGACTAATAAAATTAGAAAAAGGGAAAAATACTTGGAAAACATTTGAAATAAATAAGAGGCATAAATCAGGCTTTGAACTACCATTAGCATTAGTTTGCAAAGTTTCTCCAGTCTTTTGGATAGTACATACTGAAAAAGTAATTAATACAAGAACATCTGATGGTGTTGTGTACGAAGTAAAAAGGCAAACAGCTTGTGAAAAAAACTGTAAAATTAAATGCCAGGAATGTGACATATGTCTTCATGCATACTCGTGCAATTGTCCAGATGCACTAACAGCAATCAATATTTGTAAACACATTCATCTTGTCATCCATTATCAAAAGACAATGTTGACTACATCAAGTGAACCTGCAGTTACTGTATCAACTGACATAGAAACTGAATATCAAGAAATTCCAAATATTATAGAACAAAATGTCATAACGCAAGATAGTATCAACAAGAACTACATTTTTAAATCTATTAAAGCACAAGATAAAGATGATTATGCAACTTTGAAAAGGAATTTCTTAAGTAAAACCATGGAAATGTATGAAAGAATAAAAAATTGTAGTGAGAAAGGCATGTTGTTAACTGCAAGACAGTATATAAATAGTGCTATATCTATCCTGCACATAAATGTATCCAAAAAAGCAGACAACTCTACCCAAATGAAAAAAAGTCACCCACAGGTTCCAAGCAATAAAGCTATTGAGAAACAGCACAAATTTTATAGCACTCAGTTAAATAGAAAGAAAAAATGTATAAAATATGCAAAACCTACTTTTACGGAAAAAGTAGATTTACAAGAAAAAATACTTAATGAATGCAGCAATGATTTAAAGGCAGATCACACATATTTTTCAGTGAATTCCAATCTATAAAGTATGTAATAACCCCTAATGCTTTATATTAAAGGTACCTAAACTGTGGTTCGCGAGCTGCTTCAATAATTGGGCCTGTGGTATGATAAAGATAAAAACAGCAATGTAATTAATATAATATTTGTCATAATTTAAGAGCATCCGATTTCATGTGTACTAAACTGTTTTTACCCTTTCCATATGAACTATGCAGTTTAATAGGGAATATAAAAGTATAAGAATAACTGTATTATTATGTTGCCACAACTACAGTATACAGTAGAATCTCGATGATCCGAGTCTTGGTAAATGGAGTTTAGCTTAATCCGAGGTTATTTATAGATTTTTTTAGTACGTTTGTACCCTGAACATGTGTTTTTTGACAAAACAGAAAATAGATGATTTTTTTCGTTGTTAATATAAATCTTATAATCACTGTTTAATTTATTTTTGATGCCATTTCATTGATCATTAAAAGCAATTTCTACAATATTTTGTTTATATTTAAGTTTATTTTTATCAGCATCATGCTCATGTTTTGGAATTCTACTTAATCTGAGATAGATCCAATCCCAATTATCAGGACACTATTTATTTTTAACTTTAGTTTCACACCAACCTCCATTGTGTCCAAAACACAGGCCTCTATGGCATGTGGAAGCAGATTGTTAACAAATTCTTAAAAATTATCTTCCAAAAAGTAAACTTCTACAAACTTAAATATTTGCAAAATGACTTATATTGGACAACATATTTATGTGAATTTAATTTCAAAAATAATATTTAAAATTAGTGTACAGATCCCACATTTTGAGACCCAGCTAAATATTTGAGCAAAGGAACAGCAGTTCCATGCTTCCCATTAGTGTTCAAAAATAATTTACATTTTCATTACATTTTTTATTCTAAAAATTTGGACTTAGTTTCTGTTCCATTTGTTATGTTTTGTACATTTTTATAAGCAGATTTTAGGCACTTTTGAAAACTTGTTATGGCTCACTAAATGTTTGAAAATTTTAAAGTGACCTGTAAGTTCACAATGTTTGAGTACTACTGCTTTACATTAACATTTGTGAAAAGTTTTAGTTTTTCTCTCTACTCTCAATTTCATTACTATTTAACTACTTAGGAGAAAAAATTCTTAGACTTTTGTTATCCTTTGCAGCTACTGTGTAATTTTTTCCTATGGTTGTAATAATATGCCTTCAGTAAAATTCTTTGATATTTGCAAATTTTAGAGAATTTGTTTTAGCTAATTTGATTACAACATGATTCTTTTTCATCTATTATTTTGATTATTTGTAATTTAATATAATTAAGCTATTCAGACCATTTGGACTTTACTCATTTTTTATTAGTATCTTTCTTCTCACCTCTAAAAGATTGGACATAATGATATAGTCGAACTAACTAAAATTGACAAATGTATACATTTGTCAATTTTACAAATCCTCCAAAAAATGTCAACTTATCAAAAATTTTACAAGTCCTCTGGAAACATATATGTTTCCAGAGGACTTCTAAAAACACAAATGCCATTTCTAAATATCAAAATTATAAGAGAAACCCCACACTCCCAAGGCCTGATTAACACACGGGCTTCCAGGACCACAGACCTGGGTCCCAAATTTTAAAGAGCCCCTAATTTTCATATGTGATTAAAAATTTAAACAGAAATAATTTCCAATTAATTTAAAACTGTTAATATTACCTTTCATTTTAAATTACAAAATATACTAATAATTATAAATATTATACATCTTTTGAAAGTCTTGATATATTATTTTGAAGTAAAAATTTGGAAGTTTTCTATATGTACAAAAGGGTCTTCGAAACTATGAACCTAAACTCCTGTAAATTTGTTATTTGTTGATGTTTTGCATGTGTTTGATATGCGTATTGGGGCTCTGAATTAGTACCAAGCCCTGAGTCCCACTTTAGCTTGATCAGGGGCTCTACACCCCCCAGCTCTAGAACATTGAATCCATATGTCGAATTCATATCAATCATCTAAGCTCTATTTGTAGCTAATCCTTAGAAATAGAAGTTTCAAAAAAAAAAAAAACTTTAAATAGAAGTTAAAAAAAAAAAGCAGAACAAAATAAAAACAGAAGTGGAAATTTTCACTGAATGCCTAGCCTTCTCCCAAATTTAATACTGAATTCATATCAGTCGTGATCTCGGATCTATCTATAGCAATCTTAAGAAATAAAGTTTAAAGAAATTTTTTGGAACCGAATGTGGAAAAGAAACTAGAAGTGAAAATTCTTAGTAAACCACTCTACCTTCTCCAGAATTTGATTTTGAATCCATAGCAGTTATCATCTAAGCTCTATCTATAGCCAATTCTGAAATATAGACATTTCAAGTAAAATAAAAATTTTTGTACTAAAAGTAAGAAAAAGAATCCGAAATGGAAATCCTTAGTGAACCTGACCCCTCCAATATAGGATAACTCTAAATCAGTCATCATCTGAGTTTTATCCATAGCAGATCCCGAAGAAATACATATTTCAAGGAAACATTTTTCTAAAAATAATGTAGCAAAAGTTTTTTTTACTAATAAAATTTATTACATTAGGGGCTCTGCTCCCTGCTCACTCCGCTCGAGCAAGCCCCCTTCAGGAGACTTCACCTCCTACTCACTGTGCTCACAAAGATTGCTTCATATCTATCTTTCCTAAAAATTCTACTTTCAAAAATCTCTTTTCTATATCTGCCTATTTTCCGCAGGAGGGAAAAGCAGGAATTTTTCGTAGCCCAGGGAATTCAAAAACTGAATTCCTTGATCATGAGCTCGTTTCATGAGCTATTTCATGCCAAACTAAAATTTAAATCGGTAAACGGTTTATTTCATCGTGTTATCCTATTATTTTTCTATAAATGTACCAAATTTCATATTTTTATATGCTATAGTTTTTACTGTATGAGACAGAGAAATCGCTAGACATGCCGATACGAAAAAAAAAGTTCACTTCAGAAGTGCATAAAAAGTAAAATATCTCAAAAACTACATTGAAACTGAAAAAAGGCGCTCTGTCCTACAAAAATTCACCCATGTAGGTACCTGCCTGCAAAAATCCGTGGTCTTGCTATTGTTAGTCTATTCAGGATGCAAATTCGCAGCTCAAATATTTTATCTTTGACATTAAATATTTCTTAAAATACAATATATATCAAAAAAAGGTTTATTTCAGTGTATTTCCCAAAGCTTTTCTAGAAGTATACCAAATTTCATATTTTTATATGCAATAGTTTTTGCGGTACGAAGCAAAGAATCTCGAGAAATTTGTCAAATGGTGGTGGCGGCATCGTCGTCAGCTACTTTTTTTTAATATAGAGAGATAATCAGAGCCTAACAGCCCAACTGGGGCCCCTTTTCAGTTTTCGATATATATGAAATGAACAAAAATATTTTTTTAAGACATAATTGCATTCTAGAAACAGGTGTACAAAAGGTGGTTCTTACATATTTTAATGGGATTTAAATCATTTGCAACTTTCTTATTATATTCCAACATGCTAAATTAGTTTTGTCATATCCTATATATCTCCAAAATGAATATATCCGCTGGACAAATCTTCTTCAATGATATACATTTTTTTCAGGAGTAGCTATTAATTTTACAATGTTGTAGTTATTTAATTTGGGGCCCTTCTAATGTGGGGTGCCTGGGGCAGCTTCTCCGAATGCCCCTGTGTTAGTCAGGCCCTATGCATAAAACTGTGCAACCATGATTGAACAAAAGCCAAGGTACTAGCAAAAATAATTATTAAATTGAGGTACTACTGTATAAAACTAAAATCTTGCATTTATATACTTTTAAAATTTGATTCATTTATAATTGTACATTTTGGCTTGCATAATTAGCATTTCATCTCAAATTTTATTATCAATGGATATCTATATAAAACATTTTCAATCTAATACTGCACATCGTGCACATCATAATCCAATAATTTCCTCGATACATTTTCATCATGAACAGAAGCATGTTCCATTTTTTCTCATGTCTTTGTAATAACTAACTTCATTGCTACTTTTTAATTTACTTAAGAAAAAAATTGAAGGTAAGCAGAACTGAGATTGGCCATGTTTCTGTTTTTACAAAGAATGCAACTTCAAGCATTCTTCTCACTTTTCTTAACATACTAGACAGAAGAAAAAATTATCTACCAAAAACACCATTATATAAATGTAAAGTTTATAACAGAAAATATATTTTTCAGAGACCATAAACATCCTAATAATTAACATCTTTCTCAGCAGGTTGAAAAATGATGTTTAGTAAACTCCTAGAAATGAATTCAATGACTAGACAAAATACATATTTGCCATGTTTTCTCTTTTGCAAATCATCTACCAAAAACACCATTATATAAATGTAAAGTTTATAACAGAAAATATATTTTTCAGAAACCATAAACATCCCAATAATTAACATCTTTCTCAGCAGGTTGAAAAATGATGTTTAGTAAACTCCTAGAAGTGAATTCAATGACTAGACAAAATACATATTTGCCATGTTTTCTCTTTTACAAATCATTCACTAGCTGTTTAAACATCATTTGAAGAAATGTATTTTGAGTAATTTGAAAATACAAAATACTTTAAAATGTATTTTCGATACATTACCAAAATACTTTAGTTTTTTCAGTTTAAAATACAAAATACAAATGTATTTCAAATACCTGCATTTTTGATACTGCCCAACTCTAGACCTGAGCCTCTTGGACGGGGACAAGGTAGTGTTCAGCGACAAGTCTTGGCTTTGTTTGTCGAATGACAGTCTCTGTGTAAGAGTTTGTAGGCGACATGGAAACAGATCTAATGCTGCTGCGACTCTTAAATGATATACTGCTCAACAACATGGTATCGTAGTTTGGGATGCCACCTGCATCAACAGCTGGTCACCTCTGGTTCATATCAGAAGCACAATGATGGCATGACAATATGTAGATGAGGTGCTGAGGCCGGCTGCAAAATGCTGTTTTCCAGAAAAATAATGCACAAATGCACATGGCAACCATCAGCAGACAAGTATTGCAAGGTATCCAATTGCTCTCTTGACCTCTACTGTCTCCAGATCTCGCACCCATCGAGCATGTATGGGACGTGATTGGCCATCGTTTGACTGCCCTGCTCCTGCCTCAAACAGAGGATGGCCTGTGGAGGCTGATTGAAAGCATATGGTTACTCATCCCTCAGGAAACTATCCGCACACTCATTGCATCCATTCCTCAAAGGGTTGCTGCTTGTATCGCCATAAGAGGTGGTTCTACTGTCTACTGATAACCCTGTCTATGCCATTACTGTATTGCATTATCCTTCTGGAATTAACATCTCTTATTTATATATGCCATTTCTGTCGGTGTGTCCTTTATCATCACACTCTATTTGCTCTTTCATGGTGTTGCATTTTCTGTGTCAGATAGCGTATTTGGAATTATTTTAAAATTTAAATTATAAAAAGGTACATAAAGATGCTCTAAATTTTAAAATATTTAAAAATTGAACAAAGTTTTGAAAACTAAATATTCAAACTTCGGAAAATTAACATATGTATTTAAATTTTGTTAAAAGCAAAAATCAAATACAGAGATTTAGAGGCTCTTATTGGAAGACAAGTTACCTTGACTGAAGCCCTTTTAGCAAATAACAATTTAAGAAATATAAAAATAGATGCTGTATGCAAAACATTTTTTAATAAAGATTTGCAGAAAGCAAAATAATAATATTTCATCAAAAAGACAATTGTTAGATCAAGGCATTGTTATTTTGCTAAATGTCAAGTGTAGGGTAACTGTTGTTAAAAAAAATGCAAAATCATCTAAAATTCAAATTTGAAAATTCTACTCTAATTTAATACGCATTTTGCTCCCATAATAGATCCCAACATCCATACATACATTGAAATGATAGCAAAAACAATTTTGTGAACATGCATGGTGACTGACAAAGTCAGTCACACCATGCAACCAGCTTAAACATTCAAGAAGATTGAGCTCAGGCCATAGGCACCGACTGCGGGGGTGCTCGAGCACCTCCCCAAAATGTTATCATAAACCAATTTTTTTTAATTTAAAAACGATATTGCAGACCGAAAATTTTCACATTTAAAATCAAATTCTTTGTTTCAAGATCTATACTAGGGAAAAAAATATGCTAAGCCACTTCTTTCACTCTTTCGCCCTTCCATAGAATTAGAAAGAACCTTCCTATGGCTCTTTTTCTGAGGTCTGTTTTTAACAACTGCAGTTGTTAGCGACAGTCCTGTTTCACCCATGGTTCGATTCCATCCCATCTGTTGATACCAGGACCCCACCAGCGATGGGAAACTTCAGCAATTCGATGGTGCATTTCATCATTGGAAAAAAATATGAAACAGTCACTCGAAGGTATGTGCAAGAAAGTTAGTGAAGCAGGAGCAAAAGCTAACGGCTTTCTTAAAAAAAAATCAAGAATTCGAATTTTTCTTTATGACAAAAATTGTTGTTTTTGTCTTTCAAACAGTGGACACATTAAATATTGCTCTCCAGAAAACATCCTTGAACTTTCAAGATAAAAATAATTACATCAAAAGTGTAAGTCTATTCAGACTCAGAGAAAAGAAAAGAATTTTGAGGATTTATGGGAAGAAGTAATAAAAAAAAAGGTGTAGAATTGGATTTAAAAGATCCTGTCCTTCCACAGATTAGAAAAATTGCAAGAAGATTTGACGAAGGAAGTGATCCTTATCAATTTCAGTCACCTAAAGAAAGATATCATCAAATTTACTTTCAATTAGTAGACAATGTCATAAGTTCCCTAAAAACAAGATTTGAGACGCATCTTGCTCCCATAACAGATCCCAATCCCAACATCCATATACATAGATTTCACACTTTGGAATGATAGCTAAAACAATTTTGTGAACCTGCATGGTGACTGACAAAGTCAGCCACACCATGCAACCAGCTTCAACATTCAAGAAGATTGAGCTCAGGCTGTAGGCACTGACTGCTAGGGTGCTCGAGCACCCTCAAAAATGTTATCATAAACCAATTTTTATTTTTAATTTAAAAACGATATTGCAGAACGAAAATTTTCACATTCAAAATCAAATTCTTTATTTCAAGATCTATACTAGGAAAAAAAATATGTTAAGCCATTTTTTTCACTCCCTCACCCTTCCATAGAATTAGAATGAACCTTCCCATGGCTCTTTTTCTGAGATCCGTTTTTAACAACTGCAGTTGTTAATGACAATCCTGTTTCACCCATGGTTTGATTTCATCCTATATGTTGATACTAGGACCCCACCAGCGATGGGAAACTTTAGCAATTCGATGGTGCATTTTATCATTGGAAAAAAATTATGAAACAGCCACTCGAAGGTATGTGCAAGAAAGTTAGTGAAGCAGGAGCAAAAGCTAAAGGCTTTCTTAAAAAGAAAAAAATCAAGAATTCAAATTTTTCTTTATGACAAAAATTGTTGTTTTTGTCTTTCAAAAAGTGGAGACATTAAATATTGCTCTCCAGAAAACATCCTTGAACGTTTTTGACCTGAAAAAATTTTGTAGTTTAAAAAATCACCTATAGGTGGAGCTGAACGCATTGGAAATACAAAGAAAGTAACTTACTGTGCGTGTCAAATCATGTGACAAGCCAAAGTAACCAGAACAGGTGATAGGACATTTTCCTTTCTTTAGATTTTCCCTAAATCGGAATTTTCATAAAGCATCTGATACTGATTCTTCGTTCACGTAATACAGTTTCACTAACAAGGCTTTCCTGATCAAAGTTAACATTGTCACAAAAATTTCTTCTTTGCACAGTTTACTAATGAATCAAATGAAGAATCTACAGAGCACTACAGCTCTCTTTTATAACAGCCTCATTTGCATACTTCTTGAAGATGTATTCGGGTAAGCACCACCTATAAGTTTTTAAACTACAAAATTTTTTCACGTTTTTACCATTGCATCTGCACAGTTTAGCATTTGTGTTGAAGTGTTGAAAACCCAGACCACACGACCAGCTTGAAGGCTTACGGTAGCAAGATGTGTAGCCGGGAACTTTATTTTTTGATTCAAGAGATTACATTACATATTATAATAAATAGAGTATTAAAATAAATCACATCACAAGTAGTTACATCAGAAAAAGAAGAGAATGGCAGCGACAATACATAACAAGAAAGACAAACAAATAAGACAAACATAAGAAAATTGTAAAGAGGGGAAAACCCCGAAGGGAAAAAAAAATCCTAGCACAAAATACAACAAAAAAGAAATTACAGAAAATAAGAAAATGGTCATGGTTGGAAGACAATAAGGGTTAGGATAAAGTTAATATACCAAATTTAAAATTTGATATTTATCAAATTTTACTAAACAAAAAACAGGGTTGAAATTATAAAGTGCATAAAAAACAAAGTTACAAAGATTCACACGAGAAATCCTTGAGTGCAAAATTAACAAAATTAAATTTAAAAAAAAATAAATCCCATTTTTTCCTTTCCTTTAAGTATCACAAGAGCAGAAAGTTTATAACAATAAATGAACTACAGAAAAATACCAAACATATAGCAAAGTAACAAAAGTACAGAAAACAGGAAATTTAGAAACCAAAAAGGGACGGCTGTAAACCAGGAATCCGAAGTAAAAAATTAAGCCGAAAAACGGACGGCTGCAGAGCAGGAATCTGGGAAAAGATACTACAAACAATGCAAAAACATAAACTATAAAAAGAACAGAAAGCAAGGAAATTTGAGGCCAAAAACGGACGGCTGTAAACCAGGAATCCAAGAGAAAATTTGAAAGTCGGAAAGCGGACGGCTGAAGAATAGGAATCCGAGAAGATATAATACAAAAATGCTACAATAAAAGATACATACAGAAATAGATAAACAGAGAATAAAAAACTGAAAACAGTGAATTTATAAACTAAAGCGGACGGCTGAATACCAGGAATCCAAGAGCAAGAATTTAAAGCCGAAAAGCAGACGGCTGCAAAGCAGGAATCCGAGAAGAATAACAACCACAAACACACCTACATACCACAAAATTAAAAAAAAAAAAAATTCCCCGGGAACAGCGAAGCTGGACAGGAGTACAAATGTAAACAAATGCGATTAATTAGTCCCGAACGGGCCAACAAGGTTAAAAGATAAAGTAAACTAACATAGGAAATCCCCCCCTCAAAGGACTTCCCATGAAAAGTTCCACCCAGAGATTCCCCTCCCAAAAGATCTCTAGAAAAACAGAAAAAACACAGAAAGACCAGCCAGCAAGACAAAAAAAAAAAAACCAGGACCTGCAAAGCTGAACAGGATAAGAAAGTAGAAAAATTCAAATAAATGTCCCGAAAGAACCGACAAGGTTCAAAGATGAAGGAAATGAACAGAGGAAATCCCCCCACTCAAAGGACTCCCCATGAAAAGTTTAACCCAGTGATCCCCCTCCCAAAAGACCACCACACACACACACAGGGAAAGACACAAAAAACAAAAGGTACAGCCAGCGAGTCCTAGGACGAAAGAAGCCAAGATGTTTCCAAGGGAAACCCTTGAGAACATTACTAATAATTTTAACATTACTAATAATTTAGCATTTGTGTAAAATAATATATTAAATTTTCTTTTATTTATGATATATTCAAAAATCTTTTTTTTTTTTTTTTTTTAATTACGTCCCTCATCATTTGCTCTCTCGAGCATAAGGAGTCTTGCAGTCCAATATAAATACAAAGTATCTCCAGGGGTGGAGAGCGTCTTGAAGTAAGAAGAAGTACGGACATCCTAGAGAGCAGAACAACTCCAGAGATGCCTGCCATTCATGTCAACACTTTCCTCACACAGAATACAGTCAAGTGAGTCAGCGAGCCCAAAACGGTGCAAGTGCGCCCGCAGATAGTCATGTCCAGTCAGCAATCGGAAAGATGAAACCCCAAGAGCCCTAGGAAGGTTTCTTGGAAGACAAGATGTCAGTAGGCCTTCCCAAGATTTTCCAACAACCTGCTCTCCTCTGGCAGTTGCTCGGAAACTTCGAATTTTCTGCCTGATTTGAATTTTAACATTTCTCAAATTAGCAGGTGACACAGGTGGGTCCATAAGAGATGCCTCTTTTGCCAGGTATTCAAAATCCGAACATCTTAGCATTCACTTACAGAACAAATTTTAATGTGTATCTATGCAATATAACTAATGTATTTTAGAATTAGATATGTATATATATTTATGCTACTGTGCATGTTAAACATTTGAGTATAGGTTATCCTGGAATGTATTATAAATTTGGCATAGATGTTCAGAAAAAGTATAACTTCTCTTAGCTTAGCTATAACTCTCTGTAGCCCTAAAATAGTAATTCCATAAAAAATAATGTAAAAAAATTTAAACATTAGGAGGGCTAAACATTTTAGAAATAAAAATTACATGTAACATTTGTTTTAATAATGCTAAACTGAAAGCTACACTAAAATTTCATTTAACTGAATAAAAATTTCTCATTTTTTAAATATACCTTTATTCATAACATATTAATTACTGAATACTACATAGGGATTTTATTAACGCAAATTCTATATTTTAACATATTTTAAATGCAAACATTTTTGTAATGATACAGTATATTTGAAACATTTTATACTACAATTATTTCTTCACAGAAGCATCACCCGGTAAAGGGACTTCTTGAATTGCTGCAGATTCAGCTGAATATGCAGGAAACTGTTCCCATGGTCCAACTAAATCAAATTTACGAAATTCTTGTGATAATTCCAATGGTTCTACTACAACACGCTTAACTTCATCATCATATCGCACTTCAACATAACCACTGAGGGGAAAATCTTTCCTAAATGGGTGGCCTTCAAATCCATAATCAGTCAAAATTCTTCTTAAATCTGGATGATTGCTAAAATAAACACCAAACATATCCCATATTTCTCTTTCATACCAATCAGCAGCTTTGAAGACATCACAGACAGAATCAATAGGTGTTAACTCATCTGTATAGGTTTTAACTCGTATTCTAGCATTGTATCTTAAACTTAAAAGATTATACACAATTTCAAATCTATATTCTCTTGTGGGGACATCAACGCCAGCAATATCAACAAGAGACTCAAATTGAGCTGAGTGGTGGTCTTTCAGAAACGACAAAACAGGTATAACACCTTCAGGTGAAATCATCACTTCTAATTCATCCCCATGCGCTATTTGGATTTTTTGAACATACTTCGGTAAACATTCAGCAATAAATATACCGTAATCTGTGAGTTGTAATGTTTTCAATTCGTTTGTTTTTCTAATAGTTGGTTTCAGTTCAGCGTTATTGGCTTCAGTAGTAAAAGAAATCTTTGAAGTACACACCATTCGTTTCTGAATATTTAAATAAGTTGATGATCTCAAACTTACAAAAGGACGAGTTAATCGAACAAATGAAGAGAACATGCTGATTTTATTTTAAATTATGTTCAAATAATATTTTCTTATCTGTTTACATCGAAAGACACTTTATATTTTTAAAGGTGACATGCACAGTTAAGGGTTAAGAGTCAATTTAAATGATACAGAAAGAACGATTCCACCGTACATGTACATGAAATTTATGATAAGTTAATCAAAGAAATGATTATTGTACAATTTTTAAATTATATGAAAATATCAAGTAATGATGAAGTTCCTGTATAGTTCACAAAAATAAAAAAATAATTAAAGTACCATATGATCGAGTACAAGCAAATGTAAACAACTAGGCGGCTAGCCAAAAGATGCAATACTTTGGCTTGAAGATTCGGCAACAAATTATAATGTTGACAAAACTTTAGTCATGTGCGCTGTAACGTCTTGTAAATTTCTTTACTATTTTTAATGTAAAATGGGTGATTTTCTGGTTCGAGAATTCTGTAATCACACATACTTGGGACAGTGTGAATTAGCTAGAGCATGCGCTTCTAATTTAATTAGATCTACTGTATATCCCGAAGAAGATAAAGTCAAACTGATATCAATACTTCAGTTTATTGCAAAGGACCCCTATTTTGCAAGGTAAAAGATAATATTGTTTTCAAATTCATCAAAATATGCATTGCAATATTCTAAATATAACTTAATAATCTCAGTTCTTTTGAGAATTTAATCTATTGAATCAAGTTTATATGTTTATTGAAGTGAGTCATCACATCAGCAATAACGTCCCGAGGTTTTCTGAGGTTCCAGGCGAACTTTCATGAACGACCCCATCTGGCCAATAGATGCTGTAAAACTTAACAATCCGACAAGTTGTGTATGTTGTTTTTACAAGTTCGAAAATAAATATTGTATCATTACGTTAGTCTATTCATTTTAGGTTCTGTTCTAGAATTGTTGCCCCACCCTTCCGGGTCAGAAATATTTTGTGGACCTATTTTTATGATATAAAAATATATTCCTCAACCCTAAGTTATTTTGTCCCAATGAATAGACCTGCCCTGATTCTATAACCAATTTTTTTTTTTTTTAATACCTAGAGATCTATATTTTTAGATCAGACAGAGAGAAGAAATATTGATTATAAAAATTCTTTTAGGCCAAGGTTCGTTAAGCTCTCCAGAAGTCATAAAATTTCAAAATTCGAAAAGACCAAAACAAATATGAAATGCTTCTTCAGAGTACAATAAAACCACAAATCACATAGAAAGTTCACTGTGGCTTGGGAATCACAGGTTCATGATTTCAATATGCTTAACTACAATTTGATGAAAATGTTGTAACTAAAATGTTGCAAAGACAACTGTAAGCTGATATATATATATATATATGACTAATGTAAAATGTAGAATACACAGTCTAGTCACATTATTGTGACCTCCAGTTAATATCTAGAGTAACCGTCATGTGCAGTGGAGACAGAAAGTAGACTGGCTGGGAGTGACTCAGCAAAATGCTGGAAGGTGCTCGCAGGTATGTGGAGCCATGCTGACTATAGTGCATCTAATAGATGCTGGAGGGTGCATGGTGGAGAATCTATAGCGCGAACACTCCAATTGAGGTGGTCCCTCAGATGCTCAATTTGGTTTAAATCTGGGGAAATAGAAAGCTAGGGAAGTACTTTGAAGTCTTCATTGTGCTCCTCCAACCACTTTCGAACAGTTCTCGCTGTGTGACACATTTCATTGTCATGTTGGTAAATCCTGTCCGCCCCAGGTAAGATAATCGGCATGTATGAGTGTACATGTTCTGCAAGGATAGATTCATATTGAATCCGGTTCATAGTGCTTTCCACAGGTATGAGTAGACCCAGAGAATGCTTCGAAAACATTCCCCAGACCATAAAGCTTTCCCACCACCTTGTGTTCTTCCAGCAATTGTTAATAAGTGTTTATTTTCTGATCTATCATGCCTTATACACCAATGTCCATCTGTTCAATAAAGCAGAAAATGTGACTCATCAGCGAAGGCAATCTTTTGTAAATCAGCAGATGTCCAATTCTGATACTGCCATGCAAATGTAAGTCTTCTGTAAATGTACCTTCATTAGCATTCGTATAGTGATTATCAGTCTGCTTCGGAGGCCCATATGTAACAAGGTTCACGGAACTGTCATTTGAGACACACTTCCAGTAGTCCCCTGGTTCATTCGTCCAGTGAGTTGCTCCACTGTAGCATGGCGATCAGTCCTCATGAACCTTCAGAGCTGACATTTACCTTATAGTTCAATGGTGAGTGGTGCTTCGCAGTTTCCATGTTGCTTATTCGTAATGATACCATTTTTCCATTGATGATACACTTTATCCACATCAGCACGCAAACAGTTCACAAACTGCGCTGTTTCGGAAATACTGTAGCCCTTGACGCGAAACACGATAATCATCCCTTATTCCAAATTTGATAAATTGCTCCTGCATGACAGTAATGAGTGATATGTTTTCAGAATGCCTACCTACACCATACCTTATGTACCCACCAAGCCAGCTTACGACACATGCCTTTCTTTCATTGGCTATGGGCTGTTGACATTAGAAGTAGAAGTTAGACACAATGTGACTCGACCCTCTATATAACATTAAAGAAAATGTTGGACTAGCTGTAATGCACTAATGGGTCTTTAAAAATATTCAAAAGAGGTCCAATAAAAGGTACAGCTTTAATATACAGTATTTGCATTTGGCAAGGTTTTTGGTGTGATTAATGGTGCAATGTGGTAATTCCTTAGTGAAACAGTGTTGTAGTTAACTATGTCACGTCATAAGAGAAAAAAATATGCATGTAAGAGCATTTGGTTTTGATTTGAAATGGTTCATTTCATCTGCATTCTTTATAGAGAGAAGATTTTAATTTTCTAATTTTCATGTTATGCCCACACAGTAGACACAAGCTTTCTATGGGCCAGTTGCACAAACAGCTGCAACCTCCAACAGCCAACAGAGCTAGGTTTTGTGATGTTTCTTTAGTGGACAGGCATATCAAGGTAAGCCCACAAAACTGGTGTAGGTTCATGTTTGAATTGCTACAGATCAACTGTTGCATACATGAATGGCTGCTTTCACATTGCGTCCTTCAATAGAGAATCACCATTGCCAGGGTTGGAAAAAAAATCATAATTTTTTTTTAAAAATCAAAAAAATTGGATTTATTTGATTTAAATCGGATTTATTTGATTTTTTAGAATTCTATTTTTAATTAACGTTGTGTTTTTATATTTTTTGCAACATACAGTGCTGCAATTTGTTATAAGAAATAACTTGTTAACTATATAGTATATTCTACTCACTTATTACCTTAAAATAAATATCTATGTTTTAATCTAAAGACATTCTATTATTTTGTAATTGGAAAGTGCAAACTAAATAAGAGATAAATTTAAACATTTTGTAATGAATTAATTAGTAAATGGTAAAATTTAAAGAACAAATTAAATATTCATATAATGAAAAATTATATTTGTTTAAAAAACAAAAAAATCAGAATTCCTTCAATATTTTTTAAACAAATTAATTACGGATTTAATTGTTTCATTAAAAACACAAGTTTTGATGCTTTATCCACTCCTAATTTGTTCCGAAGGCTAGAATGAACTAAACCAAAAGAAGAAAACTGTCTTTCTATTCCAGCAGATGAAGCTACAGCTGCTGTTAGTTGGTAGATAAACTGGATTTCAAGTTCTGTGATACTCTCTTTACCTCCCATTACATAAAACGAATTCCACCAATCGTAATCAGTCATTGTAGCCATAACTTTTTGATCAAGTAATGGTGATTTTTGAAATGGACCAAGTTTTGCTTGGAATTTGGCTACAATGCTGACGAGATTTGGACACTTTTCCATAATAAATTCTAAACCTTGATTCTTTTCATCCACACTAACTGAAATTTCATCTTGATTTAATACAGAGGGACTTAATAAAGCCCCTGCAAAATGGCATGAATTAATTGCTTGTTGGTATCTTGCTTTATATTTCTTAATTCCATCTTTATCTAACACTCTTTCTAACTTTTTACCCAAAATTTTCCATTGATGCATGCATTCGGCCAGGGAACAGTCCTCTTTTGTATTGTATCCAGGGTACAAGCAATGGGTTTCGAAACTTTAATCATTTGCTCTGCATTTCTTTTAATATTTAAGTCCATTACTTTTCTTTTGATATCAGAACTTATGTCTTCCCGGTGCTCTTCATCTTCACATACTTTTACTATTTTCGACCAATTTTTTACTTATGATTGAAAACAGTCAGCATAGGAATTCCACCTTACATCTACTGGGAGAACTAATGCACTGCCACTTTCACTATTGTACCAAGCCTTAGGGAGATGAGTATTTCGGAAATATTTCACTATTTGTATAATATGATCACTGATAGTTTTATTTAGTAGATCTTTTGCCAATAAGTTTAACACATGAGCAGAACAGCCATATGTAATTACATTTAAATCTTTTCCTTCTAACTCATTTCGCATTTTAGCCATGTTGGCAGCATTATCAGTGACAAAACTGCGAACCTTGCATTTGAATTTTCTTTCTGTTAAAGATATCGTTTTAGTCACTAGTTCAGTTAAATATTCACCTGTGTGTGAAAATCCTGATGTATCAATTGTATCAACTAACCTCTAAGAGGTAATTAAGTTTACCTCTATTTATCACACATGCACATATGATCAGTTCATTTCGTATGTTTGACCATCCATCAAACGCCATACACACGAATTTCGCCACTTAAAACATCTATGCACTTCTGACTCTCATCATTATATACTTTTTCCAATAAAGTTCCAGCAATAACTTTACGATTTGGTGGGGCATATCCTGGACGAAGTTTCTCACAGAAATTGATGAATTCAGAATTTTCAACTAACCAAAAAGGGCAGTTATTAGCATAAATGAAACGAGCAGCTTGTTAATCTAAAAATGCCCTTTCTGTAGCTGATGTTCGAACTACAAAATCATCCATTTTGCATCTTTTGCTCCCTTTTACTACCACTGATGGATGTAGTGTAGAATTTTCTGTAATAAACAAAGTAAAGTTGCTTTAGATTTTTTTCTTAATTGAAAAATTGAAATTAACAGGGGTATCGCAGGGCTGTTATCTGATAATGCTTAGTGCATTGGCGTAGATAGGCTTACCATACGTCCGGGATTACCCCGAACAGTCCGGGTTTTGAGGGTGCGTCCGGGAGTGCGGTCCAGGGTTAGTAAAATGTCCGGGGTAGGCAAGCAAAAACATCAATATTTAGAAAAAAATTAATTACTGAATGTAAAAAATAATTCCATAGATTTATGCACAAGAAATAAAGTAATATAGAAACATAGGCTACATTAAAAAAGTAGCCTATATATATATATTATATTCTAAATATCATTTATACATTTTTTAGCTCCCCATCCCATCTCTTCCTATAGTCAGGGCCCGATTATCAGCAGAGCACTTGCCAAGGGCCCGCAAATTTTCTTTTCTTCGATTATAATTTTGTTTAGAAATGTATCTTAATTACAATAAAATATGTATGTATATAAATATAATAAATAAATATAATAATATTTCTTATGGCTAAACTTCTCTTAAATTCCTGCCACACCCCTGTCAATAAAATACATAATACATTTCTTTAATAATCTCTTAAAGCAACTACTTTTTAATAACCAATTTAATTAATAATAAAAACACTTTTTTTTTTCAACAACATTTTAAAGCTGCAGGTATTTGAGCTTTCAAATAATCCAAGGTAAGATTTTGAATAATAAATCATATATAAGTTATTAAATATTATCGAATTTGCAATATTTTTTAATTTAACTTAAGCCATTGGCACTGGCAGGCACTCATGTTAATAAATTTTACATTAAATTGAATGTACTTATATTTGAAAAATATAATTTTCTTTTAAACTTACCTTTTAGTGTAGAAGGTGAATCACAAATAGTCTCATCCATTTCATTTGCAGAGGAAGTACTTTCACATTTACTATTATGGTGTAGTTTCAGCCTAGCTACCAGCCCTTGTAATTCTTTATTACAATATTTACATTTGGCTCTAATCCCTGCTTTCCCAATTGCTTTGGGTAATTCTGCAAAATGTTGCCATATGGGATCTTTTTTCCTTCCAGAACTTGCCATTAAATTAAATTTAAAAAAAATCAGATTACTGAATAATTTAAATTTGAATGGTTATAAAAGTACAAGTATAAGTTTGCATGCACTGCTAGTGAAATGGGCTGATAGTTGCTAAAGGAACAAGCAAGTTTCTACTCTTTGCTTTTAACCATTTTGAAACAGGGTTATAACAAAAGAACAAAGAAGGGGCTATTACAATGCAACCCTGCCACCCTCTTTCTGATAACAAACAACCCCCAAAAATTCCTGGAAAATGTATAGCAATTGGTCTCCTTAAATCCTCCCCCCCCCCCCCTTCAAAAATGTGCATTCTGCTAATTTGTTAGCACAAGCTTAAAAAGAATCTGTTGACTTAATAATAAAACTTCAATTTGTTTTCATGTCTTTGAATATCTTCATGTCATGTTCAATTTTCATGTCTTTGAAAAGCAGAAATTTTATAATATTTTAAACTTAAAATGCAATTAAAAGACCCTGCCGCATATTTTTTTTCCTGCATCTATAGTTTATTTGAGTTTAAAATAGACTATTAGTTTTTTTTTTTTTAAATCTTTTAAGATTTGAAATCTTCACTATCGAAATTAACCACTTTCCTAATGTTGATTATTGACCCATAAACTACTAAAATTATTAAATGCATTTGTAAATGTATATATATATATATATATATATATATATATTTTATTTAAATCTAGACTCTTAAAGCATGATTTAAATTATGCCAACCCTGATCTTGACCACTATTAAATTCCTTACAATTTTACCTTCAAATAATTGATTTTATAAAAGTAGAAAAGAAAAAAGCATAATCAAAAAATTTGATTTAAATCAATGATTTTTTTAAAAAAATCAGTTGATTTAAATCTAGATTTAAATCATGCCAACTTTGACCATTGCTATGTAAATTTTATATTCCTACATTATTTTATCCATTTTTATAGCGTTGACATGGACTATCTTTTGTTTTTTCAAGCATTTTTGAATTTTATTTATATATTTCTTAATTATTTATACACTAAGTCTAACATGGCATTCGTAATCATTTTTCAAACACCATCTTCTTTGGCAATAGTTTTGCTTGCCAAAATATAGCGGATTATGCCAAAATTCTGTATACTAAAGCTATTCCCAATAAAAATAATGTGTAAAATTTGATTTGAGACCCTCTGCAAACACAAGGTTCTAAGTGGTCGCTGGGGTTGCTGAGCCCACAGGATGCCCCTGTACATGTCAGCATTATCTTCATCTGTACACGAAGTTCTCACATATATTTAAAACATCTATTTGTGTGCATATTGTGTCGATAATCAACAATTTTGTCACTAAATTGACTATTTCTATAAATCTGTCTCCAAGATGGAGATATTTTGGCAAATTTATCCCAAATGGCAGCATGACAAGCAGCTGTCATACATAACATGGTATATTTCTTCATTTTCTGCTTTAATGATCAGATTTTCATAGTCATGGTATCTATCCTTAGCTGTTATCTGCCTGTACAAGGTTTCCACTAACCAGGGATTAAGCTATGGATGTTTTAATTGCAAAATACGATCAGTTACTCCAAAATGCAAGATAAAAATTGGTATCTATCACAAAATGGCAATGTTGTTTAAATATAAGCCCAATAGCAGAATCTGCTGAGAGGTTAATAGCTGTTCTTCCCGATTGTTACTTTCTTAATCTTACACCTGTTGGTTTAATCACTCCTTCCCACACACTTTAAAGTACTCTGTAAAAGAGATCTTCATTTGTGGCTTGCAGCAGATTGTGCCTTCATATTTTTGATGGAGCCAGCAGGTATATTAGTTTTTTGTGTTGGGCCCTTGCTTTGACATCTACCAAGCTGGGTTGCCCGTGCTGGATGCCGACACACAGCTTCATTACCAGACATCACTTTATTTATTTATAGTGTATAATAGTTTTACACCAACAAATAGTGCCAAATCCTCTACCAGTGTGTAGGCTCCAAATAAATTTTGCAAGTATCTATGTTGTGCTCTCAAAGTATAGTGAAGGGATAGTTTTCTCCCAGTTTCATCAAATATTGTGTCATCCAATGCACTCATAGTTCTTCAATACATAATTTGAAACAGAGTAAATATTTAAATTAGAGCTATCTTCATGAAATTTTTAGTACTGTCCTCTAGGGGCGGTACTTTGAAATACAGCTGAGCTCATTTACAGATGTATATTATTATTATTTTTTATGAAGGGTTGTATATGTGGATGTAATTTTATTAAAAGATTTTTGACATGCATTGTGTATACTTAAATTCATGATTTGTATTTTTTTGAAATTTTAAGGTTTTAGTCAAAGTAATGAATAACATGCGGGGCTTGGTTTATGTTGTTTGCTTTTTTTGTTTGGACTAAACCTGACCTGCAGTATTAATGCCCGGCACAATCCCCCGACATTTGTTGTTGTTGTTCTCTAGACAGAACGTTAACGTTATATAAAATAACATTTATTTACATTAAATTTTACAGATATATATACAGCATACTAGTACTTTGCAGAGAGATTCTGTAGCAGGCGAATAAGTCCTGATTTGGAGAACGTAAAGTTCAAGGCAGTCGAACGGAGGTTCGACCTTTCAAGTCCAGATTTTTGGAGCGAGACTCTGTCCGAAAAGATGAAAGTTTTCCTGTTGACTGAATTTTGTATATGCCCCAGAAGGAGTGACCGACCATCTTATTGGTCGTCGTTGTTCTGGGGCTCATTAATGGGGGTGTCCCCGATGCATGCCACGTGTTTTCGGTGTGCACCATCGTATTGTTTCTCATACATGTCGGTGACGAAAATTATGGCTTTCACATGCCAACATACCTGCGTTAAAGTTATGTGTAAATTCCCATCGGGAGTTTTTGGAAGTCAGGTGTCCCAAAACAGGAAACGGTATGCGGTTTCCTCAGTTATCAGATACACAGAGAAAAGCCGTTTCTAGTTCGTTTTGGTGCAGATGGCATAAATGGCGATAGTTGACCGCCACCCACTCCCCTCCTTAAAGGTTTCCAGTGAAACATAACACTCCATGAAACAAACACGATGGCCTGAGCGTATCGTAATTTTCAGAAGCATTTTTGGCACTGATAAAGCTTGAGTGGTCGAAACCGGTTGGCCAGTTGTTGTCGGTGCATGTACCTCATCATCATTCACATAAAATGCCGATTTAATACGATCAAGTGCAATGTTCACTTTCCTACCTTTGATCTCGATTTTAAGAAATGTATCATTTCTCTTTAAAATCTGATATGGTCCATCGTATGGAGCTTGTAGTGGAGCTTTAACCACATCATTATGCACAAACACATGCATCGCTGTGTGAAGAGCGGGTGAAAGGAAAATTCTCGGCTTCCGATGCTGAGAAGTGTTGGGGGGGACAAAGGTCCCACATTGACTCTCTTAGCTGCTGCACTATGAAGTCTGAGGGGTCAATGACTTGGGAGCTATTGGGGAAAAAATCGCCTGGCAGGCGCAGCATTTCTCTGTAGAGAAGCTCAGCTGGCGTTGCACCTATGTCCGGTTTGATTATAGATTGAAGCCCCAGCAAAACTATTGTCAATGTCTTAGTCCACTATTTATTACCGTGTGCTTTTAAGACTGCTTTCAGTGGCCGGTGGAAATTTTCTATAATTTCATTGCTAGAAGGATGGTAAGCAGTTGTGCGTATTTGCTGGACTCCCAAGCACTGTGCTAAAGACTGAAAAAGTCTAAATTCAAATTGTCGGCCTAAATCACTGATGATTCTAGAAGGAACACCGAAGCGAGAAATCCAATGGTCGATTAGAGCTTGTGCCACTGTAGAAGCCGTGACGTCTGGAATTGGGATTACTTCCGGCCATCTTGTAAGCCGGTCAATCATAGACAGTACATAGGTCATTCCTTCAGATGGGGGCAAGGGGCCCACGAGATCGATATGTATGTGTTCGAATCTTTGAGAAGTTTTGGGAAAAAACCAATGGGTGGGACAGTGTGTCATTGAATTTTACTCTTTTGACAAAGGATGCATTTTTGCTGCCAATCGTTAATATCTTTATTCATATTTGGCCAGACAAAACGTTCGCGAACTAACTTCAAAGTTTTTCTTATACTTGGGCTAAATTATGTAAGTTTGAAAAAACGTTGAATCTTATAAGCTGTGGTACATAAGGACGTGCCCGACACATTTGGAATACGTTACCCGATACATTTGGAATAGCGATTTGCTTTAAGTCGATCGAGGATGTTCCTTTTAAAATATCTAGAAGCTCCGGATTGTTGCTTTGTAAATTTGCGAGTTCTTCATAATCAGTTGGACCAGGTACTGTAATCATATTTATGCGGGACATTACGTCAGCCGGGATGTTATTAGTACCTTCTATATGATGTATATCAGTAGTGAATTCCGATATAAATGCGAGTTGCCAATTTTGGTGAGGCGAGCATTTGTCCAAATTTTTTTAAATGCGAACGTTAGCGGCTTGTGGTCGGTAAACAGGGTAAAATTTCATGCTTCCAGCATATGCCTGAAATACTTGATAGCCGAATACGCAGATAAAAGTTCTCCGTCGTAGGTACTGTATCTTGTCTCTGCCGGGGATAATTTCTGCGAAACGAAGCCCAGGGGTTCGATACCCGTATCAAGAACTTGATTCAAAGAACCACCTATCACAAAATTTGATGTGTCGACGTATAAAATTAAATTCGCATTTTTAGCAGAGTGCACGAGTAGCGTTGCCTCGGCTAATTGATTTTTACATGTTAAAAATGCGTCTGTAGCCTCATTAGTCCAATTAACTTTTCTTTTATCGTTTTTTCATGCCCCCTTTAGATACTCATTGAGGGGCTTTTGCGTATGCGCTGCATGAAGTAGGTGTCTCCGATAAAAATTCATCATGCCGAGAAATGCTCGTAAATCCTTAATTGTTTCAGGTTACTTGACATCCAATATCACTTGCACTTTATCGGGCAATGGTTTAGTGCCTTTGGAATTTATGAGATGGCCTAAAAATGATACCTTGGATACTCCCAGAATGCATTTAGAAATGTTTAGGTTAATTCCGTAGTTATCTAGATGTTGGAATTGTTGGAAACTGAGTTCTGTTTTCGTTGTGATTCTCGTTTTTGCGGGAACGTGTTTTCATTTTTAGAATGGTTTTTCCGTTCCTGTGAACGACTCGTGACGAGAACAGAACAGGCCATTCATGCAAATCACCTTCTCACCGCGTGCACATCCTGATTTACATATTGTGAGGGCGCTGCCATCAACTGTTGTATTCCGGAGCGTACCCATCACTGTGTATATATGATAGGACGCATTCTCAGTACTTATGCATGGATGCATGCTTGTTTGGGTTCATGACCTGTTAGGATCATGACAGATGACCTGTAGATCGATAGATTGGCAGATCGAGATTGAATGATCTGATACTTTGCAAATACTCTGTTTGAGTATGTTGTGGTATGTTTTAGTTGCCAGCTAAGTTGCGTAACAGTAGTGGTGTTTGATCACTTCTGGAATAATTTCTTATACTTTATACCCGTTAACTTCAGATGAGTGTTATATGACCGTATGAGAGTTAACGGGTATAAAGTATAAGAATTTATAACCCCTAACCTTTAATGTTCTGAATGTACATCTCATGATTGTGTTTTTAGATGTATTCGTTGAATACATCGTCATACATCTTAAATCATATATCTATCTCCTCCCTCTCCTCATATTAATTAGTGTGCGTCTGCAGACAGGACAGCTGAATTTTATTCTGAACCATTCACTAATACAACTTTGGTGAAATGTATGCCCGCAGAATATCGTCCAATCTGCCTGGCCTTCCAAACAAATAGCACAGATACTATCGTTCCAGAATGTTGGGTGATGTAAGTTTGAAGCAGACGTTCTACAATTAACACCATTATATCGACACCCCCTACAAGTAGGACCATGTCGACTCATGATGATTAAATGGTAACTAAGAGTGAATTCTTATATACAGATCGATAATGTATTTTGATAACTCGTTTTCTAGAGAAATGTATTTCCATTTTATAAATAGTTGTGTTTTTTGATAATACAGAAATAATCTCGTGTTTCAGTCCCGCTCTATTCAACAACCTTGATACAATTTTAGATATATTCTTATCCCAGAAGAAATACGATTAGGAATTTCCTGTTAGTATGCATAAACTTCCTGCGAGTTATCTGAAAAAAAAATGATTATTTTAGAACGAAAGAACTCGTCGACCAAGCCCCACTGTTAGGAGGCACACCACCCCCATGATTATGAATTCGTGTTTCTATTTTGACGTCTAAGTTATCACCACATCATTTCAAATTGGAAAGTTTTTAACCTTTTAATTATTTGAATAATATACACTACACACCATATAAAATAAAAACACCATTTATTTTTTGTTAACACATTATTTATAACATACAAAATATAGTCATTCCATTTGACTAGAAGAGTTCATCACATTCTGACTTCTTTCATCTGAGTAGAAACAGTCACATATTCTATCTTATTAAAATGTTTATAAGATATATAGTTAAAAAGATATACTTTAAAAAGATATATAGTTAAAAACATATACTTTAAAAAGATAAAAAAAAATTATTTATAAAAATTATCACTAAAATTAAAAATCATGATTTGTGTATTTCTCTCATGTAGTGTGAGATCAAGTATTTTAATTCCGTGTAGTTTAATTGAAAATTATTCTTCCTGTTTTATACTTTTTATCATATAATGTCCGTAAGACAAACATGTAATTTTATCATCTAATATATATTTCTTATCATAGAAACTACTTAACGAAATTTTATTTAGGTTAACAGTACACAACTCATGATTTTTACTAATAATTTGAGATTGCTTATTTCGTAATAAATCATCATTTCGTA
Organism: Amaurobius ferox; assembly: GCA_951213105.1. Classification (NCBI taxonomy): domain Eukaryota; kingdom Metazoa; phylum Arthropoda; class Arachnida; order Araneae; family Amaurobiidae; genus Amaurobius; species Amaurobius ferox. Next base: position 113,365,844 of record OX578134.1, read on the forward strand.
ATGTTTTGATAAAATTATCATGTTGAAGAGTTTTCAAAACACTAGCTTTTATTCCTTTTGCTGTTTTTTTACATTCCGTTCCAAAAATATATGAATACATTTTTGGTTTCAAACCACAAAACTCTTTAATAGGTAAACCTCTTGTTTCATCTTTTAAAAACCCTAACCGCATATAGTTCCCAGTATTATACAAGAAATGATCTTGTTCATAATTCGAAAAATCGAAGATATTAGGGAGTTCTGTTGCCATATCTTCATAAATATCATGAGTTTTTATTTCTAAACACAGACTATCAGTGTCTGTATATAATAATGTGACTTTATCATTGTAATATTTTTTAAAAACTTCATAGTAAATTCGATGCATGTGAAGTTTGCTTAATTCCAATACAGTAAATCCAATATAAATCGGTTTATTTAAACATAAAGTACTACGTTTTTTTTTAAATAAAACACAATGTTCGTTAATCGGTTGAAAATAATCTAAACACGAACTTTGTAAGTGTTTTTTGCATTCTTTTTCGGTAATACCGATTGAAACGTTTCTTAGTTTTCTAACATTTAATAACGTACGACCAAAAAATGCGTTATTCATTAATTTGAAAAAATTTTTAAAAAAGTTTCCTTTCGCCTTCTTGCGTTCGTTATTATTCAATTCGATATAGGGTTTCAACCATGGTGTTTGGCGAAAGGAAACTATTCTATGAATTTGTTTTAAAATCATTCCCTGTTTTAAATAAAATTGTAAGTTTAAATAATGAACTACATAACTTTTTTTATCGTTTAAATTTGGAATAAGCTTTTTTGTTTTATTAAACTTTAAATTAAACTGATGTAATAAATGTTTTTGATATGGTGATAAATCATCATAAGTAACTTCAACGTGTTCCGCTGCCAAAGGAAAAGATTCATGTTCATCGTGTAAGGATTCTGGATAGGATAAGTCTACTTCTAATATATATCCGATATCTGAATCGGGTGTAACTTTAAATATATTAAATTGTTCTATTTCCTTAGAACTCAACCATTTAAAATCCCCTATTGGTAAATAACTCGACATAACATATCCGTAAAGGTTAGTCACATCTAAAGATATTATGTATTTTTCTTCTAAATCAGGGTTATATGTTTTTGGAATATAAATATTATTTGCTTCGCTGAATCTTTTACCAACCATACACACCCCTCCTCGTATTCCATGTTCAAGTAACAGATACATATCTACATCTTTAATGAGTTCAAGGGTGCAATCTGTCATTTTAAGTCCTGCACTCCAAGTTAAATCGGCTGCTGATATGAATTCCAATGCTTCTAAATTATAGATTTTCATAGTGATATCTCTAAAACTTTCAAACACTTCTGCTAATAGTATACAATCACAAAATAAATATAATTTAAGATAATCTTCAAAAGTTTTACATTTAAATTTTTTCCAAATTTTTTTCGCAAACATATATTCTTCTTCAGTTATGTGCTCGTTTGTGAGATCATTGAAAAAACATTTTTTAGAGGGGAGTTCAACACCATTTAATTTTATTTCACTATTTAAATATGAATAAGGAAAAACACCTTTTCTTCTTAATAACTGATATTTCTTTTTTGAGGGGAAGAATTCATTAAAAATAGGGAAATTATAATCTGATATATTTAAAGTATCAACCAGCTTTGATAGAGGTGAACTTAAAAAATTATAACTATCTAAAAATTTTAATCGGTCAATTGTGAAGGTAGTAAATTTTTCATTGTTTATTGGTATAACACGAATATTTTTGGCAAATCTGTTTGAAATTTTTTTAAAAATCAAATGAGAATCATATCCAGTTAAATTATGAATAACAACAGGTATAAAAGGCGATATTTGTAAATTTAAATTGCATGGGGAGGAGTGACATAATCCGTTAAATCGTCCCGTTATATGGTTATGGTCTCTAGAAATTATATCTCCTGTTTTAAACTGTTTACCGCAAATATAACATTTCGAACTTTTTGAAAAATCAGAATCGATCATTGGAACATTTCTTTGCAGATAGTTAGATAAAGTATTCTCTATTTTTTGCAAAGTTGTAAGAAAATTTTCCACACAATCACCACCTCTATAATATTTATGATAAACAATTTTTTTATCATCAGTTATAATAAACAATGCATAGCAGATAGGTTCATGGACTTGAGTTTTAACTGTATAACTTTGTTTTTGTGAAGGGAATACTGTTTCGAGAGGTATGATCAAACTTTCAAAATCTGCATAAATCACAAAATTTGTTTTCAATAATTTTTGAAATGATTTAAATCTCATAAAGTTTTCACCGTCTTTTGGCATTCTTATGCGTTCGGGTTTGTTCTCTAAACAAAATAATTGATGGGTGTTTAAAGTATCTTTTCTTTGAAATGATGAAAGGCAATTTTTACAATGAAAATGTAATCCATTTTTCACACATAACAATCTGTTGAAATTAGAAATAAAAAAATAATGATTTTTATATAACATCAAATCTATTTCTTTCTTATTTTTAATTTTACTAATATATATCGGGAATAGATTATTTTCATACCCATAGACGTTAATTTTAAGATTATTCTTTCTTTCAAATTCGGGTATTTGAGTTATTTTAACAGGGTAATTAAGAAAATTGAAATCTAAATATTTTAAATATTTTTTAAATGAAGTAGGGTTGGATTTATTATTTATCATAGGAAATATTCCAGCTAAAACAGAATATAAAAAACACTTTAGATCAGAATTTTTAACATGGATGACACATTTTTTAGCTTTCAATATTTTTGGTAGTATTACAAACCCACACCCTCCGTTTGGTTCACTATATAACCCTAAATGCACCTCAATATATTTAATATCATTAATGATCCACCCACTACCTAATCGTAAAAAGTTTTCAATTGAAGATATTATTTTTTTGATAGCGTTATCTATTTTTTCATCTATTTGATATTGTGATAATAATCTTTCGCAAAATGATGAAAAATAAAATTCTTGTTTTATATATTCATTTTTTTCTATATTTTCATATTTAATGAATTCAACACATTCACATATAATAAAACGTATTCTTAAAGATACGCTATTATTTAATAAGTTAAAAATTTCATTTTTATTATCTATTAACGCAGTTAATGGATCAGAATAATTTTCCAAATCGGTACGAAATGTTTGAACATAATTCTGAAATGAGTATTCCTTCAAATAAAACATATAAATCAAAAGATGAGAAATAACAGTAATAATAAGGTTATTTATCACAAGATTTTATAAATGAAATAATAAATTGCATTCCTTTTATAAGATTGTCTAATGCAGTTATAGGAATATTAAACCGATTTTTCACTACATTTTCATATTCGCGGGTTAGACATATGTAATTCGATTTCCTAAATTCTTTTATTTGAATACTGAGACCGTTACCTAAGTAAACGGAATAATCAGGAATCAATTTTTTACCTTCGCTATCGTGACTCAACACCACATCATATTTGGATGCAGGTTGAGGTTCTGGATCATGAGATGGATGACTTGAAATTGAAGGTGTAATTTCGAATTCTTTTACGGAGTGTTTCCTTTTCTTTATTTTCATTTCCTTTATTGGTGGTTGTTGTGTTCCAGTTACATCTAAAAAATAGTAGATAATTTGAAAAATAATGAAATAATTTTTTTAATTCTACATGAATTGTCTTTTAAATCTCGGAAAAAAAAATAAAAATACGTTATTATACCGTTTGATAAAACAGAATCTGTCTCATTATAACAGTCAGATGGTTCAGGTAAATTCTTTCTCGGGTTCTTTTCTTTCTTGAAGATACCATCGTTTCTTTTTCTCTTCAATGTTTTTTCATGTTCTTCGCCAATAATATGATCAAAATCTAAAAAAGAAGCTGGAAACTATCAGAAAATTATTTTTACGTTCACATGTAAACATTATGATTACTAGTTTTAGGATACTTACTTGTAAATGAATTCATTTTTTTTTCGTGTTCTTTATCATTCAATATTAACAAATAACTACCTGTAAGTGAAAATCAGATGTAAGTTTGTTTACAATGAAAACCAACATATTTCTCACAATAGAAACACAAGAAAAAAAAACAAGGCATAATGAAAAAAAAAACCATTTAGCGGTTTTTTTCTAAAGTTAAAGAAGAGATTGTATTTCAAATCTTAACAATCTGATTTCCACTTACCGATTTTCTTTAGTTTTTTAATATTGTCCTATTCCTATTCCTGCAAATATAAATATAAATAATCTTTCATTATAAATTTTTCCATTCACAATAAAAGATAATTTAAAATTTTAATCTTCATATATCTATATTATAGGATTTGATACATCTTTGTTAAACATACAATTTGATAAAAAGAACAATTAGACTGCTATGTAAAGGACTCACTTTCCCAACCGGGAATCGAACCAGGGATCTCCGACTAGCCAGACAACGCTCTAACCACTTGAGGTAGTGGTGTGAGAACTTCATCTCCTATTCTGCTTTATAGTCACAACTATCATCTTACCTTTATCTGATCGAGATCTTCCTCTCTCTCTCTCTCTCAAACTTTTGAAGTGATTGTAAAAATAAAAAAATTCACAGCATAATCCAATAACAGATAATTTAAAGTTTTAACCTTCATACATCCAACCGGAATTGAACCATAGATCTTTGACTAACCAGACGAGAGTCTAACCACTTGAGGTACCGGTGCGAGAACTTCATCTCCTATTCTGCCTTATGACCCTACAACTTTCATCTTACCTTTATCTGATCAAGATCTTCTTCTCTCTCTCTATTAAACTTTTGAACTGATTGTAAAAATAAAAAATTAACTTACCGATATTTTACTCTATAGCAACCGAGTAAATGATGAAAATCCCTCCGAAAATTAGGGATATTCCTGATGAGATGAACACCACTTTTTCTAATACAACCATGTTGTATGTTAGAACTGATCTCTAGCACTGAGGTTATATACTTTCTCTCATACTAATAATAAACTTCTGAAGAACTTGCAGTGAAAACATCCTTTTTCAATAATATTCTCCTTTCTTGGAAGTGTTTCTTTAAGAAGGCTCTATATTTCCACAAAATATATATATATATATATATATATATAATTACTAATAATATCGTTTTTACCATTTCTTAACATCGTTGTCTGTTCTGGTTTATTTTTAAACAAAATAATTAATAGTTGATTAAAGTTGTTTCTTTAAAATGAATATATATATATATATATATATATATATATATATATTTTGTGTGTTATTAGTATGTGAAATTATATAGATTTTAAAAAATGAAACATACATATGTTAAAATATATTTATTATTTTAATAAACACAATATTACAGCGAAAAACATATCACATCGCATAGGATGTGTGAAATTACATCAATATTGTTTCTAAACATGTTTCCAAACTATTGATAGAAGACAAAATATTATGGTATATTGGTGTATGCATGTAATTCAGCAACAAGTTCATCATTATTCAATATAAAAAAATATCCAATTTTTTTCTCATTATTTCTGAAATCAGTTACATCAATTCCATCGATATGTCGATTCTTTTCACCAGCAACACACTCCAACAGATCATTATAAAAGTTTTGTGACCATGAACATATTAAATACTGGTTAGTTAAACAATCTTCACATAGAAATACATATCCAAATTTCTTATCATGCTGTCTTTTATGAATACAATTTATTATATCACAGTTATTTAAGATTTTGAAATAAAATCGTTGTTCGCTAGATTTCCATTCTATTGCTGATTGCATACAGTTATATAAATTTTTGAAAAGTGATGGGTGCACATATATAAAATTTCCTAGTTCTGAATCAGAGAGCAAGAATCCATACCGCTCCATTGTAGATCTAGTGAAGTAATTGATGTGATTATCTAGATATCATGTTTAAAAGTGGTACACAGGTCTGTTCCTTTGCATGGAAGGTGTGACAACATGTTGATAGGAAAAAATTATTTTTCACAAACATCTTGATAAACTTTTCGTTTTTGTCTCTGTGTCTAATATGCAGATGATACATTTGTAATTGACGTGAACTTTGAAAAAGGAAGTATAAACAAAACAACCCGCAAGTTGTTGTCCGAACATCTTGAAAACATATATGGTTGTATTTAATAACGTTAGAATTTTTTTTCATAAAAGAAACCATGTGTTTATTTCGTGGTGGTATTCCATAACTATCAAAGTAGTATGCTATATTATTATGAAAATATATAGCAATCCAATGACTACCTGATAATGTTCTTGGATCTAAGTTTACAATAAATGATTTAAAATGAGTTTTTCCATGTGGTAAACTATCAGATGCATAAACCCCTGCAAATCCATTCTTTAACCTGTAATCACTACATGCCAATCTACACAGTGAAATTGTGTTCATTTTTGTATTGAGTTACGTGCGAAAAATGTTTTTTTTTTTATATATAATAACAGCTGTTTAATAATCGGTGAACACGCTTCTTGATTTATCTAGTTCGATAGTATTGCGATATTCTGCAAAAACAATCAACGTAACAGTTTCAGGAAGGGGTGTTGCAAATTTCATATCTAGAGCAATATTTCCGGTTTTATTGACACTGGTATGTGTGTCATTTGCAGCGAGATCAGGAGTCAAATCCACACAATATAGCGTATAACCGTCTTTATATTCCAAATAATTAATATTTATGTTTTGAGAATTATGATATCGATTTAAATCCGTAAACAAACTTAGATAACACCTTGCATAGGTATTATTATTAAAATTAGGTTGAAATGGTTTTGCTGGTATCATCAAACCACCATTTAAGACTGTCAAATAATTTAAGTTATAATGCAAGAAATTGAAGGGTTTTTTTTTTATGTTTCCGTTATAACCATCATTGGATACAAATCCTAGAATTAACCGTGTGGGTAACTGGCCAATGAAAGCATTAGCTATTGTGGATGATTGTAAACCACTTGATAATGCAAAAGCTTTTACTTCAATTCGTCGGATAGCTAATTTCACTACCCCTTTTTCCAACGCTTTTTCATGAGCTAGCATGATAGATGAAGCAACACAGACTTTTCTTACATACAGACTCGCTGACTGAATTACAACTTTAAATGAATCATTTTCAGACATTAAAGAAAATATGTCTTTGTTTCGTTGCAATTTTATGCGGACATTAACACCGTTTATTAATAATTTCGGTTGTGTTGCTAAATCGAAATGCAACGTTCCTATAAGATCCATAACATCGCTTTTTTCGCATGCTAATTGTCTGTTCTTATATCCTTCGTTTGCTCCGCTTTTCTTCACATCATCATGTTTCGAAGAGGTATCCTTATGAAACAAACCAGCTCTATACATAGTCTCTTGTGATGATTTTGATGAAAACAGCAAACTTTCTAACAAAGCACGATAACCATAATTTGCTTGTGAAGCTATTTGTTTATCATTTAAAAACACAGCACATTCTGAAAACATAGTATTTAAAAAATAATTAATAGGAGCAACATCATCTGCATCAACCAGATTCGATCCGTTTTTCTTTATAACTTTTACTTGGAGATGTAAAATTGTGTGAGATAAATCCAAATAGTGTTCTCCATTTCCGCTAATATAAAACTCTAGAGGTGTTGTATCTGTTAGGGAAGCCACTGGATGGATTTCTAAAAACGTAGACGAATCAATCCCTAGTTGAATTGCAACATTATTGAACAAATCTAGTTCGCTTTTGAGACATATAACGTTGTTGGTATCCATCATGAAAAAATATCGCGTTGTGTTTTACAACGTTTTGTTGTTGAGTGTGATGATTTTCCGCTGTATTTTCTTTTTATACCCCTTTTTTTTCCTCGACCATGTTGTTGCAATTTATTAAAAATATCCTTTTTAATTTTTGTAGAAGTTTCACCAAATCTATTGCGGGTTGCATCTCTAAACGAGCTTCCAGATGCCACATCTGCTAAGACATTTTTTCCAGTATCTAATAATCGTCCTCCTAAATATCGTGAGGCTTTAATAGCCAACGGTGTGAGGTATCGACCCAAATCACCGAAAAATCCATAACCTCGTTGGTGTGGGATACCCTGAAAATAAGGTCCTCCACCTCCCACTTGATTACAATAATACGCTTCACAATCTTTGATGTTTAAGTGCATGGTTACATACAGAATGATGAACCAAAATTTATGACGATGAATTTATAGCTTTTTGCGTCTGAAGGAAAGCATCACAAAAGTTTTCCCTCCCATAAATACAATGTTGTTGCCCGAACTTGTTTTAAGTTCTATTTCAATAGTTTCAACAAAATTTTTGCGCACGGGAAAATAAACAGGTACATCATAGTGATTCACAATCTGATCTCCTTTCTCGTTTACACAAGGAATAGCACGAAGGACTGGTGAAAATGAATCACCTACATGGTGTGGAGCTATTAGATCAGTATACACAAATATTTCGGTTATTCCAGCATCTAATTCTATAGGATAATCACTGACATAATCCCCGGTTTTAAAACTGATATTTCTAGTAAAACCCAATAGATCTGCTAATCCTTTGTCAAACATCATTTCACATTTTGGCGGTATGTGCAAATGTACTTTTAAATTTGGTAATTGTCTGAGTTTCACATATTTAAATTCTTGAAACAAATGATCAGCATTCTTGTACATCCCTTCGTTTAAAGTTAAATATTCTGAATGTGTGGTATGTGTTTTTGTTTTATAATATTCTTTAATTTCTAATTTGATTAACTCTCCTGCTAATGTATCAATTAGAGGGTTTACAACATATTTTGCTGTTCCTTTTACTACGGTATCCTCTCTTAAATTTATTTTTTGTAAAAACGATCTAGCAAACTCTTTTGTCATACATAATTCAGCATAATCAGATACCACAATTTCCAGTTCATTTCTTATAGGTTCATAAATAAATTTTAAATAATTTTGTAGTTCTAATATTGCTATATTGTCATTTATTATATTAAAAACCCTCTCATCAAATTTATCGTTATTATTATTATTATTTTTTTTTATACGAGTTAATGGGATAATGTGTGTCGATATATGTTTGGGATTTCTGTTAATAATTGCAAATGATTGACCATTAAGAGATTGTGTCGACCGTCTAAACTTAAACACACTTGATTTTGTTATAACAATATCTTCCTCCGGTAAATGCAACATATACAATAATTTCGATCCGTTAATTTTTCCTATCAATATTTCAAACCCCTTAGATATTTCAACGATAATATTTGTATTGATTTCATCCGTTGCGAATCGTATACTTGGTTGAATATTCACGATTTTTTCAATTTCGCGATTGATGTTCACCCAAAAATCATTGATATTTACTCCTATCTCATGAGGTAATTCTATGTCATATTGCATTATGTTAGACGGTAAATTTTCTTCTTTTATCATTTCAATTTTATAACTATTGTTATGGCCTGCTATATTAAACCAGTTTCTTGGTATGAAAATTTCTGATAATCCTACCTCCCATCGACCTGATAACACTAACGCCGATGATAATTTTGTTCTATATGATGCCTGCGTGTTTTGAGGAAAGTAACCCATGCTAGAATTGCTGGGTAATGTCACATAGAAGTCTGTTAGGATTTCATCCATGATGCTTTGACCCAAGAGTTGAAGCGATTGTCAAATCCTTTCCACTTTATGTAAAACTCTCTATTTTCACCTGTTCCTTTCGTTTTCAAAATTTTTTCCACTCTCCAAAAATCATGTGTGGTTTTCACAACTGTTTGAATTTCCTCTTCATAGAACCTTCCTTTTAAAATCATATCTTTCAAATCTTTTAAGACATAGGTAGGAGGAGTTGTGGGATACTGTTTATGCACAATGAAGATCTCATCAGTCCAATTAGGTAAATACCCTCTTTGAAATACTTTTCTCGTTTTCGATATTCTCACTTGCTCACCAATATTAAATTTATATTTTGACTCTATTCTATAACCATATAGCTTTTGAAAAATTAACGGTTCTAATTCTGGTCTAACTTCAACGGGTGCTAATCCGATACTATTGTGTTTGGTGGTGTTGTAGCTTTTTAAGACATCCTTTAAAACATCTAGATATTTATAGGAATTCCGATATGTGAATATTCTATATAACTTCGATTTTAACGTTCGGTTGAAGCGTTCGACCACACTAGCTTTATACTCGCTGTGAGAAGAATAATGATGGATATTATTTTTCTGAAACAACTGCTGTACCTGTTTATTATAGAACTCTTTACCCCTGTCTGTTTGAATAAGATGAGGATGGGTTTTCATCTGTTTAAATAGTTTTTTAAAACCATCAACCAAACACTCAGCATTTTTTCTTTTAATTGGAATTACATACCCATACTTAGAGAACACATCTATTGCAACAAGTAGATATTTGATTCCTTTGTTGTATTTGGAAAACTTCATCATTTCCACCAAGTCGCATTGGATGAGTTCTCCAATACCATATGATAAAACCTTTCGACGTTTAAATTTATATCTCACTGGTTTATGCAGAGTATACACATCTTGCGTTATTAACCAATTTCTTATTTTTTTGGGTGGTATTCCAGTTGCTTTAGACAATTTTAATATTCCTCCAAATGATGCAGGATTTTCAATGTTGTAATAATATTTTTCTAATATTCTAGCCACTTTTTTCGTGGTGATTGTCTTCTCGATCTCCATGGAGTTTCTCTGGAAGCAGTCGGAAAAACGGCTTGACTCCTCAATCCTCGTTTCTTGGATAATTGTCGTTCTCTAGCGATCCGTTGATCCTTTTTCCTAGTTACTATTCTCTCATTTGCAGGTGATATATACCGATCTTCGCTTAAAAATACGTTGTCATCGTCTCGATCACTTGACGCCTTCTTTTTTATTTGTTCTAATACAGTCTTATTTTCAATCCATGAATTTGGGATATTGATTTCTCGCAATGCTTTTAAAAACACGTTAAAATGTGTTGGTTCTATTTGTGATTTTGTATTTCGAAAGATATATCCAAAAAAATCTACCATTCTCGATCCTTTTATAGGAACATTGTCACGTGTTATTTCACCAAGATTGTTCCAGGTATATTGTCTAGTTTTCAGTTTCTCCATAATCAGGGGGACAAATTTGACATATTTCTTTGGTGCAGATATCAAGATATCTTTCAAAACCATATCTTCTTTTTCCTCTTTGGGTTTTATTTCATGGTCCTGTATTTCAATCGGATGGTTAACCTGAGAAAACTGATCATTTGCGATGCGGACGGATATAGGGTCTGGAGGGATATGCATCATTTTTTGATATCTCATAACAAGCTGACCCAAGAGTTTTACTTTCATATCATTAGGCAGCTTTTCACGTTCTAACAAAGCAGTTATTTCATCTTCTACCCGTAATTCAGGTCTCTGAGAATGATGGGAAGACATTAATTCTTCTGGAATGAGAGCCATTTTCCTAGCCATGATATCAACAAAAATTAACCCCCCACAATTTTTTCAATATTTTTATCACTTAATCAAAATATATCACAGTAATTTTAATATAATTTATATACAATTATAATGTTATCGTTGGTATTTCTTATCATCTGTGTTTTTATTCTTTAACAATTTTGTTCCCTATAACACGACCGACAACCCCTGCTAATGCTGACAATATGATTGGAGCTATCGCCGGTAAAAATCCACCAACCTGGTTCGTTAACAGAATTTTTTTTTTACTCTGAACACCAAGTGACCGCTTTGCAAGTTTTCGCATAATATGTTTATACTTTTCCAATCTTGTTATATTTATAGGAAGATTTCCAGCTAAAATATTTAAACAAATTTCACACACTGCTGACACTTGTGAATGATTCGCCGTTTTCAATAATGCACGTTTCTGTAAAGGTGTAGATTTTGCCAACACATGCAGAAAATGATAGTTCTTTTTCAAATTTTTCATTGTGGTTGATATATCCAATAGATCCCCTCAGAACTGGGAAAAAGATTTTCACGTAAACGATATTCCTCTGTTGTCTGAGGATGCAAATCGATAACTAAATATTTGTACAACTCTCTTGTGGCTTTTATATAAGCATCCAGAAAATATTTGGTCTTTTGCGGATATAGTTGTCGACCCAAACAATTAATCTGACCGGTGTCTCTAGCATTTTTAAATAATATTATGTAATGAGCATTTAAGCTAATATCTCTCATAACTTTTATTCGCGGAAATAAATTTTGTAATATTAAAATAATGCTCATATTACAATGATGTGATGCGGCTGTGAACATGATAGCAATTCTTTCATTCAAATCATGCATCAGATCATCAATGATTATCAAATCTCCATTTTCAAATGTTTCTGGTACACCTCGAATGAATTCAATGTTTGGTTCATCCAAAAACCATGGAGCTGTATATAAATAACACCATTTGATTCTCTGAATTTCAGACTCGTAAATTTTGTTTTTAATCATTTTTAGAACGAGAGAGGTTTTTCCCGATTGAGAAGGTCCTACGATCAAACACGAACTCGGATGTTTTAGTTTAAACATTGTTCAAATATTAATAATAATAATAAAATGAGAGGAGCACCCTCACATCTCGAGATCTAGTATCTTTTTAAAATATATATTCGCTAGTAATAGTATTTAATCAGTTTTAAAAAGAGATCGGATATCGCCAGTCTGCCTCCCGCTTTTCAAAAATAGATTAGAAAAACATTTCTCCACATTGAGGATGTGACGTATCTTTATCGCAAGTATAAGAGGATGAAGATATCGGTTGTTTGATAATAACATCGTCAGAAGATCTTCAGTCTGAGTAAGTATAAAATTTATTAATACTTATAGTAGGTTTAAGTACTTCATCTCCTATTAGGTTAGGGGTTATAAATTCATTAGTGGTGTTTGATCACTTCTGGTATAAATTCTTATACTTTATACCCGTTAACTCTCATACGGTCATATAACACTCATCTGAAGTTAACGGGTATAAAGTATAAGAAATTATTCCAGAAGTGATCAAACACCACTACTCGTAACAAAGTATGAGTCTAGTTCCGATAGTTTAGTTCGGAAGGTGCGGTAATATAATTCTAGTGTTGGCTCTTTCAATTTTAAAGAGACCAAGTAAATTGTCACGGTTTTTGGACTCAGTGTAATGCCATGACGCGTGACCTGATGATGGTGGCTTCGTGAAAGAACACAGCATTTTGTGGTAAGGTAATTTTCTCTACTTACCTGTGTTACGGCAACGATAAAAGTTACTGAGAGTGTGTACCTAGTCATAGACTATATCTGGCAACCGTTTCATGAGCTTGCTGGCTCATTTTTGTAAATATTGTTTGACTTTGCCACGATGTTACAATGTTTTTGTAACCATGTCATGTCATTGCAATGGATATCACTTCAAAAAAAGTGGTTTTGTGTTTGACAAATTGGCTTTCTATTGAAGAACACTTCTCAACTGCACTTTCCATTATCCTCTGCTAAACTACCACTCAGCAAATAGTGAAAAGGTTTTTTACATCAGCACGTTAAGTTATAAGGACATCATGACGCAGATAAAACTCTGCTAACAGGAATATCTGTTTTAGATGGAGCTCGTGCTCTTCTTCACTCTCCGAAAAAACCAAAATGTCATCTAAATAAGCAAAACAGAAATTTAGATTGCCTAGAATTTCATCTATGAAATGCTGAAAAGTTAGAGCTGCTTTACATAATCCAAAATTAAGATAGGGAAACTCGTGTAGGCCAAATGGTGTCATTATTGCCATTTTAGGAATATCAGGTTCGTAAACTGGAATGGCGTGATATACGAGAAAAATATCTAGTTTCGACTCGCTTGCCATTTAAAGCGTTCGAAAAATCTAAAATGTTCCTTATTGGGTAACGGTCAGGCAATGATACCTGATTCAAACGACGATAGTCTCCTATGCACCGGGTTTCTCCGGAAATTTTAGGCACTACGTGTAGCGGGGAGGACCAATTTGACTTAGAGGGACGGCAGATTCCACTCTCTAGCATAAATTCAAATTCCTTCTTTGTAGATTTGTACAGCTTCGGATGTAATTGTGTGGGTCGTGCATAAACCAGTGGTCCTGAAGTTTCGATATAATGTACTGTCTTATGCATTACATTTTTGAATTTAGGAGTTGGATTAGCAATATCTGGGTATTGTCGGAGAATTTGGTGAAAACGTGTGTCGCCTGAAATCAATTTGATTTCAGAAACGCTACCTTTCGTTAATTTGCCTGGAATGTGCAACTTTGTAATGGAATCTATCAGTTTCTTTTGTTTTAGATCTACGAGAAGTCCAAATTCTTTCAAAAAATCTGCCCCGATAATGGCTTGGGATACAGATGCGATGACAAATTCCCAGCGAAATGCGTGTCTTAGACCTAAATCTATATCTACTAATTTTGTTTCGAAAGTTTGGATTTTCGAGTTATTTGCCACGAAAAGTTCCAACGAAGATGGTTGAAGTGTTTTATTTAGCGGTTTTGGTATAATTGAAATGTCGCTACCAGTGTCAATTAAAAACTTGCAATTTGTTTTGCGGTCATATACATGGAGTCTACTAGCAGGATCTATTTTAATTTCCGCTGTGATTCCTATGTTTGGAATGACAGGCTTTACAAGTTTTTTTGGTCGGCAAATTTGCAAGGGGTATGGCATTTATATGCTTCTTTACCGAAACGTTTATGGTAGAAGCAAAAATCGCTATTCCTTCCTACGTCGTTTCCCTTGTCATGATTTCTGAAAGATCGGGCGTTTTTACGCGATTTTGAGCGTGGTCTATTATCAAGAAATTGATCTCTTGAGTATAATCTTGATCTAGATAGGCTCTCGATCTGGGAGGCTAAGTCAGCTATCTGCTTCTGCATGCTCGATAGCTCCGTTAATGCAGCATTTTCATTACGTGATGCTACTGCGCAAATATTTTCCGAGCTTGCCTTAACTTCATATATTTTATCTGCCAAATTTGCCAATTGGCTTAAATTTTCCGTGCTTGCGATAGAATTGCGCGGACGTTTGACGGTAAGCGATCTAGCCATAACAATTTTAAAAAATCCTCGTTCACTTTATCGAGAGCTAATTCTCTCATTTGCCTCAATAATGCGGATGGTTTGAGGTCCCCTAGTTGCAATTCTGATAGAAGTTTTCCGGTTTGCGTTAATTGCGAATCTGCAAATTCTGTAATTAGCCTATCTTTTAAGGTCCTGAGTTTGTTTTCCTGCGGTGGATTCAAGATTAAATCACTTACATGGGATAATGAATCCGAGTCTATCGCCGCTACGAGATATGCATATTTCGTCTCGTCCTTCGTGATATGCGAAATTTCGAATGCATTCTCAACCTGAGCTAGCCATAGGGTTACATTCTTTTCCCCAAAATGAGGGATTTTACATGTAACTCTGTTAATTTGGAGTTGCTCTTCGTTTCCATCCATGTTTAAGATATAGAAATATATATAATTAAAATACAAAATAATAGAATTTTAAACAATTTTTACACGGGGTTCCCTAGAACACTTAAGTTTGTGAATTAACGATAATAACGTGAATACACACTTTCCCAAAATAAAAATAATTTTGAGGGAAAGGGGGAAAAAGGAACTGACCTGTGACCTTAATGAACTGCAGTTGTTTCGGAAGATCCTGCCTTTCAGTGACGTCTGTGTTGGCATGGAAGGGGATAACTCTTAGCTGCCGAAAAGGATCTCTTTTAAAAGTCCAGAGATGAATAGCCGGGGTCCAAGGAAAGTGAAGTTGCTCCACTGGGGTTCTCCTGGGCTGACTTTCCGTTCATTTCTTGTAATTGGAAGCCGTCATTCATCGGTGTTAGGAACTTAGTTGCTTTGCGAAGTCGTCATCAGCTGTTGGGTAGCACTGTTTGCGTCTGCGAGCATGCTTGTCTCTGAAAGAGCAGTCTTATATGAGCAGTAATTTATTGCTGTTGACAAGTAGAGTATTGCTCCATTGTTGGCATCTGTAGAGTATTGATCCATATGCTCGGGCGTTCAAGTCCTTAGGGTCACCATTCCGGGGTTTGGTTGGTGTTGTTTGCTTTTTTTTGTGTGGACTAAACCTGACCTGCGGTATTAATGCCAGGCACAATCCCCACATTTGTTGTTGTTGTTCTCTAGGCAGAACGTTAACGTTATATAAAATAACATTTATGTACATTAAATTTTACAGATATATATACAGCATACTAATACTTTGCAGAGAGATTCTGCGGCAGACGAATAAGTCCTGATTTTGGGAACTTAAAGTTCAAGGCAGTCGAACGGAGATTCAACCATTCGAGATTTTTGGAGCGAGACTCTGTCTAAAAATATGAACGTTTTTCTGTCGACTGAATTTTGTATACGCCCCAGAAGGAGTGACCGACCATCTTATTGGTCGTCGTTGGTCTGGGGTTCATTAATGGGGGTGTCCCCGATGCAAGCCACATGTTTTCAGTGTGCACCATCGTATTGTTTTTCACATATGCCGGTGATGAAAATTATGGCTTTCACATGCCAACATACTGTCACCGGCATTTAAAGTTATGTGTAAATCCCCATCGGAAGTCTTTGGAAGTCAGGCGTTTCAAAACAGGAAAAGGTATGTGGTTTCCTCAGTTATCAGATACACATAGGAAACTACTTCTAGTTTGTTTTGGTGCAGGTGGCATAAATGGCGATAGTTAACCGCCACAAACATTTTTCTTGTATAATTTAAAGTAGTGGATAGCCAGGCATAAATATAAACCCAGGTCTTTAAATCTGAGAATGATCGAAACCTGAAATATATTAATTGAAGTTCAATAAAATTCTTGATGTTTATTTTTTGCTATTAACACTATTTGCATTCTTGTTTTTAATCATGAAGAAGAGCAGCAGAAGATAAGAATGAGAAAGATTTATTTAATTACATATGTAGCTCTAAAATAGGCCTTTTTATCCCCTTACTGTTTATTTAAGTAAAAGTTTAGTTTCGCACTTACCTTGTTAAGCTTATTTGTATGGTTAGTTGTGTTGTTTTCCAGGGAAACGTTATTTGAGCCAAAGTAAGTGGTTTGTAAACTTAGTATGTTAATTGTGGAAGAAAGATCAGAAATACAACTATACTTTCAGGTATGAAAGGTAAAATGAGAAATACAACTATACGACCAGACAATTGTAGTTAATGAGTAAAATCTTTATTGAATAAAACAAATAGAATTTAGAAATTAATTAAAAATAATATTTAGAAAAGGGAAAATGCAAATAAATCTTTTAAAGTAATATAATCTTTATTTAACAAACACAATAAACAATAAATTAATTAAATAAAATAATCCATTTAAGAAATATTAACATAAAAAGAAATATCTAAAAAACGTCACAACAGGAATGGCTTCAATTTACTATTGATAGAACAGCTTTTGCAGTAGTGTCCAAAATGCATTCGGTTCATTCAAAAAATCTGTGTCATGGGCCGGGTTAAAAAATTTATAATTAATCAATTGATAGGTTTATGATTTTTTTTTCTGGAGTATGGGAGCTGCTATTAAAATATAAATGTTGGATGGCATGTTAAATTTTACATATCATAATATGAAAATCTGAGAGGTTTAAAATGCACAAAAACTATATATACTGGGTGATTCAAAAGTTTGGAGCAAAAGTAAAACGTGATAAAAAATATCTATGGGTCGAAGAGACATGCGGTTTGCATATTAATATTCACCGTGGTATGGGACTTTGTATGGCATGAAAAAAATTAGTTCAAAATTTCCACACTAGGGGCGCTGCTGCAAAGAAAACAATGAGAGGTAATAATTGTGAAATGAGATATTTTATTTCAGCATGATTTACAGCTGCAAGTGCTCAATGTGTCCACCACCACATTCCAGTACTGAGTGCAGTCACGGTATTATACCTAATACAGTGTAATACCAGCTTAATACTATATCAGGCGTAATACCGCGATTGCACTCAGTACTGGAATGTGGTGGTGGACACATTGAGCACTTGCAGCTGTAAATCATGATGAAATAAAATATCTTATTTCACAATTATTACCGCTTATTGTTTCCTTTGCAACAGCTCCCCCTATTCTCGAGATTTTGAACTAATTTTTTTTCATGCCATACAAAATCACACCACGGTAAATATTAAGCTTAAAACCGCATATCTCACCGAACCATAAATATTTTTTTATCGCGTTTTACTTTTTCTCCGAACTTTTGAATCACCTGATATATATTTTTAGATTAATTAAAATTGGTCCATTTATTATATGATTTCCTTTCACAGTTTGTTTGGAAGAGAATTTTTCAATTTTTCCGATGGTGTCAAGATAGAAACTCTGATAATATGTTAAGTTGCTTAAGAATCGATTTAGGTAAATATCATCCTATACTGTTCTTTCTGTCAATGTTACAAGATCGAAGCAAGCTGATGTGCAGTGATTGACCTGTGGCGTCGTGCTTGTAGACACAGAAAATGTTCATCCTGAGCAGTTATGACCCTTAGATGTCCACTTACTAGTCTTTATGACATTGTACCTTCACTCTGATAACAGTTCCACAGACAACAAATGCTGGAATGATTAACATTTAAGACACGGGCTATTTCTGACTGTCACTGGCTCCCTTCTAGACGCCCTTATCTCCCATCATCGCCTGGTGTCACTCAAATTACGTTGTCTACTCAATTTTCTGAATTTGGCTATTTTGATTTTCCTTCTGGAATTTGTAATGCAGAGATACAGACTCAGCATAAAACAGACCATTTTTATCTAATACATTTTCCTGTTAAAAAATGTTGGTATGCAAAATGTTTTCTACGAGCCAGTTTCCATGTACGTGTGCCTGTCATGTAAAATCAAATCAATATGTAAAATTTAAGCATTATTTTAAGGTTAAAAATATATATATATATATATAGTTTCCGATTATTCCAAATTTAAAAATTCTAAAAAAAAAATAAGTTACATAGAAATATTTTGGGATTTATTGGGAAAATTTTTATTTTTCCTGAATTTTTGAAGTCCCCCTTAAATACATCACTCGTTTCAGTTAACCAATAACTAAAATAACAATAATTAAAAATATCCAGGTATCACTTCAGCATTCAATATTTTTTCCAAAACAAATGAATTATTGTGCTTACTGAATTCTTTTAAAAATTAGTATAAAGTAAAAATTTGAAATATTATATTTTAGATCTAAAAAATAAAGATATATCCATTATGAAGAGATATGGAATTTTCTGAAATTTTTTTAAAATTATTCTCTATATTACATTTCAGCCCGAATAATATGTTTAGTGACTTTTAAAAGTATTTATTCTTATATTACAGCTATAGTTAAACATATATTATATAACAAGGCTAAAAAGAGTTTTAAATCTGGAAATATATAAAAAATTTTATGCTTGAAATTTTTTTATGTCTGTTTACTTCAGCTAACAGCTACAATGTAATATTTTCCTTAAATATGATAGCATTTTTTTAATAAGCTTTCAAAAGCAATGTGATTTATAATAATGCTTTTTTATCCTCAAAATTTCAATTTTAAAGCATTGCATGAAAGGAATGAGAAGGCATGAAAAGTAATTTAAAATTGCTAAACCTTATCAGAATCATAAATAATTTACTGTTTATTATAGGTATAAAAAATTATAAAATATAATATTCTAAAATAAATTAAAACTGATTATAATTAAAAAAATAGAAGGAATTTCAGTCATTCCAGAGGCTCCTCGATGAGAAACAGTTGCCAGACTAGTCATGACTGTCTCAAGGCTCATCTCCATCGAATTGGACTTGCTGCTTCCACCGGATTGTATTTTCTGCAACCTAGGACAGCCTATGTCTGGAATGCATTTGGACGAGTGCACTGCACTACTGACTTTTAACTCAATCATTGAGAAATACTGGAGAGCTCGCTGTCTAATGGCCTAGTTGCCAAACAACCGACATTTGTAAACAACATAATTAAAAAATGCATTAAATATTATATTGCATTTCTTTCAATGCCTACTGATAACTCAAGAGAAACATTCTACCATCTTCTTAAAAAAAAATCTGATGTGATGCACATGACTTTCCTTACTTATATAATGCAATGAATTTACTACTTTTACAGTAAAAAAAATAGATTATTCTTATAGTAGATACTTATATTCTTTACAAAATATTGAATTTTCGTCAATTAGTCATTATTGTAATTGATTTAGCATCATTTTTATTTATTTGGTGAGATTTTCGTTAATTTGTAAACATTTAAAAAAGTTGCCAAGTTGTCTACATTCTGCCAAATTCGTCGCCAAAATCTCACCAAGTGTTATAGATGCAGAAATAAGTTATTCTTATAGCAGATAAATGACTATTGGCATTCAAATACAAAAGTATTACTCAAAGTATCTTTTCTCATGAATAGATCAAGCTAGATCCACGAGAATGATGTCACCAAATTTGTCGCATGATATTACATATGAAAAGTAAGCATGTTTCTCAACAGTTAATATATTTTTTTCTAATTTGATTTTTTGATAAATTTATTTGAACAATGAGCAATATCTCGAGAACATTCTAAAGTTTATCTCAATCATTTTATAAGGAAAAATTATATAAGAAATGTTTATTTGCATAACTTTATTAAAGGTTTTGATTTTTTGATGATTTTTTCAAAATTTTACTCAAAAATTTTGGAGTGTTCTGAACATTCGATTGTGTTTAAAAACAATTAACTTCCAGTATTCACAGATTGTAATTTTTGTACCAAATTTCATTCAAATCGCTCCATTCATTCGTGAGATATCGTCTCAACAGACTGACTAACAAGCACACACACACAGACATCGCCTCAAAAATATTCAATTCATGATCAGGGATGTTTGAAACATGCTCTCCCGTCGAAAACTCAAATTCGAATTTTCGACCCCGTCACAATACTTTCCTTATACATTATACTATTTACACTATCAAAAGTCTCCGGACACCCCTGATTATTATTTGCATAAAATTGGACTAGTTCATTTTCAGGACAGGGGTGTCCGATGAATTTGTAAAATGTCAATTTGTGGAAACCCCCTTATCATCCAGGTACTTTCAGAGAGTCGGAGAAAAACTGATCACTATATCGCCAATATCTTTATGAATTTTCACGATATCCCAGTGGATTTTTAATAGAAGTTGCCCTACAGTATTCACTACAAAATCATGAAAGAAAACTATTTCTATGTTTCATGCCTGTGCAGTAAAAACTTCAAATGCTTATATCTCATTGTATCTTATTCAATGCTTTAATTTTCAGTTGAAGGATAATGTTTCTCTTAGATGTTGACAAATGTTCTGTAAGTTTCATGAAATTTGATTGAAACCTATGGATATTGTAAGCAAAAAAACATGTAACAATTTCTTTTTTTTTTTTTTTAAAGATATGTTTATATCTTTATGAATATAAGTTTTTGTTTTACGAAAATGCTTATACACATTGAACAAAGCTAGTTAACTATTTTGTGAAAGTTACAAATCATTTCCAGCTTTTTATGATACAGGGTGATCAAATATATTTTTCCCCTTTTTCAATATCTTGGTGGTCCCCTAAATGCACAAGTCATCGAAACTTTACTGGAAAGTGTACGTTCAAGCATGTTCTTCACATCGCCAAAGTTACAGAACACTTCGCAAAGTATTTGTTTAGAAATTCGAAAAACATTCTAACATCCAAAGTATCTGGATACTTTTGATCATATAGTGTATATAAGGAAAGTAATAACAAAAATAAATAAATTACTAGTTTATTATATGCATAAAAATAAATTATTAAATATATAAACATATTATATGACAAAAATAAATTAAAAAAATGCTTGTAATTTAGCACTTTTAAAAATAATTTATTTTTTATAATATTAAAATTGTTTAAAAAACCTGCTTGTAATTAAACAAGTATCATGAGAAATGAGAGACAATTTGCAAGATGAGTTAAGCATATATTTAGTGCTATTAAAGCCTTTTCCCTCAGCTAGAACTTGTGAAAACATTCTATCTTTTTAATATTTTATAAATTTTGAAGAACTTAATACTGAAAGAATAGGCTTCTTAAAACTTTATTTGCTTTTCTCTGAGAATGAGTAAAATATCACTTTTTCCCTTTTGGTTGTCATCCATTCTTTTCTTTTAAAATAAAGTGCATATACACACATTTGCCCCCTCCCCTCCTGCCCTCTTTCATTTTCAAATTATTTTATATAATATTAAAAATTGTTTTTAAAATACCTGCTTGTAAATTAAACAAGTGAGTATCATGAGAAATAAGAGACAATTTGCAAGATGAGTTAAGCATATATTTAGTGCTATTAAAGCATTTTCCCTTAACCAGAACTTGCACAAGCATTCCATTTTTTAAATACTTTTATAAATTTTGGAGAACTTAGTACTGAAAGAATAAGCTTCTTAAAACTTTATTGGCTTTTCTCTGAGAATGAGTAAAATATCACTGGTACCCTTTTGGTTGCCATCCATTCTTTTCCTTTAAAATAAATCACATATACAGACATATGCTCCCCCTGATCTGCCCTCCTTCATTTTCCTTTTCAAAATGAGAAAACTTCATGATCAAACACTTCTTATAAAGCTACTTGCTTTTAAAAAAAGACAGCTTTCCAAGAGTATTACATTCTATTTTGAAATTAATTAAAAGGAAAAAAATGTGGAAAATTTTCTGACCCACATCTCTACTGTATAATGAATTTTGTATATCTGTGGGTTGCTTAGAATTTATGCTAAGCAATGAACAAACAAATAAATATACATCTTTTATTATCTTAAAAGTATAGATTTCACTATACTTGATTAGTGTTTTGCTTTTATTTGTTCAAATTTATGAGTATCTTAAATAAGAATTTTTTATTATTAAAATTTATTTTCAGATCTGCTTGGCCAACATTACCTTGTTCAAGTTACATTAGCTTCCTGTCATGTCAATTGCTATTTGACCTGGGTCATGAAGTGAGTTCAAGTTTTAACATATGAGTTATGGTTTAATATATTCTTGAATTCCTGATCATGCAGGGTGATCAGCTTGCAATGAAAGTTTGAAAAAAAAAAAAAAAAAAGTGCAATGAAGTGAATGAAAAATACATCCCAAATGCCCAATTCTGCAATCAGGATTTGAAATCGGACTTGAAATTTAGTGGAGATATTCCCCCTTTAACAATAATTTTTGGGGGATTTTCAAAATATTGGGGGTTGGGGTGGGGAGTTAAAAATCCCTGATTTTTATTAGTAGAACATAAAATAAGGATATTTTTAGTTTTATTTTGTATTACAATACAAGAAGCATGCAAGACTGACATTTAGTACCTTTGACCAATGCTATAAATGCTTTATAGCCTTCATTTGCAAATTATTTTTAAATAATTTGTGCTTTACTTTTTAAATAATTTGGAAACCCCTTTCGTAGATGACAACATAAAACATTAAAAAAAAGAGGAAAATATATGCTATTATTTTGCAATTAACATAATTTTAGGATACAATCTGCACATTTTAATATATTCAATTATTTTGTAATCTATAATAATAAAAGAAGATGTTTGTCTGTAGCAAAAAATCTAAACATCATACAGACATGAAATTTGGTATGTATTTACTTCAGGCTCCGGGATGATATGTCTTGGTGATATTTTTTTAAAATTCAAATTAGTTTTTTTAATTACTTCAAGTCAAAGAGCTTCCAGTTCACTGCTAATTTGTACCATATCTTTTATGGCATGTTTGTTGATGGCACCAACTGATGGTGTGAGCTTAAACATTAATAGTCTTAAATAACTTTTGCATTAGTGCATGTGTCCATTTTTGATTCTATTATGGATACAATATTCATTGGTGAAACTTGAAATCAATTTAAAATTCTGGCTAATTTTTTTTTTTAAACAATTTTAATTCATTTGATCAAAAAGAAAATTAGCATCAGTATCATTATCAGAATGAAAAACGCATGTATATTTTTCAGATTTCGTGTATAAGTATTTAAAAAACATATATTTTTAAGTTGAATTAGGTTGTCTATTTTTTAAGTCTTAGTGATGCCAATGAAAAATTAATTTTCAGCAAGTTTCCCGGCAAGGAAGAAGTTATGACACTCACCCATTTTCTCCGGCCGTCCACATTGTTGCTCTATGTCCTAGGATAGATAAGCCATACCGTCTGGGCTTTCGACTCACCCATCTTCTAACCGTGGGCAGCACTGCTTAGGTTTTGGGTTAAGAGTTTCAATTTCAAAAGGGGGGTGAACATATTGGTCACATGGGAATATAAAAACAAATATATATTTTAATGATATGTTTGTAATGAGGATTTGAAAATATATAAAAATAAATTGTATAAATTTAATGACAAGAGGGAGGTGTTTTTACTCATCGTGTATAGCTTAACAAGAAGGAGGAGTAAAATTATGTTCCATTATTCATTGGTGAAACTTAGCATTACATTTGTAAGAATTTTGTCAAAACAAGCATTTTGGATATTGATTTGCATTATTTCCATTCTCATTTGTATTATTTATTAATAGAAAATGTACCCAGCTTTGCCACGGATTAAAAGGCAAACCTCTAATAAATACTACACCAGAACTCACAACAAATTCCTGAAATCCAAATTATGTTTTAACAATATGTGCACTTATAATGAAAATAAAATAAAATTATGTTGGTAATAATAATTGTAAATAAAATAAAATTATGGGTGCACACACGGCTGCACTACGACTGCTTTTTTTAAATCCCGGGCAACATTGGGTAGATTTTCTTGTTAACACATAATTTTAGGGTACAGCAGATGTGAATTATCCTAGTCAATATTTGCACCTCACCATGCTGATTTTATTCACGATATTTTGAATAACCAAAAATATTTTTCTGGAATACTTTTAAAATGAAATTAATATGAAAAGTATGTTAATTTTTAATTGAAATTAAAATGCAATTTTGTGTGCAAATATATCAAGTTCTGATTTATACTCTCCAAATGTAATTCTAATGAATCCAAATAATTCTAAATGCCTAAATAGATAAAAATATTTTAATTTTCTTATCCTAAGTAAATATTTCAATTTCATTAACAATATGCTTGAAAGATAATATCCCAGTATAAAAAGCACAATCAATGTAAAAATATCAGTGAATACAAACAAATTTAAAAAAATGGAAATATTTAAAATAAAACAAAATATACCGATCATTGTGTTTAAATGAACATTTCTGTGATATTGCTAAACTATGTCCCAGATACAGCTGCTCAAGGAAATTTCAGGAGAAATGGTGTCATTAAAAAAATTTCTGAAAAAGACTTGCTAAGAAGATTTTGGAAGTCACATAACTTCCTGGAAAATACACTGCAGATCTACAGAATATTTTTACCTGCTTTCCCCTCATAGCCAGCCACGTTCCTCACATTCATTTTTAAAATTTAGGGGGGGGGGGACAGTAGTGAGTGTGCACAATTTCTGTACTGCAATATTTTCTGCATTTGATTTTTTAATTTTGTGCCCATTTTACACAGGTTTGCATCTTATTTCAAACCCTGATATATTCTCTGCACAACTTCCCTTGTTAAAATCGAGCAAATATGGTGTAACATGCAAGCCAAACATGCAAAACTATTTCAACTTTAAGAGCATTAAAATGTGTCTGAAATTAACTCAAATTAAAAATAAGAATCATAACATAAAATTTTTGTAAAGTTAGAGTTTTTTGATAAAAATCGTCTCCTCCTGAAGGCAACTCTTTAGACTAAGCTACAAAAGTATGTAATTAACAAATTTCTTATTTTAATTAGCAAATAAATGGTCATTTAGTACAATATTCATTAGGCGAGTAATGAGATTAATCCTTCTCCATTGTCCATGACCCTGCTTGATAGGGAAAGTTTGCACTTTCTCGCACTGATCTAATAATTATTGATTTGCTAACTTAAAAAAATTGTCTCATAGACTGGTAGTAAAGTTTGAGAGTATTAGGAGAAATTCAATTTTCAGTGTCTGAATATTTCATTTCAAACTGTTCACCCAAGAGCAATTTAACTGTAGAAAAATGACATTCTTAATAAAAGCAATTATTTGTTTTTCCTATAAAAAATGTTTAAGCTATTGCAATTATATGGAGCAGACAAAGTTATTCTTTTTATCTCAGATAGGAGAAAAATTAAAAAAATATTAGTTGGATTAATTTTATAAATTTCCTAGATTTTTTGGATTGTATTTCATTGAATGTTATAGTGGGATAAAATAAGGTTACAGGAATTAATTTTAACTCTCATGTGGTTACTAAAATAAATGTTTTTTATAGGATGTATGCAAGGCACAGAAGAATATTGCTGATTTTAATATTTTAGTGGAGTTGGGTCTAGGAACCTCTGAGAAGATCGGCAAAGTGAGCTTTTGTTCATTATGATTCAAGAATATATATATATATATATATGCATATATATATATATGCCCTGTATATATGTATATATATATATATATATATATACATACATACAGGGTGTCCCAAAAAGATTGAAATGATCTTTAATTCTTTACCTGTTGGAGATAAATGGGCAATGTAAATTGCAAAACTGTTGCAAGTAAGGTAGGAAATAAGACTATGTTAATGAAATAGTCCTCCCATTAATTTTCAAAAGTAACACTTTTTAAATTTTTATATGACTCCCTTAGACAAATTTGGTCAATCAGGAAATTTTTATTTTTAATGCAACAAGATCATTAAAAAAAAAACCTGCATATCTGTATCTTTAGAATCAACTGAATTATGATAAAGGAAAAAATCTGACTTATGCCACTTTTCCGTACCATGTGAAAGGCTCTTTCATCAGTGAAAATAGGGATCATAAACAAATTGACAATGGAAATTGTTTAGATCAAAAATATGTTAATATGTGTCAAAATTTTTTGTCACAAATGCTTCTAAATAATGCATTACACAGACAGAGATCATATAAAGCAGTGGTACTCATTACTTGGTTGGGTATCCTATGTATTATCATCCAGTTTTATCATTTTTGTGATATGTCACAAATTTACATTTCTAATTTGATATATGGTCCTCACTCACAATGCTCAATTTTCAATTAAATATAACTCGCTCAATTTTAAAGATGAGGTTTTTTTTTTTTAATGATCTTGTTGCATTAAAAATAAAAATTTTCTGATTGACCACATTTGTCTAAAGGGATCGTTTAAAAATTTAAAAAGTGTAACTTTTTGAAAATTAATGGGAGGATAATTTTATTAACTTAGTCTTATTTCCTACCTTCTTTCAACATTTTTGCAATTTACATTGCCCACTTATCTCCAACAGTTAAAGAATTAAAGCTCATTTCAATCTTTTTGGGGCACCCTGTATATATATATATATATATATATATATATATATATATATATATATAAAATCAAAGAGTTTAAATATAAAATACTGTACAATTAAAATGGTTTTTCATGTTCATTACTGGTATTCTCTTGAGCTTTTCCTGGTTGGTATTTGAATACTTTTGTTTGTTATGGATTTTTCACTATTTCTCTTCAATTATTCTATTCTAATTCATCTTTATTACTGATATACAGGGTGATTTGGAATTGTTTTTACAAAAGCAGAGGGGTGATAGTACCCCACCAGACGAGCAATAATTACCATGGAACATAGGGTCGCATTGCACTCAGAGAGACAGAAAAGAGTAAAATTAGATTACGAACCTGCATGTACACCAGTGTTGGGAAAGCGAATGAACGATACCAAACGTTGAACAAACAGATTTATTGTGCTGCAACAAACTCACAGCAAGTGCTCAAAGTGGCGACCATGCGTGTCGTTGCACCGTTCTCACCGGCAAAGGAATGAGTGATGCACCCTCTTGAAGATTCCGGGTGTTGTGTTAATGTGGTCTGCAGCAACAACGATGCGCGCGACGAGATCTTCCGCTAAGTCCACAGGCGTCTCGTACACTAAAGATTTCATGCGGCCCCAGAAGAAAAAGTCCAGTGGGAATAACTTGCAGCGTTGAAGTTGTGCTGTTTTTAAAGGGCAACGTGTGCTCTGATTGGCTATCGCCGGAACCTACTAGGAGCCAGTTATGCTGATTCTGCTCCCTGGACATTTGCATGCGGTAACTGCGTTCGTGTCTGGCGTAGGAGATACTACGTAGGCAGGTACACAATGACGTCCAAGGCGCTGACTGCGTCATGCTCGGCGCGGTTCGACGTGCCTCTTTTCTGCTTTTCAGAGTGCAATGCGACCCTATGTTCCATGGTAATTATTGCTCATCTGGTGGGGTAGTATCACCCCTCTGCTTTTGTAAAAACAATTCTGACTCACCCTGTATATATGTATATATATACATATATATATATATATATATATATATATATATATATATATATAGATATATATCTTTAACTTGATGACTAGAAATATGCATTTTATTTTCTAAATTATTGATGATTCTCTATATTATACTTCTTTATATATATGTGCGTGTATATATATATTATATATATATATATATATATATATATATATATATATATATATATATATATATAATTCAAAGGTATGGAAACAAATAAAGAAAAACTTAAAAAATCAAGCTATATCACTATACACGTGGAAAAAGGGCTAAGCCTAAAAAAATGGAAATGTTCACTTCGTAAAATTCGTTCTCAAGTCCAAGTATTTTGACGAAGCAGACACAAAATATGT
The DNA here is from genome assembly GCA_951213105.1 of Amaurobius ferox. Lineage (NCBI taxonomy): Eukaryota > Metazoa > Arthropoda > Arachnida > Araneae > Amaurobiidae > Amaurobius > Amaurobius ferox. The sequence continues at coordinate 113,394,577 of OX578134.1, forward strand.
ATGTTTCTGAAGAAATAGATAGATTTTATTATAAACTATTTCTACTTGGACGACATACATAAAGAAGGAATAAAAAAGAACAAGAAAGATCAATCATGCTTAAAGCATTGATTATGAAACACTTTCCAACTTCAATGCAATTTTATTTAAAAAAGTCGAAAATGCAATACATTCCTCGGTAATATTTTAAAACTTATCACGATACTACATTGATTTATTATATTTGAAAACTTAAACCTTCATTGAAAAAAATGAACTTCATTCAAAAGACGGCATTGAAATATAAATTGCGTGGTTTAAATATCTCTAAAATGCAATACATTCCACGGTAATATTTTTAAATCTATCATAATACTACGATAATTTATTATATTTGAAAACTTCATCAAAAACAACTGAAATTAATTCAAATGACGTCATAGAAAAAATAACACGCCTGGATCTCTCTATAAAAGCAGGATTTCATTCATAACTTTCTCCATTTCATTCATCACAATACTATAATAATTTATTTTATTTAAAAATTAAGACCATGGAGCTACAATTCATAAACTTTATGCTTAAAACTTCATCGAAAAATATCGTCCTTCTGTTTATAAAATCAATTAATATTTCATTCATATCAGCCATGCAGACTCCATGGACTGAATTATTTTGTGTTAAAGAAATACAGTAATTCTAATACAACTCATTTTTCATATTTTGCTGTTTACATTTTACATAGGTGAAAAATAGGCTTAATTGTAGAAATAATCAAATTTGAATGAGAATTTAAACTCAAATATATTGTCATTGTGTTGTTTTAGTATGTAGATGCACAGAATTTAAGCAGAAATAAAGTAGTTTTAGGATGGATACAACACTCAATATGAATTAAAAAGAACTTTAAAAAAATCACGAATTTGAAACAAGATGGATGCCATATCTCATTTTGAAGTGGGTCATGTGATCGTTTCATATCATGGTCACGTGATCGTTTCATATAAAATGTGTAATTATTATTTTAATTTTTATTTAAAAAACTACTGAATATATTTAGCTGAATTTTTTTTTATATATTTTATGGAACAATTTGACTGTTACCTAAAATTTTCGAAGCAATTTGTGAATTTTAAATCCGCTTAAAAAATGTTAGAAAAATTAGGTCCCATAGGGCTCAATGTATTTCATTTTTTCAACCCGGGTTCAATCCAAAACTAATTGTGTGATATTATTCATTTATATTCCCATAGGTCCTACAGACCGTCTGAACAACATACTAAAATTTCATTTTGATTAAGTCATTTTTACGGCAGTTATCGTGCTAACGGACAGACAGACAGACAGACAGACAGAATGAACAAAGTCATAAACACTTTTCAACTTTGTTGTAAAGTGTTAAAAAATGAATATCTGGAAAATGCACAGCATATGTACAAACGAGTCGAAACTGGGAACTCTGATTGAAGAGACCAGTGTTGTCATTCGCAAAGAAAATATAAAAAACGATCTATTGTTGCCATTCATAAGAATTGAAAAACAGTAAAGCGAAATGGTAAGTAAAAGTAATAAAATACAAAAAGAGCTACTAAAAGGAGGGGCTAATAATAGTAATGCTGACGTGGAAGAGGATGTAAAAATAAAAGTATTAAAAATACAAGAGAATGGAGATGTATGGCTAATATAAGATACTATGAATAGAATTATAAGATACTATGAAAAGAATTATAAAAATCCAGCTATTCTAAATTTTTTAGCAATACCATTTACTAAATAAGAGGGATATTTATATAAATTGCTGGTAATTTTGAGATTATTTATATGCATAGCATGAAATTTTTTATCAGATAATCTATAAATTCTAAAAAGCTGATTAAGTATAATATTTCTAAACAATTGAATCGTGTTACAGGAATTAAATGGTAAGATTTTATTAATATTAAAATTGTAATAGTCTTTTTTATCATATAAATTTGTAACAATTCTATTAGAAGCATCAATAAAAAGATTTAAATCCAAAAAATTAACATTATTACTAATAGTAGCTTCATTAGGAATTAATTCCAAATTGTCTGGATAGAAATCTATATCTATGAGATAATTTTCTGTATGTACTAAGCAAATCAAATCATCAACATATCTGTAAAAAGTATAATCTATTGAAGTAAAAGACTTTTCATAATGATAAAGGTATAAATTAGCTAACATACTGCTACTGCAGCCACCCTGTGGAACTCCTGAGATTTGTAAGTATAATTTATTTCCTTGAAAAATATAATTATTGAAAATAACAAAGTGCAGAAGTTTAGGAAAATTTATAAAATTAATTTGATTTGAAAGATTAGTAATATAAGCATTATATAGAGCTAAAATTACATCATATAGATCAGATATCTTAATATTATTAAAAAGATCTTTAAAATCAAAAGTTTGAAATCCTATTATTTTTCTAAGAGATGTTAATTTATTCTTTAATTCTTTACTATTATTTAGAGTAAGGTAATTATTGCTAGTCTGGCATAAACTATTACTTATTAGATTTAAAGAATTTAGTAATAATTTACTTGCAGTAGTCGAGTAAGTATTATGGCCACTAGTTACTGTTCTAAATTTAATAGAATTTTTATGAAATTTTGGAATAAGCACTATATAAGAAAATTTAAGATATTTATATTTAATATTTAAATCACTATACATATTGATAATTTTCAATTTAATACTATTGATGGAATGTAAATCATGTTTAAAAAGACTATTATTTTTTAAATAATCTAGCAGAAATTGAATATAAAATTTTTTACAGATAATAGCATAATTATTAGAGGCTTTATCAACATAGGTGATAACAAAGGATCTTTGTAAATCATTAATGGAATGTTTAATATTATCAATATTATATAAAGATCTAGACAATTTAATATCTCTAATAGCATTTTTAATAGATTCTAATATAGTAAATTTCCACATATTAAATGCCTCTCATGGCAGAGCGTATTTACAAGCTAATTTATATATATATATTTATCAAGATCTAGATTAATTGATTTTAAAACTTTAAAGGAATTATTGCAAGAAGGTATCCTAAATTTAGTGCCAAATGACATAATGATTCTTAACACATTGTCACTAACTATGTCTAAATCTCCTGTAACTATATGCCCCAAGTCTGGATTTAGAAATTTAGCAAATTTGTTTAATTTGCAAATACATTCACTATCTACAATTGACTGAGAATCATGATCTATAGAGAGAGATTGTGAAACTTCATTATAATTAAATATAGATCTACCAATAGGCTTGTTGTATTTAAAAGTCTTTGAAACACATAAATCTCCAATAGGCAATAAATGTTTGAACTTGTTAAACAGATGACCAAAATTTAGAGAATTAAATAGGATGTTTGAAAGATATTACACAATAAGAATTAGTTGTTGTATTATTATTATGAAATTGATTTAGTTTTAAATTTAAATACTGTGATTTTGTAATAAGCAAATCAAAGAAAATATGATTAAAATGTTCATTAGCAAGATTTAATTTTAAAAAAATGACATAAACTTTATTTAAATGTTTTTTCTTTACCGGGATCAGGAATTTTTTCAGGATTTTATGAACTTCCATTGAAAAGTTCTATTAAATTGATTATGTAGAGTTATAATCTCAGATTTATGATCATTTTGTAAGGAATGTCCCTTTCCATGTTTAAATCTTTTGAATTTGACTAATTCACTGTCATTTAAATGGGGTTTCAAAAAAAGGTGATTAAAAATAGAATATTTATTATCTCTTTTTTCCAATTGATTGATGATTTGCTGTTTTATATTTTATTCTGTGGGTGTTTTAGAAAATTAGGTTTATCGTGTTGCAACTTCTTACTTTTCGTTCATTGGATTTTCAAACTACTATTATATATATATATATATATATACACACACACACATATATGTATATATATATATATATATATTTATATATTATATTTTGTTGTCTATATCTATCAATAGATATAGACAATAAAATATGTCTGCTTAAGATTTTTGAGAAAGAGCTATAACATTTCTGATTTTTGAGGAAAGGCACCATTTTTGATTTTCCATTTAAAACAGTGCTAACATTCATGATTTTTCCCTAAGAGCGCTAATAAAGTTTGTGATTCTTATTAAAAAGTGATAAAATTCATAATTTTTATTAAAAAAAAAAGTGCTGTAATTAGTTATTTTTATAAAAACTCATCAAAATTCCCTATTTTTTTTTAAAAAGCCCTATTTGTGATTATATTTTAAAAGTCTTAAAATTAGTGATTTTATGTAAAAGTGCTAAAATTTGAGATTTTATTTAAAAGTGCTAAAATTATAGATTTTATTTAAAACCCTAAAATCTACCATTTTAGATAAAAGCTCACTAAAATATGAGATTTTATGCTGAAATTTGTAATTTCATTTAAAAGTGATTGTGATTTTTATGGAAGCGCTCCAAAGTTTGCATTTACATTTAATCACTAAAAGTTGCAATTTCATTTAAAAGATCCAAAATTAACAATTTTATGTAAAAGCACTAAAATTTAAGATTTTATTAAAAAGCACTAAAATTTGAGATTTTACTTAAACGTGCTAAAATTTACAATTCTATTTAAAAGTGGTAAAAGTCATGATTTTAATTAAAAGAATCACTTAAATTTGATTTTATATAAATTTAAAAAATAAAAAATTCTTGATCAATAAGACAGTAGCGGATTATAAATTTTTAATGAAATTCTCAAATTCCTTTTTTTTTCTAACATTTTAAACAAGGCTCAATTATTCTACAGTGCCATGAGCCTAGCAGACCGTTTAGCAACCAATATTGTGGCAAAATATAAAATTGCTCTTCCTCCCACAAGCACGTGACCAATTACGACGCAGCTGAAGAGTCTTAGCAACTGTTCAAGTAAAGTGCTTTAGCGCTAGTCCAATCAGATGAACAGATAGGATCACCAATAATTTTGAAAGCTTTATATATATATATTATATTATATTATATTATATATATATATTATATTATATTATATATATATATATATATATATATATATATATATGTGTGTGTGTGTGTGTAAAATCCGTCTCATAAGTTTAAGCACAACTGAAAAATGGGGATTACTAGAGAACAATACAAAATAAAACAAAGTAACATTATTCATTCATTAGGTATTGCAAATCCTTTTATATAATCTTTATCAAAATGTATAAATAATTTTTTTATCATGACTTTGATACAAAATAAAAAAAATAGCTGGTTATAGACTGTCTCAAAAGTTTAAACACAGTACAAAAACATCCTGGTATAAAACATACATAATGAAGTTACTTATTGATATTGTTTCCATGGTTTTGTATCACTTCAAACAAACATGTTTCCATTGACAAAATTAATTTGTTAAATATTTTAGTGGTTGCAGGGAGTACTATGCTTCCTCAATAACCAATATAAGTTCCTTAACAGAGTCATACTGCTTTCCATTGTTGTAAATTTGACAGGTTAAGATACCCCAGATATTCTCAATAGGGTTCAAGTCTGGGCTAAAAGATGACCAGTCCAAAACTCGGATATTTTGCTCTGAAAGCCATTATTTGGTAGAACTGGAAGTGTGTATGGAGGCATTGTCATGCTGAAATTCCCATTCAGACCCACTAAGAAGCTCACCCAATGGAAGCAAATGTTGCTGAAGTGTTTCTTGATACTTCATTGAATTTTGTCTTCCTTGAACAGTGGCAAAGGAGGTCGGACCATTAAAACCAAATGCCCCCCAAACCATCACAGTTTTACCGCCCTGTTGTCTGCTGAACGTCCATTCCTCTTTCCCGAGGTCGTGCCAATAAGAGTTCCAACCATCAGGGCCATCCAAATTTTATTTTTTCTCTTCGTTGAATATTACTGAGATCCATTTGCCTCCATAAGATATACTTTCAAGCCCACTTCATTCTGTCCTTCTAATTACGTGGTTTTAAACATGGTTTGCTAGCCATTTTCTTCAGAACAATGTTGCTGCATTCCCTGATACGTCTATGTATTGTGTCCTTTGAGATCTTTATGCCGAGGTTATTTTTTTTTTATGTCGATACTTCATTGAATTTTGTCTTCCTTGAACAGTGGCAAAGGAGGTCGGACCATTAAAACCAAATGCCCCCCAAACCATCACAGTTTTACCGCCCTGTTGTCTGCTGAACAAGGTCCATTCCTCTTTCCTGAGGTCGTGCCAATAAGAGTTCCAACCATCAGGGCCATCCAAATTTTATTTTTTCTCTTCGTTGAATATTACTGAGATCCATTTGCCTCCATAAGACATACTTTCAAGCCCACTTCATTCTGTCCTTCTAATTACGTGGTTTTAAACATGGTTTGCTAGCCATTTTCTTCAGAACAATGTTGCTGCATTCCCTGATACGTCTATGTTTTGTGTCCTTTGAGATCTTTATGCCGAGGTTATTTTTTGATTGATGTAAGAACATGGTTTGTGTTGATACCAATCTCTGAATCCGTCCATCTGTCTGCACACTCATTACATGAAGCCATCCACATCTTGGTTTTCTTTCGAGATGGTAGTCCCTGGCAAGTACTTGATATATACCATGCTTTGATCAATTTAAAGTAATAACAATTTCACGAACAGTCTTACCTTCAGATTTTAACTTTAAAATCCTTGAAATCTCCACTTTCGTAAACTCAAAGACTTCGGCATTTTGATTCACAAGCAGAAGTTATCTCTGTGCTTTCCTATCACTCAGAGAAATATCATTGCAACGTCATCATCACGCGTTTGCAAAATTTTGCATAAAGTGTTTAAACTTTTGAGGCAGTGTTTTTTCATTAAACTTTTCAAAACGTGTAATTTTTAATACATTTTTAGTGTTGTACACAAAATTAGTTTATTTTATTTCCTTTTGATTACATTTTGATTATTTAGTGTTACATTTTATTTCATGTTTTTCCTTTTAATTTTATGAGCATCTTTATTATGTGCGTAAACTTTTGAGACGTATATATACTAGAATAAATTACCTGATGTTGCTCAGGTAATAAGTGCCCACTACTTAAATAATATAGATACAGATACTACCACTCAATTTGCAAATCACATATTTTGAACTAAAACCATTCCCACCAGTGGCACAACCAAGGTTTAATTATGGGAGGGGGGGTCAAATAAAACTATTTTTAGTGAAAATTCAGTGAAATTTAATAGTGATAATAAGCATAAAAATCCAGTTTTCTTTTCTTTTTACAAAGCTCTTCAAAATTCCACCATTAGCATTTTTGCAAATAAGTAAAAAAGACAAATGTATGTTATAACTTGAATTTGGTGTTCAATTTTGCTGTATTTGTAAAAGGCAAATTGCAGTCATATAATCCACATCACTGTTGTAAATACTGTGTTAAATTTGCTGAAATAATCTTCTACAGAACCGGCTGGAAAATTTTAACTTAATGTCTGTTTTGATTTCAACATGCTTCATCATAAATATCCTTAAAAGAAGATTGTTGGAGATCACGTGCGTTGGGGTTTTAATAACTCAACTCAAGAAAGAAGATTAACTGATTTAAAACAGTTTTATAAAAAGAAATGGTTCTGTAAGGCAACGGAAATAAAGGTGTTCTTTCATAAATTGCTTATAAGTCAATTTTTTCTCAACAAAACTGGCGTCCGCGACAGGACTTATAAGATGGAAAAATTAAATAAGGAAAGAACCCAAGCTAGGCGTTTGTTTACATTGGCGGCACAGCAATTAGAATTGAAATTAACGGCCGTTCCAATGCTGAAAGCAGAAGTTATACCCGATTTCAAGGTACTTGAGGATAGAGCGGCCCATTTATTTGAATTGGATAATTCTATCAAAGATTTAATGCTAGATGAAGAAGATTTCAATGAAGAAAATTTCGCCAAGGAAATCGATGGTGCCGAAAATTATAAAACCCGGTGGATAGTCATGAAAACCAAGTATGAAGGTTTATTAGAAAAGAAAGAAATCGATCCTTTAAATATTGGTCAAGAAAGTGTTTTTGGACAAGGTAAGCGACATTTCAAGTTACCTAAATTAGAACTGAAACATTTTGATGGGGATATAAAAAATTGGCTCGGCTTCTGGGGTCAGTTCAGAAAAATCGATGAGGATGAAACAATTGATGACGATGATAAATTTCAGTATTTGGTTCAGGCCACTGAAGACGTCGCCAAGGAACTTGTAGAAAGTTTTCCTCCATCAGGATCCAATTATCATAAAGCATTAGAACAACTAAAATCGCGTTTTGCCAGAGACGAATTACTTATTGAAATATATGTTCGAGAGTTGTTAAATTTAGTCTTGGCACAAGTTTCAAAGAAGGGAGCCAAGTCGTTAAGTACACTTTATGATAAATTAGAAACTCAATTACGGGCATTAGAAACTTTGGGTGTTACATCTGAAAAATATGCTTCTATGTTGTACCCATTGGTAGAATCGGCTCTTCCTGAAGAAACTTTGAGAGTTTGGGAGAGATCTCGTAGGAAGTTTAATGCTAAAATTGGCGATGAAACTGACAATTTAACGTCTCTCTTACAATTTTTGAAGCTAGAAGTTGAAAGTGAGGAACAATTGCAAATCGCTTGTTCAAGTTTCTCGCATAGCAATAACTCTTCGATACCTACCGCTGCTTGTATTTTCTCCGGCGAAGTAAAAGTGCCAGGAAAAATGTGTGTGTGGTGCAGTAAAATATCTCATAATTCAACAGAGTGTTTCAAAGTTAGACATTTTTCTATGGACAGTAAAAGGGAACTACTTCGGAAAAAGGGAGCCTGTTATATCTGTTTAAGGGTCGGTCACAATGCAAAAAGATGCAAGGCAATGGTTAAATGTCTTATCTGTGATAAACGCCATAATGTTATTATGTGCTCTGAACTGCCAAATTCGTCGCCAAATAAGAAAGCAGAGAAAGAACCAAACAAAACAGCAGAGACATTTTTGAATAATGAGAGTGAATCAAGTGTTCTATTAACTCATCGAAATGGTCCGATTCTACTCCAAACAGTGCTCGTCCGAATATTAAGTGAAGGTAAACCTAGATTAGTGAGAGCACTCTTTGACAATGGTTCACAGAGGTCGTACATTCGTAGTGATATCCCAAAACGACTAAATCTAAGAGTCTCAGGTCAAGAGACATTGAGTCATTGTTTATTCGGAGGATCAGAAATTAAACCCAGAGCTCATAATGTGTATGACATATCAATACAGAGTATAGATGGAAAATATCAATACCAGATGTCTGTACTAGATCAAGCTAAAATATGTAGTTCTGTTCCCCGGATAGAAAATCCAAATTTATATCCCTTATTAAAAGAGCAGAATATAGTTTTGAGTGATGCAGGGGAAGGTGCTCCAGAAATAGGTCTACTAATCGGAGCAGATTATTCAGGTATGCTAATGACTGATTCAGTTGTCCGTTTGGATAAAAATTTAACTGCAATCAAAACTGAATTAGGATGGACAATTCAAGGTCCAGAAATCAAATCCCGTACAATACTGAGTAATATTACTCTTCTCTGTCACTCAGAATTAGCAGATTTATGGAGTCTGGATGTACTTGGAATCAGAGATCCAGCCGAAACAAAAACGAAGGAAATTTTAGATAATGAAGTGACTGAGTTTTTCCAGAAAACACTACAAGTTAATGAAGAAAGTCGTTATGAAGTACGTTTACCTTTCAAAGAAGGGCATCCAGATTTAGACGACAACAGAGAACTGGCAATGAGAAGGCTTATAAGCACCACCAAACGTCTCGATCGTATAGGATACACAAAAGAGTATGAAATTGTATTTGAAGAATGGCTTCAGTCAGGAGTAGGGGAACGTGTGCCAAACAATGAAATTACCTCCATTCATGGACATTATCTGCCTCACCATGCCGTTATTAAACTTTCCAGTTTGACGACGAAGGTCAGACCAGTTTTTGACGCATCAGCCAAGGATTCGAAAGGTAACTTTTTAAATGCATGCCTCGAAAAAGGACCGAACTTAGTCGAATTAATTCCTAAATTGCTGACTTTGTTCAGAAGAAACGCCATCGGTGTTACAGCAGATATCCGTAGAGCTTTTCTACAGATTAGTTTATCTCCAAGAGACAGAGATTTTGCCCGCTTTCTCTGGTGGAAGAATGAGGAGAGAAAGGAAGTAGAAACTTTTAGACACTGCAGAGTTGTTTTTGGCATGTCTCCTAGTCCGTTTCTGTTAGGAGCAACAATTGCTTATCACCTGGAACATGCTCCACCGAACATACAAAATACTACTGAACGACTTAAACAGTCCTTTTACATTGACAATTGTGTCACTAGCATGCAGACAAAGGAAGAAGCAGGGAAATTCATATGAGAATCTAAAGAACTGATGATGGCTGCGCAGTTTGATCTTAGGGATTGGACTACGTCTCCAATAAAATTCACAGAAACAGAAGTGAACAGAAAGCTTGTATCCGTCTTGGGAATGACGTGGGATACAGAAAATGATACAATGTTTTGTCACATCGACCCATTTAAAATACTTAAGGATAAAATCACTAAAAGAACATTATTATCAGTAGCACAGAGTATTTTCGATCCTATTGGCTTAACTTGTCCTACTTCACTGATTCCCAAATTAATCCTACAAAAGGCTTTCATCCTACATTGTGGATGGGACAAGGAACTTCCACAAGAACTGAAAAACGAGTTCGAAAAGTGGCTCGAACAGATACATTTGATAAATAATTGTAAAATTCAAAGAAGACTCTCAACAGATACGTTTGATGATTGCAAGATAAGTCTTCACACCTTTTGCGATGCTAGTAAATCAGCATACGCAGCTTGCATTTTTCTACGCACATCCTATGGAACAAACACAACCGTAAGTCTTGTACTTAGCAAATCAAGAGTTTCTCCATTAAAAGAAATTACAATTCCGAGGTTGGAACTCATGTCGGCTGTTATTGCTACTAGACTATATGTTCAGGTCATCAAAATTTTGAATCTGTCGAACTGCGAATCATATTTTTGGAGCGACTCATCGGTAGCATTGACTTGGATAAAAAATAAAGAAAATTGGAATGCTTTTGTCGGCAACAGGGTAAAAGAGATTCGACAGTACACCAATTCTAACAACTGGTATCATATTCCCGGAACTCTTAATGTAGCAGACCTGTTGTCCCGTGGCTGTCACGCTAGTACATTATTGAAGAGTCGTTGGTGGGAAGGCCCTTACTGGTTAAAGTTAGAACCACAAGAATGGCCTACTTCATCAATTTCTGCCGCTGAAAACGAAGTAAATGCAGAAAAAAGGAAGACCATTATATCAAACGTAAGCTGTAATGAATCAAGTCTAGTTTCAGACCTGTCTTATTTTTCTAATTTCTCAAAAATCAAAAGAATGGTGGCGTGGTTATTACGGTTCATGCATAATTGTCGTGAAATGGAACACAGAAAGGGAGAACTGACTAGTGAAGAAGTTTCAACAGCTGAAAAATTGATATTTCAAACAATACAGAAGGATAGCTTCACAGAGAAGAAAGTTAACACTCTAAAAAAGATGCAGACTTTCAGGGACAACGAAGGACTCTTAAGAGTAAGAACAAGGTTGATTCTCGGAGATGAGAAGGAGGACTTTAAGTGTCCAATTCTACTCCCAGGAGATCATCCCATTATACGAAAATTAGTTAATCAAAAACACAGAGAATTACTGCACGCAGGATTAAGAACTTTGATCAGTAATCTTAGAGAGACTTATTGGATCACAGGAGTTAAAAGGTTAGCAAAGCAAGTCAATTCCCAGTGTGCCGTTTGCAAAAGATTTAAAGCAAAGCCAATCGAACCACCATTTGCTCCTTTACCTCGTGATCGAATTAAGAATGCAAGTGTTTTTGAAGTGACTGGAATAGATCTCGCTGGATCATACCTTAAACTAAAATTTCGAGATCAGGACGTATTATAAAGATTCCCAAAAGATTAGATTTGTAATTTTACAATTTTGTCGAAATTGCAAAGAGGGGAGGATGTTGGAGATCACGTGCGTTGGGGTTTTAATAACTCAACTCAAGAAAGAAGATTAACTGATTTAAAACAGTTTTATAAAAAGAAATGGTTCTGTAAGGCAACGGAAATAAAGGTGTTCTTTCATAAATTGCTTATAAGTCAATTTTTTCTCAACAAAGATTCTGATGTTTCACGAATGGTATTTATTTGAACTACAACATCATTGATAAAAGTAAGGCCAATTGTAAGATTTTTGAGTTAATTTAGACAATTATATGTAAATATTTTTGCAAGGTAAATTAAGTATTATAAAACTAAATTCACACAGCAACTTAATAAAAAATTTTGAGTTACGGATGAGTCGCCATCTTCCCAAATAGTTATTGTTTCATGACTATGAATCACAGCAACATATACTTCTACCATGGTCATAATGTCTTCATGGTGGTCTATCCCTATAGGCATTAATTGGGCATTATTTTTATCCTTTAGTTTCTGGTGTATATTCATCTATATTGTCAATCCAGACATCCTATCTTTTGGAAGTATTGAATTATATACCTTAAAATTATGTCAATAAAATTTCATATTTTAGTCACAAATTCAGCATTTTCAATTGCCAAATTTTAACAGTGAGATATAATGCTTGTAAATACTTAACTGATATGTATGCTACTAAACTTGCTGCTCATTGATGTGACACCATTATAATATAATATTGCCCACATAAATAGACAAATCAATGCCATAATTATTGTCATTTAAGCTTTCTAATGTTATTTCAGATATGTTTTTTCCTGTAGTGCTTATTACAGGAACAAATTGTAAGAATTGTTCACATATTCTGTTATGATTTTCTTCATATATGACTGAATTTCTTATTGTCAATTTTCAGGTTCCAAAGCAATTTTTTATAGCTTCATAATCTCTAGAAATGTTTACTTGTAATAAGTTCTTGGTAATGATTTTAAAGATTCATAATAAATGACTGAGCTGTTTAGCATGATTTAAGGGGATTTTAATGTAAATTTGATAAAAACATAATTTCAGTGAAACATGTTTATTTTTGTCAAAATGTATATAATATCAAAATACTAGTTTTTTTTTTTTTTAGCACACCAACTCAAGTAAATAATGCAAACATATCCTTTCTAATGTATAATGTTCAAATATTGGGTAATTATTTTGTAGAAATGTAATTTTTTTAATGAAATTCACTTTGTGTATAAATTTTTTAGACATAACTTTACCATAGCTTTTCTGTAAACACATTTTATTGGCCTCATTTGTGCAAATAACACTAACATCATTCAAGGTTAATTTTTTCAAAGTTTCTTAGAATTTTAATAAATTAATATATATATATTAAGGAAAATATTCAAGTCACCTGAATGGCACATCACCACCAAAATGACTTTATATGAGAGGGCTAATTAATCAGTATTATTATAATAATGCAACATGTATTGAATCATTTAAAAATGAATTTTATTTTGTTATGCTACAAATTAACTAAAATGTTTTATAAGAAAAAGTAAACATTCTTCATCACAATTATACAGCCTAAACACTAGAACATAGGGAAATTAAACATTGCCACAGTCACTCCTGCAGAGTTCCCCCCAGGTAGGATTGTCCATAGGAGGAAGGGTGTGGGCACCACTCAAATCTGTGTACATGTGGGAGGGGGGGGGGGGACCTCTAATATTTTTTGCTATTTAGGGGGAGAAGATATAAAAAATTCATAGAAAGATGAAAATCAAATATGATGCAGGGACTCATGATAAATGTTTGTAGGGGGCCTCACAATTTGTATGGGTAGCCCTGCCTCAGGCAGTTGCATGCCCTGACTACTCTTTTAAAGGGCTGCCACTGGTGATTAAGAAGGTGACTAAAGCATCTATTTTGAAGAAAAGGTGACTATGGCAACTTATTTAATAAAAATACACCACAAAATGACTATTCTTATTAGAAACAGATACCTTTTTTGTTTACATGTGCCGTTTTTGAAATAATCACTTAACAACCTTATTTTACCAACTTTTAAGCCTCACCGTGTGTCTTACGCTAAATGAAATTCCATCATGACAGAATTATCAGAATTTCAAATGGCTTTACACCATCCGTGACGGTAAAGGGGACTCTACCTTCATGACGCCATTGCAGAAAGAGACCCCTCGTCACCGGAAACCTCATTACTCTCTCATCTCTGCCCTCCTCCCCATGGAACTTTGATGAGAAAACCGATCATTTAGCTTCGAAAGGGTTATTATTTATTGTGTAGTTACTTATGTTTGGATTTACGGCAGACAACATCATATTTGCCTCAAATATTGCTACAACATGTGTTTGAAACATGGGTTTAGATATCAAGAATATAAATATTTAGATATATTTATATTCTTTGATTAAGGGTTTGTTGTGTTCTAACCAAATTTAACAGGCCATGACTATGGTCAAGTCGTCTTTAGTATCGACGATAGATTTTTGATGGATATCTAATTTTGCTTTCAGGTAATGTTTGATTCAGCATTTTATTTATTGATGTAATATCAAGTTGCTGGGAAATTGTATGTTTCTAGTTGTAAAAAGAAATTTATAAAGAATGGCTATTTCCATCGAAAGATCCAAGAGAAACCAGTTACAACATATATAAGAGAGCTAAGCATACATAAAAGGCATTGATGTTGCATAACTGGCAAAATCCACGGCTCCAGTTTGCCAGCCCCCTCCATCTACATATTTACAAATTTTAATAATACAATTCTTTTGTACCAGATCATATTGTAAAATAAAATTTTGTACCATTTTCTGTGCAAAATTATTCTCATTTAAAAAGGGGGAGGGCTGAAAAAAATGCTAAACCACACCTTGGAATTTTGAAATTTTGCCAATGCCATTCATTTGTACCATAAAAATATTTTTGTTTATACCACTTCTGGTGCAGCTTAATTCTCATTACAAAGTGGGAGGGAGGGGGGGGGGGAGAATAACAGTCTGACTTCGGAATTTCAGAATTTTGTCATTACCGTATGCTTGTACTGGGTTGTGCCATAAAAAATTTCATTTTTATAACTTCCTTTACAGCATTATTCTCATTTCAAAGTGGAGGAGAGTGAGAGAAACAGTAGCTCTTCACCTCGGAATTTCAAAATTTTGCCAATGTCATTTGTTTGTACTACATTTATACTGGATTGTACTGTAAAAATTTTCATTCGTACCACTTCCGGTACAACACTATTCTATTTCAAAGTGGGATCTGGAGAAACGGTGACCCCACCTTATAATTTCATATAATATAATATTATATGATATATAATATAATTGAATATATATTATATAATATATATAATAATATTGAGTTTTCTCTTTAACACTTTGATAAATATAATATTAAATTAATACCAAAATCTCAAAATTTTTTCATATCAATATTGATATTAATATACTGGCAAAATGTAATCGGAGTACCGGTTTTCGGGATCCCAGTATTGGATGCCCTATTTTTGCATTTGTCTATTGTACAATGAATTATGTTTCATTTACTTTTTAATTATTTCATGTGTTATCATATACTTACTTTGTAAATTATTTTATTTTTTTATTGCAGGAGCTTTCTCATATGTATTCCAAAATGATAATTAACGAAAGTGATTTTCCAAACAAGGAAAGTATTCCAAATTTTGAAGTTTCGAATGAATGTATCACTGTCTTAAAAAGTTCATTCAAGAAAAACCCTGTACCTGTATCCCTGCTGATGAATAAACTATACTCTTGCAATTCTACACAAGTTAATTCAAGTTTAAACTCTATATTTTGCATCATATATTATCAACTTTTGCTCAATTCTTTGAAATTGGCTGAATCCTCCTTTTTTAAAAAAGAGAACATTGAACTTTTAAAAAATTTAACTTCAAAAATATATCACCTTTTAAGTTTACTTCCTGATTTTATATTGGATGAGAGTAAGAAAACAGAAATGGATAATATATTTTTATGTATTCTAGATTTATGTAAATCTGGAGTTTTAAAACTGAAAAAAGTATATGCATCATTGTTAGGACGTTCTTCTTCAGAACTTTTACAATTCTTTTGTAAATTAGAAAATATGAAATTAATGAGTAAAGAATCAGAAATAAATAGATTAGAGTCACCCAAACCAATCTTTATCACAGATTCTGGAAGTTTTAATCATCGTACTTCTCTGTTTTGGAGTCTGCATTGTGAATCACATTTTTTACAATATTTAATGGTAAGCTGTTACTGTGTACTTTCTTATAACTTAAAATGTTCTCACTTAAATATTGAACAAGCTTTTGAGTTTGATAATTATCATAACTATCAAAACTGGTTAAAAATATATATAAAAATCAAATATACTGTGTTATGACTGTTAAACCTCAACTCTCGGGGGTTCTATTTATTCGAAATATAGGTCTGTTTTTAACCTTTCACAAAATTCTTCATTTCCAAAATTCATCCTTCATAGAATCTTCACAAAATCTAAATTATCAAAAATTGATCCCCTTCTCTTCTCAAAATTGATTCTTCGCAAATGAAAATTATATTGTGGGGGAGAAAAAACCCCATCTTTTTGAAAACAGCTTGTACCTAATAAAGTTTAAACAACTATATAAAATAAGATTCACAAAGTATGGTTATATAAATGTGCTAAATAAGCGCTTCCTTTTCTTGCTCTATATTTAGAGCAGATGTTTAAAGGTGCGCAGTGGGCAAAGGTGTGTTTCATCACATATTGAGGACCTGCAGCATTTAATTTTATTTTTAATTTTAAGTAAGTATATCATCCAAGTGTTGTTTGGTTTTTGAAAATTCAATGTATGTTCCATTGTAATTTTAATCGGAGGTTTGCATCTCAAATCCCAGGCAATAGAGGGTATTCATGTTAGTTTCTTATAACTGTTATATTTTTGACAATTGTCATATATTTCAATACTGTCTTATATTTTAAAATACTGGATGGTTATGCTTTTTGCAGAAAGAATAAAAAAATCTTGTTAACAATGTAAAAGAAATGCCTTTTCTGATTCAATACAAGAATATTTTCTGTTTCTTTATCTGGCTTCCTTAAATATAACCATCAACTTTCATGGTTTTTCATAGTTTATTCTGTTAGACATGGAACTATGTTACTGTTATTTTACTTCCTCTTTCTAGCTATTGTTTTTGCATGAAATATTTATCAGCCAAATTGAAAATCAATGCTTTGACCATTTTATTAGTCTCTTAGTCTATCCAAAAATTTTTCCAAAACAATTCTATCATTGAAACCAAATTTGATAGAAAGACAGGTTGACGCATACATCTAGAAATGTCATTACCATGTATTTGCCTTAGTATAGATGTGCATTTTATATTTAAAAAAAAAGTCTAATTTACAACAAATTTAATATTTTAAGTAATTTGAATATGAAGATGTCTAGTGTCAAATGAATACAAATTGCAGAAAATAATCTTTTTAGGCATATTGCACCTTAGACTTTTACAATATATTGTTTGAAAAGATAAAAAAAAAATGCAGTTTTTTTTTACAGGCATATACTTTTACAATTATGAAACTAAATGCATAAGCACTGTTAACACTAGAATGACGGAAGTGGTCATTTTGACTGCATAACTACTTTGAGAAACAATTCCTCTAAAACAGCTAATCCCAGCCCATTGAAATTTTATGACTTTTCTTATTTTCTTAAAGTAATAATCTAAAGAATTGTGACTAATTTTTAATCACTACTTTCATCCCTTAAGTAATCCTGTAACTGGTAGCTATTTTTTTTTTTTTTTTTTCTTTTTCTTTCATAATCTTTTCATAACACAAAATGTTTTGCAATTGAAATAATGACAATAAAGTTATTTTTCTTTTTGTATTTCAATTTTTCCATTTTTTCAGTAAGCTGTGTTTCTGACCAATATCTTAGACAAAATTGTTTTAGTATTTTATGTTCAAGAGAAAAATTTGTTTTGTAAGTATTAGAGATGTATATCATAAAGGAAGATGGCTTAGGGAGCCTGCATAAAAAGACATATCCTGTATTCACTTTGCAAGGAGAAACTCAGCAGACATCACTTTCAAATAAGTTCTACAGTTGCAGTTTAAAGTTAGTATTTGATGTATTAATATAGAGTGACAATTATCCAAACCAGATGAGACCAAAGTCACTTCGGATAAGCGAAAGATGTGGATAATTGAACTGCTGATTTATAAAAATAACTTTTTCTCTTGTTTATATATATATATTGGATTTACTAATTTATATTTTTATTGAAAACATTTTATTTATTAGCTGCATTTGCGCAATAAATTAAATGTATATTGCATTGTCATTCATTTTCTTATACTGCGCTGTTTAGTTTATCTAACTTTTCATTTATGAACTATCCTTATTCCTAATTCCTTTTGTATGCTTCGTATTAAAGAAACATTCTATTTGCTATCTATTCAAATTTATGCTGCATTTGCGCTAAATTTAGTAATAGAATTTATTTTAATTTTTATTTATTATGTATTACTATCTCTACTTTCTTCCAATGTTAATTGTAGTTTAATGTGGCTCATTCTCCTATTTTATTCTTTTCTTTTATTTGCTTAGGTTACTTATTATATTTTTGCTTAAAGTATTATTAATTATTGTCTTCCTTTCTGTTTTATTATTTGGTAAATATTTGTATTGCAATTAATTCTTTAGTTATTAGTAATTTAATATTAGAATTTTCTTAATCTAGTGCTGCCATCTATCGTTTTTAAATCTTACTGCAAATTTTCTTCGCTATTAGTAATTAAATATTAGAAGTATCTTATTCTAGTGCTGCCATATATCGTTATTATTTCTTACTAATTTATTGGTTTTGTGATTTTATGACTGGGTAACTGCCTTTGGGATTTTTGTATTGGTGTTATAGATACCTTTTATAAACTGTACTTTTTAGTACACTCTTTTTATTACTTTTTTTGGACAGGATTCTATGTGAATTCCAGATTTACACTATATATTTTATTATACCTTGTGTTTTAATTAATCTAGTTTAGAATTGATTATATTTATATTGTTAATCATTTCTTTTT
The DNA here is from genome assembly GCA_951213105.1 of Amaurobius ferox. NCBI lineage: Eukaryota > Metazoa > Arthropoda > Arachnida > Araneae > Amaurobiidae > Amaurobius > Amaurobius ferox. The sequence continues at coordinate 113,413,650 of OX578134.1, forward strand.
ATCTTGTAATATCCTACTTATTACATTTTATTAGGTTTTACATGGACTTAGTTGTATATATTTATATATAAGCAATTATTTTATTTTTATTTATATTATTTATATGTGTTAATGTCATACTCTTTATATTACTTAAACTATTATGAATTATACATATTTGATTTAGTGACTGGCAAATATATTTATTCTTGTTATTATATAATTTGATAAATATTGCCCGGTATTTTCAATTTTGTTGGGAATTGTTTAGACCGTTATCAATTTACCAACAGTATGACATGGATTGTTTTGGATATAATAATTGCCCAGCTAAAAATTATAACTTCAATAAATGTAAGAATAAAAATTGTAAAACCTGCCCATTTGCTTCTAACTCACAAATTACTAATCTAAATAGTCATAAGACTTTCTGTAAAATTTTTAATTGCATCTACAAATTATCTTGTAATATTTGTAATTTATCTTATATAGGACAGACCAGTAATCCTATTCATCTACCTATGAATGTACATAGAGATCATGTTAAAAAATATATCCACAATAATAATTTTCTTCCTACTTCTAATAAAATCGAATATAAACACTTTGCTCATCATGGTTTTGAAAATATAACTATACATATTTTGGACATTAAAACAAATACTGCTGATAGATTATTCTTTGAAAACTTCTATATTAAATCACAATGTACTCTGTTTCCATATGGATTAAATCAATTATATCTCAATGGTAATATTGTTAAGAATAATTTTGTAGATAATAAATATTCTATTTTTAATCACCTTTTTTTTTTAATCCTCTTTTACATAATAGTAAATTGGCTAAACTCAAAAGATTTAAACGCGGTAAAGGAAGCTCCTCCCAACATGATTTTAAAATGGAGATTAAAAGTATGCATCAACAATTCAATAACACATTTCAATGGAAATTTATTAAATCATGGGTATTTGCAATTAAGAAAAAACAATTAAACACAGTTTATGCTATTTTCTTAAAGTTAAATCTTACTAATGAACATTTTAATCATATTTTCTATGATTTGCTCATTACTAGATCAAAATATTTAAAAATAAAACTTAATCAATTTCATAATAATAACTGTTCTAATTCTTATTGTGTAATATCATTTAAGCATCCTATTTATAATTCCATAAACTTTAAGAATTTATTTAATCATTTTCATCATTTATTGCCTGTAAAGGATTTGAATGTTACTAAAACTTTTAAATATAACAAGCCTATTGGAAGAACCATTTTTAATTACAATGCAATTTCAAAATCTCTCTCAGTCGACATAGATTCCTCAACTAATGTAGATGGTGAATGTATTTGTAGTGTTGATAATTATGCTGAATTTATAAATCCACACTTGGGTCATATAGTTACTGGAGACTTAGCCATTGTAAAGGATAAATCTTTAAGAACTATAATGTCATTTGGCACTAAATTCAGGTTACCTTCATGTAATAATTCTGAACAAGTCTTAAAGTCAATCAATCTGGACCTTGATAAATTGATTTATGGATTAGCTTCTAAATATGCTCAGCCTTTAGAGGCATTTAATATGTGGAAATTTACTATTTTAAGATCTATTAAAAATGCCATTTGTAGTATTAATTTATCTAGATCTATATATAATATGGATAATATAAAGCACTCTGTTAATGATTTACATAGATCTTTTGTTATTACTTATGTTGATAAAGCCTCTAATAATTATGCTATTATTTGTAAAAAATTCTATATTCAATATCTGCTAGATTATTTAAAAAATAATAGTCTATTTAAAATTGATTCACACTCTTTTAATAGTATCAAATTGAAAATTATCAATATGTATAGTGATTTAGATATTAATAATAAATTTTTGACATTTCCATATATTGTGCTTATACCTAAATTTCATAAAAATCCCATTAAATTTAGAACTGTTACTAGTGGTCATAATTCATACTCTACTACTGCTAGTAAATTATTACTAAATTATTTAAATGTACTAAATAGTAATTTACGAGATTCTAGTGATATCTACATTGTTCTAAATAACAGTAAAGAGTTAAAAAATAAATTAAAAACACTTGGTAAAATAATAGGATTTCAAACTTTTGATTTTAAAGATCTATTTAATAATATTAAGATCACTGATCTATATGATGTCATTTTAGCTTTATATAATGCTTATATTACTAATCATTCTCATCTTACTAAATTTACCAATTTTCCTAAACTTCTCCATTTTGTTCTTTTCAATAATTATATCTTTCAAGGTAATAAATTATACTTACAAGTCTCAGGTGTTCCACAAGGTGGCTGTAGTAGCAGTATGTTAGCTAATTTATACCTATATAAATATGAAAAATTCTTTACTTCAACAGATTATAAAATTTACAGATATGTAGAGAGATGATCTGATTTGTCTTGTATTTACTGATAACTATGTCATAGATATAGATTTCTATCCAGATAATTTGGAATTAATACCTAATGAAACTTCTATTAGTAATAATATTTATTATTTGGATTTAAATCTAATTATAGAACCTGCTCATGGGATAGTTACTAATTTATATGATAAAAAAGATTTTTTTAAATTTAATATTAATAAATTACCTTTTAATTCCTGCAACTCGATTCAATTGTTTAGAAATATTATACTTAATCAACTTTTTAGAATTTATAGATTATCAGATAAAAAATTTCATGCTTTGCACATTAATAACCTCAAAATTACCAGTAAAATGTATAAATATCCTGCATATTTAGTAAATGGTATAGTTAATAAGTTTCGATTAGCCTAAAATTCTCATATATTCTCCCCTTATTATCTTATTTTAGCCGTACTTCTTCATTCTCTTGAAATTATATTTTCATCTTTTTATCTTGAAGCTTTAACTGTTAAATATCTCATTTTATTGCTTTTACGCAGTACAGTTTTTATTACTCTCTTTGGCAACAGCAAATCACATCTTTTCATTTCTGCATATGGCAACATTGGTCTAGTCATATTTTGCTCGTCATGGTTGCACTAATGAAGTGTATTTTAAGGTATTTATGTTTCCTTTATTGTTCCAATCTATATGCTTGTCCATATAACACAAGTTTATTGATAAAATCTATCTTATGTTTCAGAAACAAGCATTTTTGTGTTCATTTTGAAGGGATATATGGACTTGAAGAGAATTTTTTCGAAATGAACTTATCTTAAGCCTAAAGCTCTTCCATGTGCAAGCTTTTTTGCTTGATTTTTTAGTTTTCCTATTTTCATTCCTCATTTTTGAAATTTGTTGATTGTCTTTGTCTTTATGACCTGCATTACGCTTTATTATTTCCTCTTTATGTCTTAATTTCTTTTATTTCTTTGTATTTTGTAAAACTTTTGGAATAGTGTTTTATGAGTTACTACATACATTCTAACATTGGATTTACTAATTTATATATTTATATATATATATATATATATATATATATATATATATTTAATAGTTTAAAGTTTAAAAAGAGATATGTAGAGATAAATAATAAAATCACCATTTCTTTTCATTTATGATATTGTGGATTTTCCTATTCTGTACTTCATTGCTAATTTACTTCTTCCTTCACTATTATTCAATCTCTTAAAAAACCTGTTTTCTTAATGAAAAAATGACTTTCCTTTGCTTTCCAGGCATTACTTGAATCATGTGAAAAATATCCTCCTCCAAAATCTGACTTCTAATTGCTCTGCTCTTGATAACTAAATTTATGGACCGAATTACACCAGCATTGTGTCATACATGTATTTCTCATTTTCTTAAATCTTATTCTTTGTGTCAAACTTTTGCTAGTTAGAAAGTCATTTTAACGTTGACTGCTTTAGTTTGCCAGAATGTTCCTAAACTTTTCACTGTGTAAACAAAATTTCAAGAAAAAAACTTGGTGTTTAGATAATTGAACCATTTGGATAATCAGTACTCCATCTACTATATATGAATTACCATTTATAATATTTATAAGCAAAGAAAAAATATGATTGCAATTTTATTTTTAAACAAAAATTGTGTATAAACAAATTGTTAGCTTTTTTCCTGACTCAGTTAAACAAAGATAATTTATTTTTTAATTATAAATAATCTGAAAAAGTGAAAGTTCAATGACCTGAGGAATAGGATATTGTAAAAAGACTATTCCTCAAAATTCCAGAAAAATAACAGTTGCTTATGAATTTGAATAAATATCTTGGGAACCTGTAGCATATATGCATCTGTTTTTATTTTCCTTATATACATAATGTATAAGGAAAGTATTCTGATGGGATCGAAAATTCGAATTAGAGTTTTCGACGGGAGAGCACGTTTCAAGCATCCCTGATCACGAATCAAACATTTTTGAAGGGATGTCTGTGTGTGTGTGTGTGTCTGTGGAGACGATAACTGATGAACGAATGGACCATGTCGAATGAAATTTGGTACAAAAATCACAATCTGTAAACACTGGAACCCTATTGTTTTTATACGCAATCGGATGTTCAGAACACCCCTAAATTTTCGTGGGAAATTTTGAAAAAATTGTCAAAATGTCAAGACCGCTAATAAAGATACGCAAATAGACATTTCTTATGTAATTTTTCATTAGAAAATGATTGACATAAATTTTAGAACGCTAACATAAACCGTTCTCAAGATATTGCACATTTTTCAAAAAAATTATAAAAAAGTTATATAAAATAAAAAAAAAATATTTTCTATTGAAAAACATGTTCAATTTTCATATGTAATACCATGCGATAAATTGGGTGACATCATTCTTGTGGATCTAGCTCGTTCCATTCATAAAAAAATATACTTTGAGTAATACTTTTGTATTTGAATGCTAATAGTCATTTATCTGCTGTAAGAATAATTTATTTCTCCGTCCATAACGCTTGGCGAGATTTTGGCGACGAATTTGGCAGAATGTCGCCAACTTGGCGACATTTTTAATTGTTGCCAAATTAACAAAAATCTCGTCAAATTGATAAAAATGACGCTAAATCAATGAAAATGATGACTAATTGAAGAAAATTCAATATCTTGGAAAGAATATAAGTATCTACTATAAGAATAACATTTTTTTTAACTGTAACATGTGTTGCCCACATCAGATTTTTACTTTTCTTATATACATAATGTATAAGGAAAATATTGTGACGGGGTCGAAAATTCGAATTCGAGTTTTCGACGGGAGAGCATGTTTCAAGCATCCCTGATCACGAATCGAACATTTTTGAAGTGATGTTAGTGTGTGTGTGTGTGTCAGTGAGTCTGTGGAGACGATAACTGACGAACGAATAGACCGATTTGAATGAAATTTGGTACAAACATTACAATCTGTAAACACTGGAAGCCTATTGTTTTTATGCGCAATCGAATGTTCAGAACTCCCCTAAATTTTCGAGTGAAATTTTGACAAAATCGTCAAAAAATCAAACCCTCTAATAAAGTTATGTAAATAGACATTTCTTATGTAATTTTTCATTAGAAAGCGATTGACATAAATTTTAGAGCACTAACATGAACCGTTCTCGAGATATTGTACATTTTTCAAAAAAATTATCAAAAAGTCATATAAAATAAAAAAAAAATATTTCCCATTGAGAAACATATTCGCTTTTCATATGTAATACCATGCAATAAATTTGGTGATATCATTCTCGTGGATCTAGCTCGTTCCATTCATGAAAAAAGTTACTTTGAGTAATACTTTTGTATTTGAACACCAATAGTCATTTATCTGCTGTAAGAATAACTTATTTCTCCATCCATAATGCTTGGCGAGATTTTGGCGATGAATTTGGTAGAATGTCGCCAACTTGGTGACTTTTTTAAATGCTGCTAAATTAACGAAAAACTCGCTAATTGGATAAAAATGACGCTAAATCAATGCAAATGACGACTCATTGACGAAAATTCAATATCTTGAAAAGAATATAAATATCTACTATAAAAATAATCTTTTTTTCTTACTATTAAAGTAGTAAATTCATTGCATTATATAAGGAAAGTCATGTACTGCCCTCATCAGATTTTTTTCTATGACTGAGCACTGGGATCACTGTATATTTGGATAAAAGCATGTAATTAACAAATTAAGTGAAAAATGTTTATTGTAAAATTGAAATAATTTAAAAATTAATTACTCCTTAATGTCAAAACCCCTCCTAGATCTACGGGGCTCCTGTTAAATTGCTATCCCAGCTACTTTATTGAACCATGTTTTTTTTTTTAAATTTTGATTTATTAACATTTTATTAACATCAATGTCAAAACAATTGCAATAGTTTTATTTATATCAGGTAATTTTATAGCAACAAATATAAAGATAAATATATAAACTTTTAACATCATATATGAACATTGATTCTTTATAAACTAAAAAGTTAATTTGTAAAGAGTAACTTAAGTAACTGTAAATGTTTTTAGTAGAGTTCTGGACATTTGAATGCTGAATAACAATATAAATTTTATTTGGTTAAATTAATAAAATTTATTTTTTCACTCTTAAATTTATAAAATTAATAATGAATGTATAACTCTTCTGAAATTTTGAGAATTTCATAGATTAAAAATTTATGATTTGTGTTCTTTTAATTTCATTTTGTAAATGTCACCTAATTAGCATGTTTCTTTATGCTTATATAGCCATTTTTATAGTATCTATATACTTCAATTAATATACACTATTGGCTCTTTGAAATAATTATTTTCACGATTTATTAGTTTCAACCATTTAATATGCTATCTATTTTTAGGAGTATTGTATTAATACTATTTTGACTGACAACTGGAGCTATGTAAACAATTTGAAGGGTATACCTGTTCCTATGTTGAACTTATTCCTGATTCTCTCATGGGAGAAATGCCATGATAATGATTCTGCTTTAAATGTTATGCAAGCTATAAAAATGTGTAATGAGGTAAATTCATTAATTGACTTGAATTTGGTTAACTTTGAAATTATTTCTTGAAAAGAAATTATTTTTTTAATCTTTTACAGGTATTATGTTATAACGCCTAATATGCATCTTTGCATGTAATATATGTATTTATTGTAATGTAATGTATATAATTTAAATTAATATATGTATTTATTCTTTTAATTTATATGTAATTATTGCAAGAAAAAGACTCAGTTGTCAAAAATTTGAAAATTGAGTTTAGGTTCTTGTAAAGTACAGATTTTCAGACTCATTCTAAGAAACAAAATCATATGGCTTTCCTATAATTACAACTCATCTTACAAATTTTGTATTATTAATCAAGCTAGTACATTAAAATAGAGATAAGCAGCTTTGAATGTTTTTGGGTTGATAGCAGGGTTGGCTGGTTTGAACTACATAAATTAAAATCTTGGTTTGGACCAGGGATTTCCAGACAGTGTCGTAGCACTTAAGAGTGCCTTGAGGTTTTCTAGGAGTGTCGTAAACTTTGAAGGGGAAAAATACTTTTTCAAATGAAAAAAAAAATTCAAAAGAAATTTTTTTTGAAGCTGTGATATTCTGTTGAAGAAATGGTCATGTGGCGTAGCCTTACTTAAACATAAATAAACAGTCACTAACTAACCAATCCATAACTCTTGCTCTACTGCAGGTTCTGACCCCAGAAGTTAATTGAAAAATAAACCAAATACAAATGAAAAATCAGAGGGTGCTGCATGTGTAAAATCATACTCATAAATGGGAAAAATACTTTTTCAAATGAAAAAAAAAATTCAAAAGAAATTTTTTTTAAAGCTGTGATATTCTGTTGAAGAAATGGTCATGTGGCGTAGCCTTACTTAAACATAAATAAACAGTCACTAACTAACCAATCCATAACTCTTGCTCTACTTCAGGTTCTGACCCCAGAAGTTAATTGAAAAATAAACCAAATACAAATGAAAAATCAGAGGGTGCTGCATGTGTAAAATCATACTCATAAAGATGCTGCGAACATAAACAGGCTTGGAATTACTGGTTTAAACCATGTTTATTTGTTTAAACCAAGGTTTAAACAATGGTTTTTTGATTTAAAAAAAGCATTTTTTACCCCTAGTTTATAAAACTAAATTTAATTTCTCGGAATTGGCAATATACAGCATAATGAAAATAATAAATAAAATAAACTTTGTGCAGATTATAAGGAAAATTTAAGCAATGTATATAGGTACAAATAACACAAAAATGCAGCATACAGCTGTTTTGGGGATGCATTGGATCCTCTTCTTCAGTGCAAGAAAACCAACAAACCCGAAGTCCAAAAGAGGAATGAGCCCATTCCTCTTTTGAACTTCAGATTTGTTGGTTCTCTTGCACTGGTGAAGGTTTAAACAATAGTTTTTTTATTAAAAAGAAGCATTTTTTACCCCACCCTAGTTTATAAAACTAAATTTAAGTTCTCGGAATTGGCAATACACAGAGCATAATGAAAACAATAAGTTCAAAAGAAGAAGCCCATTCCTCTTTTGAACTTCAGATTTGTTGGTTCTCTTGTACTGCCGAAGGGGATCCAGCATATCCTTGAGACAGCTGAATGCTGCATTTTTGTGTTAGTTGTGCTTATATATGTTACCGTAAAAGACCGAAATTAGAGAATGTCAATATTCTCTGGTGAATTTCAACATATACCAAATACGTTGGTGAAAGACCGAATATTTGGTTATATTCTTATACATTCGGACCATCGCCAGTGTATGCCGACAAGCACAGATAAGCTGTGGTGGGGGTCGAACTCTTGTGCAATTCAAAGTATCATAACAGTTTAAGTTGTTAATAAATAAGATTGTATAATGTTAATCACATAATTTATGTGTAAGTTTATTGTTGGTATTATTTTCTTTTCTCATTTAGAATATACTGTTCATTTTAGGTTCAACAGTTTATTTACATGTGCTGTTACTTAAGCTTTCTCCTGTTTTGACATATATCATAATATGTTTTAATAATAAAGTATGATTTAAAAAGTTGCATTTTGTCTTAACGCAACAAAAATATTTTTATTCAACATTCACCATCAGTGCATGCTGAATGTCGACATTTGCCGGTGTAAGTGAGAAATAATGATATTTAGGAAATATTTCAGATATACAATAAGCGACTATGTAAATGCTGGCATTCACCAGAGAATATCAACATTTGCCAGATATCGGTCTTTTAAAGTAACATATACACTGCTTAAGTTTTCCTTATTATAATAATACATTTGTATATCATAATGAAAACTGTTTTAGTATTTTAGCAGCATGTGGCTACCTAAATACTTTAAAAACTAAAAAGGGTGCAATTATCGGTTTAATGGCTATATATCACGTTATCTCAGCAGTAAAATTACTGACATCTGAACCCTTTTTTTGTAAATCATCACATATTAACAGGGGTCGTACTTGTCCTGAAATTTCTGAAAAAAATATTTGTGTCCTGAAATTTCCTTATTTTTTATGTGCCATCCTAAAATTCTTTAAATGTTGTGTATCTCAAAAGCAGATATGCATATTACTATGAAAGATGCAGTTTTATGAAAGTAATAAATATGCTTCTTCAAATTCAGCATAAATCGCTAAAATGTTATGTTTTTCATTAATTTCGCATGAACAGTAGGATTGTGCAAATTCAATTTATTTGTTCTCGTGAATTGCCGTGAGTACTTGGTATCTCTTTTCATCCATCTCAATCTTCTAAATATTGCATATTAAATTGACTAAACTTGCATATTTTCATATTCTGATTAATTATTAAAGTTAATTTTTTAATTATTTTCGCATAAGCAGTACGATTGTGCAATTCAGTTTTTCTCGTGAATTGCCGAAAGTCTCTTTCCATTCACCTCCATCTGCTTAATATTGTATATTAGATTAACTGAACTAGCATATTTTCATATTTTGGTTAATTATAATAGTTAATTTCATAATTATTTTCACATAAACAGTGCAATTACGCAATTCAGTTTGTTCTTGTGAATTGCCGATAGTACGTTAGTTCCCATCTATCTTAATCTTCTAAATATTACATTGACTGAATTAGCATATTTTTATATTCTGCTTTATTGCGGCTAGTTTTTAAAATTACTTTTATACAAACAGTGTGATTGCGCAATTCAGTTAGTTCTTGTGAATTGCCTAGAGTACATTAGTATCTTTTTTCACCTCCATATTTCAAATGTTGCATATATGTTGCATATATTAGATTGACTAAACTAGCTTATTTTCATATTCTGGCTAATTATTAAGGCTATTTTTTTTAATTATATTTGCATAATACAAATTTTTCTATTTGGAAAAATAGGTATGAACCCTGTGAAGGGATATTTTCCATAAGTGGTATTAAAGCAGTGATTTAGGCAAATAAAAAGGGCAACCATTTTCATTGCTATATTATTATTACTATATTTTTTTAACTTTTATTAAAGATCAATATTTGTTATTCTCTTTAGTGAAAATTTGTGTTTTACCAAACATAAAAGTTTGTTTTCATTATAAAGTAATTTTCACCGGATAAAAACTTTATCAGTAAAAACCATAAATATATTTTTTGTTTTATATTTTTTTTTTTGTCCTGAAATTTTGAAAATTGATGTCTTGCATTTTCTTATTCTACCAGTACTACACCTGTATTAATCACTAATTGGAAAACAGCATTATGGTAGCTTAAAATATAACCTGTCATAAATTATGTTTAAATGATATTATAAATTTAAATGATAATAATATTGTATTTTGGGTTTGCTGCATTATATGGAAAATAGGAAAACTAGGGATAAAAACTTTATCCATATAATCAGTAAATATATTTTTTGTTTTATATTTTTTTGTCCTGAAATTTTGTAAAATTGGTGTCCTGAATTTTCATATTTTACTAGTACTACCCCTGTATTAATCACTAATTGGAAAACAGCATCATGGTAGCTTAAAATATAACCTGTCGTAAATTATGTTTAAATGATATTATAAATTTAAATGGTGATAATATTGTATTTTGGGTTAGCTGCACTATTTGGAAAATATAGGAAAACTTGGAAACATCAGGGAATTTAAAAGATGTTTTTAAATATCTGTAAACTTTAAGGAAAATTTGTAAACTCTGTAAAAGCCTGGAATTCTATTTTTTATGCCATGTTTAATAACTGTTTTGCACAAAATTAGCATTATTTTGCCAATGCCATCAAATTTTATTACAGAAAGTTGCATCTAGTATTTTGCTGTGCAGATTCCTATGTTATTCTAAGCATCTATGTCAATCTGTGTTTTCCATATTTTATACCATGACTTTTTGATGTATCAATGGTTTATTTAGATTTGTTACACTTTTTCTCTCTCCCAGATAAGTCTAAATTTATGGTTCATAACTTCAAACCTACATTTCAACTTCAAACACGTATAATACTGTATATTTTGAATTATACAGCAAAAACTGTATATAGGGTGTCCAAAAAACAGAGAACAAGGCTTTATTTCCTTAAATGTTTCTCCTAGACACATACTTCCAATTATAAAGTTTCACAGAAAATGGCGTAAAATTTTATGAAAACAGTTTCAATTCTGTGGGAGTTATTTTTGGAAAAAAATTAAATAAATAAATTTTTATATTATTCCCATACAGTAAAAGTTCCAATTAGTAAAATGTTCCTCATGCATTCATCAATTAAAAATTTTAAAATAAAATCATCTTTTACCTGCAGAATTTACATAGATATGTGTATTAAAAAATTTGTTCAATATTTAAGGGGTTAGTCACAAATTGAAATGCGAAAATGTAAAGAGTAACAAGAACATTAATATACAAATATCGGTTTCTAAGGAGTAAGTTATACAGTTATCATGATCTCTTTTAAGTATTTAAATGTTTTTCCCATCACTTTTGAGTGTTGAGTTAATCTTGAGTTTGAGTTAACCTGTATTGAAAATATGTCACAGTATAGTAACGAGGAAGATTTTGAAATGTTTTTTATTTATGCTTTACTAGAAAATGTACCTGGTATTGCCTGGGATTAATCAAGGATTAATTGAATTTGTTCATAAAAAGAAGATTTTTAAAAGGCTTAGTTGTCTGCTGTGTGAGCACATGCATGCCTAGAACCCCATATATTAAACGAATGTAATATGCCCTAAATAAATACAACCTAAACTTACCTTAACCCACTATGTGAGTACATAATATGCCTTGGGCCTACCAAACTGGTGCACATTGAATGCTACATCCTAATACAACTGAGTATCACACCATAAATATGTCTCCATGGGTGTTATACACCCTAAATAAACTCGGTGTTATACACTCTAAATAAGCTCTTTCAATACTCCCTAGATGATATCCTTTGATATGTTCCAAATATGCCTTTCAAATTTTACGCGGGCATAATACACCCTAAATCAGCTCCTCTGATACACTCTAAATAAATGTACTGTGCACATTCAAATGGGGAATGCTTAAAGTTAACAGCATGCTTTTTAAATGAAAATATTTCTAAATATTCACATTAATATTTTCGATCGCTAAAGAACCAGTTTGTTCTTTAATTAAAATTGCACTGGAACTCTTAGTGGATTTTTAAAAACCAACCGTATCCCCTCTCGCATTATTGGTATCACTATTGGTGACTGGTATGGAGCAAAGAAGAAAAACACCAGTTTTCAGAGAAATTATTGTATTTCAGATTTCTGCTTGAAAGCTTTGAAAAATAATAAGAGGTTTCACATTAAAATTCATAGAGAATTCCAGAATAGATTAATTAAAAATATTTTTTTTATTATTAGACTGCTAAGTTATCATACAATATTTATGCCAAAAATTAAAATTGTGCAATTATTCAAGTTTTAGATTTTATAATTTATGAAGTATCATAAACTTTTCATGTATCGATGAATTTTCGATGAAATGTTTTTTAAATTTGGAATTATCCAGCGGATTGCATTCAAAGTTTGTTTGAAAGAGAAATTTTTTACCTTTCTGATTGTGTCAAGATGGGAACTCTGCAATAATATTTTCAATCGCCAAGTAACCGATGTATCACTGTACTAAATTTCATAGCTGTGGGTCGCTCAGATTTTCCACATTTTAGTGGATAGTGCCTAAATAGCACATCAAAAGTATTAATTTTAAGCTTGTCAATGGCATGATAATATGGTAATTAGAAGTCAAAATTTTTAAATTAAAAATTAGAAGTAAAAAAACTTTGTCTTTTACTTTTTCTATGAAGTTTGAAGATAAAAAGATAAAACTTTTTGTTTTAATCAATAAATGTATGAGAAATATTTTGCTAAATAGAACTTTTACTGTATAAAAATTAAATTTTTATTTTTCCAAAATTAACCCCAACAGAATTGCAACTGTTTTCATAAAATTTTGCACATTTTAGATGAAACTTCATAATTGGATCTAGAAGCAGTATTTAAGGCCTTGTTCTATGTTTGTCAAACACCCTGCATAGTAACCACTTATAGGACTGCAAAGAAGTAGTCTTTTAGACAGGTATTCAACACTCATAGGCCTAGAGGCAAATTGTAATGCTTATCTTTATTAAACGATTACAACATATTTAGATTCACAGAAAATGCTTTTTATTAATTTGGCAATCTGTAATACGGATTTATATTAGAGACTTGACACTTTTTAAAAATAGACATTTATTGATACTTTTGAAAGTCTCTTTAAAAGTTTCACTGCATACTTCTATCCAGAGAATAACAATAATTTATTTCCATATAATATTTTTAATATTATAAAATATATTTCTGAATTACAAGGAAATTAATATAGATTTCGGAATTTTTTTTTTCCCCGAAAAAACTAATAAAAGTTTTATTTCAGTATTAGTGATGTAAAATGCAATAATTAGCTTCAGTGCTTTTGGGTATAAATTCCCTTCGTCAGAAGTATATGATATAGTACAAGTATATTTGAGTTTTATACACAGCCAAAATACAAACAAAGTTTGTGTATTGAAATAAGCTGATTGACAAAAAACAGATTCAATAAGAAGTGAAAATGCATACAATACAAGGAAATTGAAATATAAATAATGTAAAGTAAATATGCAGAAAAAGCGCAGTTAGTAATACTTTTAAATGGTTAAGTACAAAACAGTGTTTTTACTATATGGAGTCCAGGATTAGATGCTAAGCAAAACTAAATTTATAAACCAAGTCTTACTTGCAGCTAGAATCGCGGTATAAATAAAACAGTGTGTTCCAAGGATTATTACAATGCATTAAAAAAAAGTTTTATGAAAAAAAAAGTAGGGTGGGGTAAAATGATCATTGAGAGCAGTTTGAGATAAAGCAATCAGAAGTTTTAGTTTGTATCATCATGAGTGTATTCAGATAATCTGATACAAATGATATCAGATTATCTACTACCAATAATTTACTACTATACTACTAGTATGAAATTTACAATCACTATCATAGGATTCAAGGAGGGTGTTTTCATTCCTCATTAGATTTTACTTTCTAATTTAACTAGTTTCTGTTTGTCAGCACTTTTACTTCTGCGTCATATGCTGCCCACCGATGAACTTTTAAGAAAATGCTCTTTTGAAAAAATACCAATATTGAAACTATATTTTCAGTTTTACAAAAACTATTTCTAAAAGCAGTTTTATATACAACACTTAGAAAATCCATGTAATAAGAATTCTGAATATAGAATTTTCAAAATGCTGGTACAAGAGGCATAATTGGAATTCTCCAAATTTTCTAACTATGTCTGTATTAACTTGTGCACTGCATTAATTTACTGCATACAGTAAGTTAATGCACTGTAAAGTATACAAAACTGTCTTTGTTTTGATTGAAAAAAAAAAGCATAATTTTTTTGGGGGGCGAAAGAAAATTTATCAAGCAATTGTCTTTTTGTTGATTGAGGAAAAAGAAAATTTATCAGGCAATTGTTTTAACAATGTTAAGGGTGGGTTGTCTCTCATGGAAAAATTTCTAAGGAAAACTGTATCATCTTTATAATGTATGTTAGGAAAACAACAAAAATTTCACTGACACAAGAGCTGAGATGATGGACTTATTACAGACCTGATGCTAGGTTCTCTATCAATATATCAGTTGCAATGGTAAACATTGCAAATGCTTGTCCATGTGTCCAACATTTTCGTTTTTTGGTTGAAAATGTACCTCCTGATTTTCATGCTTGGATGAGGCCCACCATAAATGTACAGTTTGGTCTTTGTTTAAAACTGACAGGCTAGACTGTAACAGCGATGTCTTTGTCCTTACAGAATACACACAGATTGGAATATTATAGTTCATTATCTTCAGTCTGGAAGACGCTCCCATTGCAGATATCAGCATCCATGAATTGGTTTTGTGCTTATTATACACTCATCAGCCTAGAATAGCCAATATCTGTAATATCTTGTGGCATACACCATCAATTGATGAATTTTAGTTTCCTGTACATCAATCGCATTTATATTGCAGAAAAAGTAGTAGAGACTCTGTAATGTGTGGCATAGTTAGATAGAAGAAATTACATGAATATTAATTTGCTTCAAGAATTGAAAGTATATCCAAATCTGGGGATCAACATTGTTGCCTGAAGTTCAACAGTCTTCATTGCATTTTTCATTGCATTTAGCAACAGTCTTCATTGCATTTCTAGAAAAGCATAAATGCCCATCTCTTTTATTTCATGAGAATCTTTGATTATTATTTTCCAAAAGGTGGTGGTTGTTGTTGAGACCCAGATCATCCGACCTACCAAAAAGGTGTAGTGTAAGATAACTGTTTAGAATGCCGGAAAGAGACACCCAATTTAGACCAGAACCCAGTGGGGGAGGCATCCACAGGGACAGTACCCTCCTTCCCCTACCACCAACCTCTCAGAAGGACTTACGGACCCACATGTTTAACGTGATCGTACTCCGCATGAACATGGTGGCAGTTTGGGCAGCGGAGGGAATCGAACCCAGGCCTACCGAGTGCAATTGCCACGCACTAACCACTGGGCCCTCAAAAGGTGGTTGTGAAATTCTTCAATGAATTCGGATAAAAAATTTTTTTTGATTATTTGGTCATGGCTACAATAGTGAAATAGAACATAAAAATTAACTTAAACACACAAATCTTTTTTAAACAAAAATAATGCAAACACAAATGATGTTGAGCAGTGCATGTAAACTTGTGGACTGAAAACTTGGATGGAATGCCACACTATACAAGTCAGTTTGACTGTACACTGGCATGGCTGACCAACAGAAATATGGGAATTCCCACAGTTCAAATGATTTTCCTGCAAACCACTCCACCCACATCAAATCAACCTTTCAAATTTGAACTGTTCAGACCTATCAGAAAGTTAAACTGGTATTTGCATGGCCTGCTTTAGTTATTCAGTAGTGTAGACCTTTCACTTTGTTAGCAGAGGTCTCTGATTCAAAATGAGAAACATTAATTCTTCTCTAAAAATGGACCTAATACATAGCAAGAAACTTCTGAGTGATATTTATTGTGGCAGTTATTTCCACCCAGGTTCAATCCTTGTGAACACAGTATAATTTGCACTCACTAAAAATAATTTGAGAATTTAATAAAATAAATATTTATATGTATGTTTGTGCATGCATGCATAATTGTGTGTGTGCACTTTTGTACATGTGCTGAAGACCCAGACCGTCCGACTCATCCAAGAACATCGAGCATCTATATGGACAGCCGGTTTTCGTACATGTGTGTAATTGTGTTCATGTGTGCTTTCATAAATGTGTGTAATTGTATGTATGTGTGTTTTCATATATGTGTGCATATTCATTCATGCATGCATACGTGCATATGTGTGGTTAAGTATATATACGCATACAAGCATGTTTTTGTATATGCGGCCCATGAGACTCTGACTGAAATGTGGCCTACGGTTAAAAAATATTAAAGACCACTGGTGTAATGCCTTATTTTAATGAAGATATTTAACATCAGTTTTCCATTAGCAACAATTGGAAAACATTTTAATAGTATACTGTTCTGTTTTTTAATCATGGCCAGAAGTGTCTAAATTTACATTTTCATTATCTTTTGACTTACTGATATTTAAACTTAATTTTCTGGAAACATTATTTTTCTCATATTCAGGTACATCTATAAAAGAAATTTAACTGTTAATGATACATGTACAGAGCATGCTTTTAAAATTGTGAGTTAGATTGACTTTTACAACTCACAAGTATGAGTTAAATTTTCATATTTGCAAGTCACTTTTTTTGCTTTGTAACATTTGTAATTTTAATTTTAAAATGGTAAAAAAAAGAAACTTGGTATCTTACTTATATATACTACATACATTTATACTGTAAACAATAATGCAATAAATTTAAATTTTTGAGTTGATGAAGAATTTTAGCTTTTATTAAAATTATTGTGCTATAATTATTGCACTTTTTAAATATAGGTATACAAAACTTTTAAACACATGTACTTTTTAAACATATGTTTTAAACATAGGCTGCATACCAGTGGCATATAGCTAGAAATTGAAAACTTATGTGAAAAAGAAGGAAAAAATTAATGGAGGGTGAATTTTATGAGTCATATTTTACTTGCAGCTTTTAAATAATGAGTCAATTTAATTTAAAAAGTGCTGATTGATGCAGAAATTGTGAATTTTATGTATAAAATTTTCAATGGTCAGTAATCGAGTAAAGATTCCTCATTTTATCTACAATTGTCCTTTTATTATCAACATTGTTTTTAATTTTGAAAATTTGATGATTTCCTTGCTTCAGTGTAAGTTTTTTATTACTCTAAAAATTTAAATATTATGGCAAATCTGGATAGAGTAATGAAATTGAACATTGTTTTATATATTTTGAAAGTTTTATGCTATTAAACTTACAGGTTTTTATGTAACATGTACCAGCATTTTATTAAAATAAGATTAATATTTATTTTCTATTAAAAATGGTAATAGGAAAACTGAAACAATAATATTTTTTAACTATAAAATTATTCTTTAGATGCCTATATCATATTTAAGAAATTATTTGTTTTTAATGTACTTTTTATAACGGTTTTCCATTCAAGCATAAAATAAAATCTCACTTAGATGTTAGATATCTTTATATAAAATAACTGCAGTTATTTGAAAATATAAAATATTTTAATATCTTTGAAAAATATTAATATTTTAATTTTATCTTAAAATATTGTTGTATATCAATAATTCATATATTAAAAAAGAAATTGCCTTGCCATCAATTAAAATTAAGTTTGGTTTTATTGGTTTTAGAGTGAAGAGGATTCTCTAATTGCTACAGCATGTAAAAAATTCAAGTTAAATATTTCTCTGACTGAAATGTGTATTTCTAATTATGTGTAAGTACAAAAATGTTGAACTAAATATTACAATATTTTCTGCTAGCATTGTTTCAAGTAAAGTTTAAAATCTGAATGTTTAATAAAAAGTATCATGTATACTAATTATATTTAGTTCATAATGTTTGCTGTCATGAAAAATGTTTAAAATAATTTATTTTTTGAAAAGTTCACAATTTTATTTATAGTGAAATTTTCCCTAAACATGAATCTTCAGATGTTCAAAGTCAGACTAGAAAAATTTTATCACGTCTTCAAACACAATCTTTATTGAAAGTGCTTCACTCCGTGTTTGGTTTGAAGAATATTCCACCAGACAGGTTAAGAAATATGTTAAAGTATAATCAAGGTATGGTCGTTTTCTATATTGTTGTTATATTAAATTTATCTGATTCTTTTGTAATTTTTGTTAATAGTATATTATTGTCCTATTTTGTAATATTTTTGGTTTAATTAATTACTAGTGGAATAGTAGCGAATTTGATATGCAGTTTAATGACATATATACATAATAACATTTTAATCAAATCAGTACATGGCCACTGTGTTGATGCAAACTTTAGACATCAGCAAGTGATGCTATCTTACTTTAAATATTATTTCTTTATTCTCTTTGCATGGATAACCCAATGGTATTGATGTGGCAATGGTTTGACATATTCAAGCACGGAACAATGCTTGTTTGATCGCAATTGATTTTTAAAAAATAATATAGATGTTAGTTTCTATATATGGTGTAACTGGCAGAAATGATAGTTATTGAAATCCTTTCAAAATGTTGCCATTTAGCAGCAAAATGTAGAAATTAAAAAAAAATTATAAATAACTATAAATAGTTTGATTTAAAAATACATGCCTTATGCACATTTACAGGCCATGCCCTTTAATTTTGATATATAGTTTACTTTTACATCTTAGATTAGGAAATATTTTGAATGCACAGTTAAGAAAACTATTAGACATAATTTATAAATTATAAATCTTGCAAGTATTTTGATTTTTGCAAAATTTTAGTTATAGTTCTCCCTAATAGAGATGTGTGTATGTATATTAGACAAAAAGAATAATCTCAAGTCAGTATTTTAGCCATTGATTGACCCTGAATATCAATGGGTTCCTAATTGCCATTTTAATCAGAACTGTGAAGAAAGTGGTTAATGTGAATTAAGTGAAGAAAGTGAGAGTCAACATTGGAAATACCCCAAAATCATAAATATTGCTCTATTAACCAGTGAAGCAACTAATTTGAGATGAGTTCAGGCTCAATTTTGAAAGTCTGAGCCCAATATATTTGAGTTCGAGCCTTCCTAAGCCCGAATTATTCAACATAGAGTCTGAATCTGTCTACATCTGGAATATATTATGAACTTCCCACTAAATTGTTATAAATTTTCAAAATTGTCCATTTGTGAAAATGGATGACTAAGTTTAGATATCAAACACAAAAAATTGCATAAATAAACACTTTGCTTAAGATTTATTACACTCTATGCTTAGGAAACATACTGTTCCTTCTTTTTCCTACTTTTTAAAAATTATCACTACTTTCCTTTTATTTCCTTCTTTTTCCTACTTTTCCACAGTTAAAAGCTCTTTTTTGCTTGTATGACTAATCATGAGCATATCAGAAAAAATATTCGAGGAGTTAATGATATGATGTTTGAAACGAAGTGAAGAAAATTGGTCTGATGAAGTCTGTTTTTATGAAATAGTGCTACAATTTGGAATTTTTATGCAAGAACAAAAAAAAATTCCTGATTTTTAAGAAAGAGCATTAAAATTCATAAATTTTACTTTCTCATACTATGTAATATGGTACAGAAAAAGTACTGTTTTCATGAAAATTTTTGAATTTAATATTTTTGTCAATATATGTTTTAGAACCTCCTGAATATGCTTTGACTATTTTTGGAGTGATATATGTCCATCTGTGTGTCTGTCTGTGGTCGATTTCTTGTATACATGATAACTGTCACAAATATTAATGGATTTTTGCGCAACCTTATATCTAGTTTTGTTATAAAAAAATCTAGAACTGAATAGAATTTTTTTAAATTCGAGCAAAAACTTTAAAATTATATATCTTTTTAACATGGCAGCATAAGACAAAATTTGACTTAATCATGCATTAAAAGGGGTTATTTATGGGTCAATTATCTCGAAACTTAATAGTTTTAATTATTGTTGTGATAAATAGCCGTGATACAATTGTTGTGTTCAGGACGTCATTAGCCTCCCAAGGGGAGTGAAAGTTTCCCCCCAGGGGTATATTTTCAAGTATGGTATCAATCAAAAGATATTTTCAAGTCATGCAAAGTGAAGAGTAATACTCTGTAATTGTAATCATTTGGACTAGCGATATCAATTTTTTTTTATTTTTCTTATAAGATTTGGAGAAAAAAAATCCCACAAACTACTTACAAATGGATTATTGCATGAGAAAGTCAAGTTGAGTCACACTCCTGTTAATTTTTCAAAGAACAGATAAATTCACGATTTTTGACAAAAGATTCTAAAATGTGAGATCAGTAAGACAGTTTTTCCTGTTTTTAGCATTTTTAAATAAATTACCATAAATTTTAGCACTTTTAAATTACAGTGTGTATTTTAGTGCTTTTGAATGAAACTGCATATTTTAGAACTTTTAAATAAAATAATGTGATATTAGCACTTTTAAAATAAAATCATGCATGTTAGCACTTTTAGATAAAATCACAAATTTTAGCATTTTTTCCAAAAAGTCATGAATTTTAGCACTTCTTAAATGAACAATCTTTCTATTTAAGCATTGCTTTTTAAAAATCAAGAAATTATCTTGTTTTTTAACATTTCTTCTCAAAATTCACAAATTTTAGAGCTATTTAAAAGAATTTGCACTTTCTAGCGTTCTTTAAAAAAAAAAATGTAGATTTTTAGAGTGCTCTTTTTTTAAAATTTTGAGTTTTAGCTCGCTATCTCAAACAATGCAAATTACTGTGCTTTTTCATAAAATTCTCGAATTTTAGCATTTTTTCATGAAATCTATAAATTTTGGTACATCTTCATAAAAATAACAATTTGGGTACATTTAAATTAACAAATGTTAGCACCTATAAAAATTGTGAAAATACAAAATCTTGCTATTATTTAGATATTAAGCAATACAATGATGTATGAATTATTATACAACAACATAGTATATATTTAGCCCATTTAGTTTTTTTGACTTATAATGTTTGTTAATGAAGAGAATAATTGTTGTGTTATAATTTGTGCATAATTATGTTGCTTAATCTTAACTTTAATTTTATTGCAGTGCTTTACTTAAAAAAATTTAACATTGCTGCTTCTAGCTTTTGCGCCTTTGACAATATGATTAATGTTCCCATTTCATATTTACTCCCCCAAGGGCCGATTTTTGGAAGCTGTTTCAAAATTTTATATATTGTTTTAATCAGATAGCAAGTGTATTTTATTTCCTGAAATTTTCAGAATGCTGATTTCCTTGCTACAAACTGCTATAAAAAAGTTTTATTTCTATAAAGTAACATACAATATGCAAATTTTCTTGCTACAAATTAAAATTTTTCTGCTTCAAATTCGAAGTTTTTCTGTTAACTCCCACAAAATAGGATTTTGCTTCTTCTTTGAAGCATTGCATGATTGTATTATGCACATTTCAGTACTATATTTATGGGGAAGGGGGCATTAATTATGAGGGGGTGGAAATTAAAATTTTTACTTTTTCCTACCTTTTATATTAAAATTCCTATTTTTGTTCCTTTTTTTCTGGGGGGGGGGGGGGGGGTGCAGTCTCTGGCTATGCTATATGGCCACACACATCCATACATCAGTTTAGCAGTCTCAGAGTATTACACCTCACAGGCAGTTTATGACCCAAGTATAAGCAATATCAATGTTATAAAATGTGAATGTTATATATATATATATATATATATATATAATATGAAATGTAAATATTATAAAACTTCATTAAAAGCAATATATAACACAAAGTTAATAGTATCATTCAGTTTCAAAGGATTCAAAGGCTCATCAGGGCAAACAAGAAGTGCAAACTTCCCTTATTATAGCAGGATCGGCAACTGGTTGCATAATTTTTAAGATGAAATTTTAGAAAACTGTTTGCAATAACTTTTAAGTAATAAAATGGAATGTGATTATCTTGATAAGTTTTTATAACCATTTTCTAATCACCAAGTATTTAAAAAAAATGTCTTAAATGAAAACAAGAGCTTAACAAAATAAAATAAAAATAGTAATTTGAAGCCTGAGCCTGAATTGCACTTAATACCACAGATCCCAACTCAGTTCTGGACTCAGTCTGAGCACATCTCATCTGTAGTAACTATGACTGGAAGTCAGGTTATTCAAAGGGTTTCTGAGAACTTGACCTTCAAATTAACAAGTTTTTTATTGTCATGTTAATATTGAAAAGGAGTATAATAATACTGATACTGTAATAGGTTCTTCTAAACATATTGGGCCCTCATTTGTAAAAACATGACTCATGACTTGAAATTATAAACATGACTGAGGCATTTGGGAAACTGTCAGGAACCTAGACTTCAAGAGGGGCAGCAGAAACATAAAGAAAAAGTAAATATTTTTGCATCACAAAGCATATCATGAGATAAACCAGATATCTTTCTAATAAAAACAATTTTACTTCAAAATCTATTACAAAATGTACCACGTCATTTATAATATTTGGATAAAATTGAACTGTTTAGGAGTGATGCTATTTCATAAAGACTATCAGATTTTCATCTTTATAGTTTTATCTGTGGGATATTTTCTTGTATATGTTAGTTTATTATTTTATAAACGATATACTAAATATTGTAAGCTTAGACTCAATTTACTAAACCAAGATCATTTTTTCAGAGAATCTATCTGACAGATGCCTGAATCCACTGTCTTATGTCACAGATGAATCAGTTTATTCTGGATACATAATTATGGTTCTGATAATGGAAGCTATTTACTCCTGCCATGAATTCAGTGGTATAATGGATTCTAAAAGAATAGATATGAGTAGTATTTTGTATAAACCTGCAGAACTATCACGTGACTCAAATTCAAAAAGTGAGCATAATTATGAAGGTGTTTCTGAAATAAAAGTTATGTTAAATTTTATTAGCAAACATGGCTGTCAAATGGCATATTCAAAGTTTATTATTCAGAAACTTGAAAATGCTAGGCAAAAATTAAAAGATCTTTTTCCCTTATCATTTCGAGTTGAAATTTTGGAAAACATATTCTCAATGCTTTTTTTGATGGCTCAGAATCTCGTTGATTTTTCTGAACAGTACTACGATTCAGATCAGGGATATGAAGGGGAAGCTTCCCTGTTTGATAAAATTGACTCATTCTCTGTCCATTCAGTTGATGCCGCTGAGAAGAGATATGAAGGCAGGTTTATTGTAAGCACTGTAAAGCTTAAGGATGGTCTGAAGAATGATATCTCAGAGAATGCATCTGACCATATCAGTTCCAAGAGTACGGAAAGTACTAACTCAAATGGATTTCAACCATATACTTTTCTGTGTAATGAGCTCATTGTCCGAGATCTATTATCTTTGCTTAAAGACTGTACATTAGAAGCTAAAGCAGAAGTTTATAAACTTATTGCCGTGCAAGATGTGAATGTGATTCATGTAAGTCATTTTTTTCCTTATTTTCAAAACTTGCATATTTTTTTAATTATACATTTTTATAATTCTAATTTTATAGAAGTAATTATGATCTCTGAATTTTTTATGTTCTTGCATTCGTATTATAATTTTTGATATTATATTTTGAACCATGTACTTATTTTTTTTAATCAGCCAAGTATTACCTGTCTGCAAATATTTAAAATTTTGTTGTTTCATAATTATGCATGTAGCTAAAAATTAGCTTTAATATCACCTTTTTCATGATCAGAAGAGTTCAAGATTATGCAGCTCTGTAGCTATTTGACTTAGACTACTAAAATTTTAGCTTTTTCATATTTCTATTTAAATGATTTATATAAAATTAAAAAAATAATAAACCCATCAAAATTGGTCAACAACTAATTTTTTAAATTTTGGTTGATTATATATAGAATGGATCATATATGCCACCTTTTTATTGCCTTCAAATGAAATTTGTTCTTGCAAATAGTTTAGATTTGTTTCACTTTCCCTTTTTCAAATCTCAATTGTTTGTTTAAAAATAAATACTTTTTCCTAGACCACATTATGCCTTTTTGCTGCTCGGGTAAAATCAATGTTTAGAATACTTTCAGACACACAATTACTTTCAATTATGTGCTTTATGCCTGTTTTAATATTTACACTAATTTATGAACAGTTATTAAATCTGATTTACACCAGACATAAAACCCATCGTATGATGGAGCAGATAAAATTGTGACAAAGCAACTTTTCTTGTTTGCAACGGGAACATAATCTTTGCTTTAAGAATCGCACATTTATTCTGGTTATAATTGTATCGTGTATAAAATCATAATATAGGTGCCCTTCCTTTATTATAAGTGTCTTTACTATCCACCAATCTACAATAGTGTTCCTAAAATTTCTTAACACATTCAGACCTGACACCTACCCTGATTACTATTTTTAATTATTATATGAGTCTTGCAACAAATTTTGAATTGCAGAATTATTTATTTAAATTCCATAAAAAGTACTTTTTTATTTTATAAAATTAAAATATTCCTTACTACATACTCAGTAATGGAAATACCTAGTATTTACTTTCTTGAATCCCATTACACTCTAAATTAGAAACTTTGTTTATCAAGCCCCTCAAATAAATAGCTTCTTCACATATATATATATTATTTATGTTGCCCTTCTCCAGAAATGCAAGAAGCACATTATAGCAAAAGTTTACTGTATGTATTTTCCTCTGTGTGTTTGTGTTATTTAATTAATGCTAAATATACTTAATGCTAAATATTAGTTCCTAAAAATTAACTGGTTCTCTTAAACACATGTAAATTGACTTTTGATTGTTTTCTAGTATCTTTATGGAATAATATAGCAATAATACCACATCACACCCAGTGGTTAAATATGTTCGTTCAACCAAAAAAAAGAAAAAAGAAAAATACAAAAATAGGGGTGGTGCAGGTTTTTGTTTTGTAATGCATAATATTTTATATAGTTGCAGAAAGTAATTTTAAATGGGTCCTGCTTTTGCTATATATTGTAATT
This sequence comes from Amaurobius ferox, assembly GCA_951213105.1. Classification (NCBI taxonomy): domain Eukaryota; kingdom Metazoa; phylum Arthropoda; class Arachnida; order Araneae; family Amaurobiidae; genus Amaurobius; species Amaurobius ferox. The sequence continues at coordinate 113,439,161 of OX578134.1, forward strand.
TTTGTTCAATTTTTCTTCATTCTTTTAATTTCAATGCTTTATATTTTTATAATTGCTAAATAGCATAAGATGCTGACTTTTTTTTTTTTTTTAAACCTGAACATGATTGTATTTTAAAAATTCTTTAAATATTTTATCTTTTTGCTATTTTGTTTAGGAAACGTCTGCTAAAGCAGTTGATATGCAGCATGAAATGAAACCTCCAGGCAATTACTTTGAACTCCCAGAACGTACATCTCGACTCTTACAATATATCAATGAAGCTATATGGCGGTATGAAGTTGTAAAGACTGGCATATTTCAAGAAAGAATGAGTTTTTATGATCAACAAAGGAATAAACCACATCTTTTTCAATCTCAGTTTAGTACTTCATCTTCAGGTATATTTTTGCTTTCTCATACTGTAGTACAAAGTATTTTTACCTTCAAATTTTATATTTCGATCTAAAAGTGTTCTTAAGAACTGAACATATTTGTACGCTTTTTGCAAGGTATTCATGCATATGTGTGTGTCTGTATGTCTGTGACGTATGGAAGCGATAACTCAAGAATAAATGCATGTATCACCACAAAATTTTATGTGTAGATATACTTTGCATTATTTCATTAATTATCACATATAAGTATTGGATTTTTTATACAATGTACTCAAAGAAAATGCACATAATTAACCTTATAATACTCTTAAATTTTTTCTTCCCTTTGTATTTGTTCTTCTATTAAAGTGAAAAGGTTAAATCAGATAAACACCCTGTTGACGACCCAGATCACTCGACTGGCCCGGGGGCTTACAGCAACTGTTTGAGTGGCCAAAATAAACACCCTGTAGAAAACCCAGACCACACGAATAGAACCCAGAAATAAACACCCTGTGTAATTATTTCATTCCCATACTTCTTAATCTTGGCTTGCTAACACTTTCTGGTTTGAGTTTTTTCTACTGTAGTGGCACTATCAGATTTCAGGTTTTTTACCTATTTTCTTGATTAAAAAAAATACTTAAAATGTAAATACATTTTTCTTTTTTTTCTGATGTAATTTAACTTCAATGCTTTAAAACCATCATACGCTCTAATTTTTATTATCGCTAATAAACACTAGGAATTCGGGCTGTCCACAAGGGGGTGTGCTCTCACCAATTCTCTGGTGTCTTGTTGTGGATTCTCTTCTGGAAAGCATTGATATCTCTGGTGTTTCTTGCATTGGATATGCTGATGATGTTATCATCGTTGCCAGGGGCAAATTTGGCAACACTGTCTCTGACATGATGTCTACTGCTCTTAGGAGGGTTGAAACATGGTGTAAAAATGCAGGTCTTACGGTTAATCCGCAGAAGACTGCTTTAGTTGCGTTTACAAGGAAACGCATACTTAATCTTGGGAATATTTGCTTATTTGGACAGAAGCTTATTTGCTCCAAGGAGGTTAAATTCTTGGGAATTTACTTTGACAAGGAATTTAATTGGAAGAGACACTTGGACTACTGCACAACTAAAGCCAGAAGAATCTTCTGGTCTTGTAGGAATGCTATTGGGAAAACCTGGGGCCTTAATCCCAGAGCTATTCATTGGATTTACTCGATGATAGTCTGTCCTATCATTTCTTATGGATCCATTGTTTGGTGGTCCAGAATTAGAAATGAAACTGCTAAACTTGATTTAGTTAAGCTTCAAAGGATGGTGTGCATTGCAATCTCCGGATGCATGAAAACCACTCCTACTGCAACTCTTGAACTCTTACTTGGCTTGCATCCGCTCTATATGCGTATTGAGGCAGAAGCACTTATCTGCATGAACAGACTCAAATATCTGAAACACTGGAAAGATTACTCAAGGTATTTATCTTGGGGTGAACTTAACAGTAATGTTGCTAGGCATCCTTATTTTTGTATGCCACCTGATGGCATACACGTCAAATTTACGTTTGATAAGCCTTATGAAATTCTTGTCCCCTCGCGGGATGATTGGAAGAGGACTCCAACCTACAATAAACATAATTGTTTTGTATGGTATACTGATGGCTCGAAGATTGGCACTAGTACTGGTGCGGGAGTCTGCTGCCCTGATGATGGCACTAAGCTATCTTATCCGCTTGGCAATTTTGCTACTGTCTTTCAGGCTGAAGTATTTGCCATTCTTATGTGTTGTAGAATTTGCTATGACAGAAAGTACGAGAATAGCCAGATTTTCATTTGTTCTGACAGTCAGGCTGCTCTTATGGCTCTGGGGAAATTCACTGTGACGTCTTCCCTTGTCTGGGAATGCTATAAAGCTCTCTGTAAAATTGCTAGTAATAATAGTGTCATTCTGTACTGGGTGCCTGGTCATTCGGGCATTCCTGGCAATGAATTGGCAGATGAACTTGCTAGGAAAGGCTCTAATACTCCTTTTGTGGGCCCTGAGCCAGCCTTGGGTATTCCCAATGATCTTATCAGAAGAATTGTCTTTGACATCTTCAGGAAGCTTCAATGCAAGAACTGGCGTGACACTAAAGGGCAAAGGCAAGCAAAAATTCTCAATTGTAATTGCCCTAGTGCACGTCAAAAGGAACTCTTTAGACTCAGTAGAACTGGCATCAGGAGAGCTGTTGGGCTCCTTACTGGGCACTGCACTCTCAAGAGACATCTTAATATTATGGGTGTCTCCAAGGATTCGCTTTGCAGAGGCTGCAATTACAGCGAAGAAACTGCAGCTCACATTCTGTGTGAATGTGAGGCCTATTCTGCTCACAGATTCGAACACATTGGTCGTCATGTGATTGAACCCTGGGAGCTGAACGACATTCCTGTCAAGTGCCTGCTTATGTTTGCATCGGCTACTGGTCTCTTCTCTTAGAGACCTTCACTTTTTGGGGTAGTACAATAGACCTCTGGTCGATGTGCTAGGCTCTTCTGGAGCCACCCACCTTCATATCATTCATTCATTCAACACTAGGAAACAGACCTACTGAAATCATTACAGCTGCACATCACCAACACTTCTTATTATAACAAAACACCACATAAAACATAAAAGATATTAATTTCATATTTACAAAAAATCTGCACCTGTATTAGGACATGCATTCTTTCCTCTTTCCAGACTGTTCCAAAGTGGCAACACCCAGCATAAAAGTATTTTGTACTTAACGTTTTATTCTTTAATCTGTTTCTAGCAATGTTGTGGAAGAAAACTGCTGAAGTCTTATCTATTATATTTATTTATTTTTTATTTTAAAATTCAATCCTCTTTATTATAAATATTGCAATCAATAATGTTAATAATAATGTTTGTATTAGAGTTGTTGTAGAAAAAAAATTAATTTATGAAGATTTATTTTTGAAAAAAAAAATTCCACACAACAAACTATCTATTACAGAATCAAATTTGATTTTATTTTCTAGTATTTACTTATATATACTGCTATTATATATCTTATTATTATGTCATTTAATTAAATTTTGTACATTTTCATAATGAGAGAGTTGAAGACCCAAGCTATCCGACTCACCCTAGGGTACGAGCAACAGCATGAGTGGTCGGCATAATGAGAGAATGTTGAAAGTGGTGGCCGGGGTATAATGAGAGAGTAGCAAATCTCTTACAATAGTGATTGATATGAACTGAAAATGCTTGCAAAATGTACTTTGAAAATTAAACACATTGACATGTTTTGCATCTATACTGAAATTGAATGTCGAAATGTATTAAGTTGCATGTGAGTGGCATCGAAAAGTATGGTACTTAAGTGAGACTTTTACTTAATCTTTATATAAATTTAAAAGTCTCCCTATCCACCTGTCATTCTGTTTCCTTATTCTATATGCAAATCCACAGTCTTGAACGAAATGCTTCCAAATTTGGCATGTTATTTTTTATTTTACTGTGAGTAACCATATCTATGTTTTGAGTTTCTAAACCCATGGAAATCGAGATATAATTAAAAATACCCTAATTTATCCTCCTATAGAAATAACATTGAGTAAACAATTTTGTTTAAACTTGAAAAAAATTATATATCCTGTTGCTTAGAAAGAAAATTAATTTATGTTATTGTGTAAATTTTTTGCCAAATGTGTTGATAAAGCAATTTTAATTTTAGTTATCCTAGTTGAATAAATGAATAAATTTCAGAAATGAACAATATTATATTTTGACTAGAACAAATTACATAGCATCGCCCAAGTCTTAGATAAGCGATCACTACATAAATAATACAGATGACTCTGTTCAATTTCTGAATTACCCATTTAGAACAAATACATTTCCACACTCCATGTTTTCCATGTACACAGAAAATTGTACAACATAGTTTAACAATACCAGGCTTACTCAGAAACCTCTGTACCCTAAGTATGAGATCTCCATAGCAACGAGCACTCCCCCAGTTGTGATATCACTATGAGCAGGTCCAGAAAATGAACCATTCTTTCATATTTCACCTGGATCAAATTTACAGGATCTTGCTAAAAAAATTTTTTTTATTAGAATGAATAGAAAAAGATCAGTTCATTTCCACTTAAAACATTCACGCATAAAGAATCATATGATCAATCTGTTAATTTGCTGATGCACGATTTAAAAAATAAATTATTTTCAAGTGACCTAAAAAGTGAATTCTAATGTATTTTTAAAAAAATATTTAAATATAAGGGAATTATCCTACATATTCAATTCAAAGCTCATTGGAAAGTATGTTCTTCGATCTTTTTGATGGTGTTGAAATGCAACCTCTCTAATGATATTTTTTATCACTAAAGAATCTGTTTGTGTGAAAATCACTCAAAATTATGTTCAACATTAAATGCCTAAAATACTAATTCAAATTTTTAAAAAATTGTTCCAAAGTGTTCTAGAACCTGATTGTACTGAATTTTGTAACTGTGAGTTGCTTAAATTTTCAGCTATGCTGAACACAGACACAGACATTATTATAGGTTGGATTTCATGAGTTGCTACCACATGATAACATAAGAATACTATTGTTGATATTTTCATCTGTTTTGTTTTGGTAAAGATTTCTCAAATTCATATATTTCCAGTTGAGTTTAATTAATTGTTGCGATATGATTAAAACTGGTATGGGAATATCTTTTGCTAATTATTCCAGCATCTGCATTTTTACATTTGTTGACCAAATTTCATATATTTTGTAAATTAGTTTCCAAATGGGACCCAGCAATTTATTTTATTTTTTGGATTTGTCTATAAAGATAATTTTGTATAATGTGAACAGAGATTCTTACATAAAGGATTTTTAGAGAGAAATTAAATATCTTATGGGATTTTTGGACAAACAATATGATTTAGGATACTATTATAAATTATACATATTTTAAATCAGAAACAGCAACGTCTATATCTGTTAATTTATTATGCATTTAAGTTACTTTTTTTGAATAAATATTCTTGAAATAATGTGCAATTTGCTTCAAAACATGTGATTAAACAAGATTCTCACAAGCCTTTAAAGACACTTGAAAAGTCTGATTTTTTCTTTTGTTTTTAAGTGTTTACTTTGATTTATTAGTTTTAGAAATAGCTGTGAATTTTATGCTTTAACTTTTCAGTAGCATTTAAATTGGTTTCAAAATAATTAGATAGCAATTGATATACCATTAAATTAGAAAAATCATTAACTGAATTTCTTGTCAAGCAACTATTGATATTTACTGATAATTGGAAATTTACCGCAATTAGATGGACTATCCTTCAAAACAAATACCATACTCAAAGAATTTAGTTGAATTGTACAGATAAGTACAGTAAGATTGTACAGTATACAAGTGCTGGACTTAACATCATAAAAATACCTTACTTTTAAAATACAGACAAAACACAAAAGACTTCATCATTTGCATTGTGTTTCAAATCTGAAAATAAATCTTAGAAACATGTGGACATTGGAAGAGGGGTAAATGCAGACAGAGACAGAATTTGCGTATGTTAGCTAATGTTTATGAAATGGATAAAGACTCACCCATGTATAATTTTCTCCACAGCAAAAAGGAATCCACAAAAATTCCAAGTATCAACACTTAACATACAAGAAATTTGATTAAAATAAAGCATTCTAGGAGCCCATCAACACAATATGACGACCAAAAGAGCTTTTAAAAATTAAAAAAATGGATTCATCTGGTACCAGGAGGATGGGGAATATCATTGATGGTTGATAGACGAAGACAGCAGTTGGGAGGCTGGAGCTCTCCCATGGAAAAATGCTCCACCACCTTTCCTTGGCGTTTACTTGCATCAGTCTAAACTCTTGGTAAAATTTAGTTCCATCTGTTAGAGAAAAATGGTGCGGCACAGCTCCCAAGACCAGGAAGCCACCCATCTCCATCCTTAGTAGTTGCTCTCTGCTTTGGAACTGTGTTCTTGATGCCCAAGATGTTAGCAAACACATTCCTGGGAGTCGCTAAGATTAATCGCATTTCCCGCAATGAGCATAAAAATTGTGCCACTTACTTTGCCATCTTAAATAATAAAAAGCAATGTCTGTCTGTGTGTCTATGTCTTATACATTATAGGTTCAGCGACCGCGCGTCGGAGAGCTATGAAATTTGCAATCGGAGACTCGGGGAGGTGGGAAGGTGACACATGAAAACTGATTTTTAAAATTTGAATTTTTTTTTTTGTTGTTGTTATTTAATATTTTATGAGATTTCGACCATTTTTTTCCCCTTTTTTCACCACAATCGATGTTAGAAAAACTTCGGTTATAAACAAGCACGTACGTGAATCGGTCGATGTACGGTCTAAAAATCCAAAAGATACTTCATTCTAATTGGTTAATCGCTTTCGGATCGCTTGTTTAGAAGTTTTACCCCCATGGTCTGTGGTCCTGCAAATTGAGACGTCAACTTCTGGTTTATGCTAATTTCTACTTCAACCAATTAGAGATTAGCATACTCCGGAAGGAAAACATTTACTACAACTTCAATGATACTGGGCTATTTAAGCTAGTGCTTGTATCAGTTGATTATCTTGATTCTCTTGATCATCTTGATTGTCTTGATTCTTCTTGATGTATCATGATCGTTACTTTCATATCTGCCAGTTATGATGATATTTTTGGCCGATGCTGTTAGGCCTAACTAAAGTCTTATAATTAAATTGGCAAGACTTTGTTTAGATAAATTTTCCAATGTTACCATTTTCCGAAGTTACGGAAATGGATATGATTTTTGTTCGTTACGATGTTTTCAGTTCGAAGAAATAAAGTTATTTTTCGTTAAGCTGTCGACTTTAATTTTCTCCACTGTGACGCTCTGCTATTCAACTGGTTTTTGAATTTTTACCAATGCCAGACGAAGTAAAATTCCAACAAATGAGGGTTATGGAGCCCTAGCAGCCCTAGTACAGCATCCTAGTTAACGGTCAAGTAGTTTGCAAACATCAACAAATAACAAACGAGCTCCGAGATAGGGGCCGCAGCAGCATTCAACAAAGTATGGCGACGGCACCAGATATGGAGACACTTGGCCGGGAAAATTTCTCAACATGGAGTATCGACTTAAAGTTTGCACTTATGAGCAACGGATTATATGGCTTCCTAACTGAAACTGAAGAGAAACCGAGTGAGGATGCAACAAGAAAAGAAAGATTAGATTATCAAAGGCATAAAGAGAAAACCTTATCAATAATCTATTATAGCCTGGAAACTGAATACCAGGATTTGATTTCTGCAATCGACGAACCAGTGACAGCATGGAAAGTATTGACAGAACATTTTGAGCCAAAGTCAAGAGCAGGTCTCATGAGGCTATTTGACGACTTTTTCAGTGAAAAGCCAGCACCAGGTGAACCAGTGGGATTTTTTATATCACGGATCAAGAGGTTAGTGGCAAAGTTGAAGGATGCTGGACACCCAATGGCTGAGGTCCTGGTTGCATTTCAGACAATCCGACATCTTGATGACGATTTTAGAAGGATAGTGCAGACGTTGTATAGACTACCAGATGACCAGTTTACCCTGAAGTACATTGAAGGAGAGTTACTCGCTGAAGAGAACAGGATAGCTCAGCAAAAGCATGACGAACAACAAAATGGAAGTAAGACTTTTGCTTTCAATGTACTTAAATCCAAAAATGTATCTAAATCTAAAAGTGTAGTTACTAAAAGTGTAAATGTAAATAAACGGATAGGACCTTGCCATGTATGCAAGGCTTATGGTCATCTTAAGGTAAACTGTAAACTAAACCATGCAAAATTAAATGAAATACAGTCTAATATTTTAAATTGTAATACTGAATCGACCGACAAATTCAGTTGGGTTGTTGACATGGCAGCAACTAAGCATTTTTGTAATAATTTGGAATTGTTCAACAAATTTAAAGAGCTTAAAGGAACTACAATGTCCTTAGCTGCCGGTGATCAAGAAAGCCCAATCGAAGGTGTCGGATTGATCAGTATGTATGTTAAAATCAATAATGTGAAAAATTTTATTCATTTGACAAATGTAATGTATTCACCTAGATTCAGGAGAAACTTAATTGCTACTTCAATTCTAGAAAAGCTACAATGTAATTTCACCGAGAAAAATTGTTTCCTTACTTTTCACAAGCCTGACGGCAGTAAATGGTTTTATGCCAAAAGACATAACGGCTTGAATTTCCTTCGACCTCAATACGAGACAAAATCTAAAAATTTTAATGTTGAGAAGTCTAAAGGAAATGTAAATGCTAAACCTAAGCCTAAAAATGAAAATTATAAAAAGTCTAGTGATTTTAAAAGTAAAAATAAAAATGAGTCATATCTTTGTAAAACTGAAAAAAGTAACAAAAGTAAGTTTAAAACTTGTAAAAATGAAAATTGTGATAATGATCAAAGTAATAATGTAAAAAGCAGGCACTTGACATTCCTGTCAAGTGCCTGCTTATTTTCGCATCGGCTACTGGTCTCTTTTCTTAGAGATCTTTTTTCTTCTGGGGTAGTACAATAGACCTCTGGTCGATGTGCTGGGCTCTTCTGGAGCCATCCACCTTCATTTCATTCATTCATTCAAATCTCAATTTCAATTTCTAATATTTTTTAAAGATTTTAAAACAAAAGTCACTTTCGGCTCAAAAAAATAAATTTTGGTTTTTAAATTCTCGCATCGGAAAAAGTACTCATAATTTCGACTAATAATTTACATTTTTAGAAAGTTCAAAGATCTGGCTTTCTTACAAGCCCAATCTGATCAAGAAATAATAGAAAATTGCTACAGGATCGGGATTTTAAGAATTTCCGAATTTCAATTTCTCGGCATTCTGCTAAAGAAGTTCTTCACCGGTGTTTTTTACCCACAGAAGTTTGTCACGCGATCAGGCAAACTGTCTTTCTCTGGAGGAGGGAAAGTGGAGGGGGCGTCACGGTTCTGAATATGCAATATGGAAGAAATCGAATATATTTTAAATGACGGAATTAAGAGCTTAACATATGGTCATTATAAAATTTAAATGATTTAATTGTGGCAATGTATTGATTGTGATGTATTATTGTGGCGTAATGTATTGTTGTATTGTAAAAACTTGAATTGTGGCAATGTATTGATTGTGATGTATTATTGTGGCGTAATGTATTGTTGTATTGTAAAAACTTGAATTGTGGCGATGTATTGTTTACATCGGGTGGTGGTTGGAACCACAATGAAAAAACTTAATCATTGCCACTGCCAAAACTACCGCTGTGTTCACGCAGAGCATGATCATGTTAAACATGTGGGTCCATAAGTCCTTCCGAGAGGTTGGTAGTAGGGGAAGGAGGGTATGGTTCCGGTCTAAATTGGGTGGCACTTCCTGGCTGTCCAAATAGTTACCTTACACCTTTCTGGTAGGTCCTGCCAGCGAGTTTGCCATGGTCAGAATTTTCAAGGGTAGCGAACAGGCTGGTCGCTGAAGGCAGCTAGTAACAATAATTAAAAAAAATTGTCAAGGCGCCAGTACAGCGCTTGTGTGTCCTTTTTCTTTCTCTGTAATTTCCAGTAATCTCACAGAGGAAGAAGGAGGAATAAAAGTCTCGTTATTTGTGGCCATTTTAAAAATTTCATACAAACATGTTAGCAATCTGGTAAAAAATGATGTATGCACATGCAAAGTTAGAAATAAGTAAAATTACATTTGCTAAAAAGTGAGAAATTATTTGGAATGCCACAGTTCTAAAATGGATTTTCAAACAAAGTTTAGTTGTCAAAAACGGGAAAATAAAGTTAATTGTCAAAAATAGGAAAACAAAAGATGTGTTAGATTTTAGATGTATTAGATTAGATCTCCATGTATTAGATTTTCTGTATTAGGAGCATAATTTCAATTCTTGTGGAACTATTAATGAATTTTGTAATTACGTAGATATTTTCATTTTTTTTATTTATTTTAGATGTCATATTTCTAAAACATTTTCCTTTTTAAGCATATTGTTGTTAAACATAAGTCGTTTTTTATTTGTTTAGAAGGTACAGATAAAGAAACCAAAAAGCATCATAAAAGGAAAAAGCGTAAACGTAGCTGCTCATCTCGAAAAGATGAATCAGTGGCTGAATCCAGTATTATTCAATGTATGCTGTCCTCTTCTGAAGCACTTTTACGTTATTCTTTGTGGAATGGAAATCTTAAGCAAGCAGGACAAGTTATAGATGTATGTTTCAATTTAATTGTTAAGTATTTTTTTATTGAAGTTACTCTTACCAATTTTTCTGAATACTTTCTCTCATTTTCTTTCTTTACTTCCTTTGCTAAAAGAAAATATTGTTTTTATATCAGAAACATTTTCTGGCAAAATTGAAAATCTCTACTTTAACCCTTTCACGACGGTTGGCATGCCCATGTGCCGCCTGCGAGCTTGCATTCAAGGACGTACGGCACGCACTCGTGCCAGAGAGAACTTTACCCTAAACGCTGAGTGGCACGTATCGGTGTTTCTACATGAAACGTTTTCCTTTGAATTTATTTGTCTACTAGATGGCGTTAAATGCCTGTGGAAGCAACTTAAATGTATTTTGCAGATGCTTGACCTTGACACAAGCAGAATCTAATAAATTATTTCTCCATTTGGAGTATTGAAACATATGGTTCTGTAAAGTAAACAGACAGGGCTCTTCTCGCAGCATCAACAATTTTATAATTGAGTTCCGGGTCTCCTTTTGATTTTAGCTTTTAATGATTTCGTTGGTGAATTACAGGAATATAAGAGAGTATTTTTTTTGGGAGGGGAGGGGGTTAAAGGAATATGTGCGACAGTGAAATGATTAGGCTATTTCGGATAAAAGTATGGCTGGTTTGAGGTGTTTCCTTCCTGTGGAAGAATATCTGCGTATGGTAAACGAACCAGACAGTAATGAAAGCAAAGCAGATTGTAAAGATTCATGGAACAGTGCTATTTCTGATGATGAATCTGAAAATACAATTGATTCTTCAGATTCTGAGCGTACTATTATTACAACGCCGCCAGCTTCAGTTGCTGTTTTTTTAAATCATGTTTGGACATGTGATTTGAAAGATCTGAATTCTTTGGAGTTTTTGAACATACCTAGAATAAATTACAATATCATGCCGCCTAATTTGGATAAAAAACTTGATTTTTTTAGTATATTTTTTGATGATGAACTAGTAGAATTTATCGTAAAAAGCAACTAATGTGTTTGCAAAGAAAAAATGGGAGAAAAATCTCCTCTCTCCTTCCACATCGAAGACTCCACCTGTTTCAAATATATTTAAACCTGTGACTGGAAACGAATTTCGTGTGTTTCTCGCACTAGTAATTTTGACGAGCATTGTCAGAAAACCAAATCTCAAAATGTATTTTTCTAAGAATCCAAATATCAGTACTCCTTTTTTCAATTCAGTTATGAGTCGCGATCGATTTAAAGGAATATTACGTTACCTTCATTTTACTCTTGATAGTAATGCCCAAAAACTAAATAAATTGAAACCCGTGTTAGATGCATTAGTTTCAAAATTTAAATCTATATACACTCCTAGAAGAAATATGTTCATTGATGAATCTTTGTTCTCATGGTAAAGAAGGCTGGGATTTTGTCAATATATCCCCTCGAAAAGGTCGAGATATGGAATAAAAATATATAAATTGTCAGAATCGAAATCAGGCTGTGTATGGAATTTCCTTGTGTATACTGGAAGGGACATGGAATTATCAAGCTCTGATGGTGGGTATGGAGAACGCGTTGTGAAAACACTTCTAAGTGAACTTTTAGGAAAAGGATATACTTTGTATTTGGATAAATTTTTTCCTGTACTTGCAAAGTATTTGTTGTCTATACGCATATATGTGGTACAGTTTTAAAAAATCGGAAGGACATGCCAAAGAATTATCCATCTGTACCTAAAACATATATACACTAAAATTTTTAATATTTGTGATAAAAGAAAATTTGTATGAAAAATATACATCAAATAGAAAATAAGTATTTCCTTTCTTCCTGAAAAAAGTAGAATGCTGAGTTGAACGGGTGATTTTTAGTGAATTTTTTTCGAGATTTAGGCTTAGCGCAAAAAAATAGCCATCTTTTGGGAAAAGTTCTGAAACGAAGCGCTCCGTCCTTTGGGCCACGGCAGTTTCGTAATGCCGCCGTCCCGAAAGGGTTAAAGTAGTGTGATTAAAAGAAAAAAAACTTTTAATTTTTTGTCAATCTGTAAGTCAACAATTTTAAGTATTGAGTTTTCCTTCAAAACTGCTTAACCATTTGAAATGAAACTTTGTACAAAAAACGATTGCTAGATGAATATAAAAACATTGTGATTTAAAAAAAAAAAAAAATTGCTTGTTTGGGTACAGTACATACATATTTATTTTGCACTACAGTCGAACCTCGAAATGTCGAATTTGAAGGGAGTAGAAAAAAAATTCGAGATATTGAAAATTTGAAAAATTTTAAGGAATTCATAAAAGAATATATACATCCTAGTCCTATACTTTACAGATTTTTAAAAAAATTACTTAGAGAATTGGGTATTACCCAAGAAAATGCTGACAACAAATAAAGCAAAGCTTGAAATGATTGGATATACATTTAATGTAATATGCATTATTAAAATTTATTCTTGCATTTCTGTACTTGCAAAATAGTCATCTATGACAGTTTGTTTACAGGTACTGAATCCTTCAATATTTATTACATTTTCCAAATGAGCTTAATTTTGTGGCGATAGTTTACTTTAAAACTCTGAATAATACCTTGGTCCAAAGGCTGTAACTTAAAAATTGTGTTTGGTGGCATGAAATGAACGTTCACAAATTTTAATTTCGACATGTTATTATGCGCTGTACAGTTGTCCAAGAAGAAAACAATATCGCGATTTTCACGGGACATTTTTCTGTCTAGTTCCTTGAACCAATTAGAGAAAATTTCGGCAGTCATCTAAGCCTTATTGTTCGCAAAATAAGTCATTGGAACAGATTTTATTCCTGAAAAACATCGGGGTTTAGCAGATTTACCTATCATAAGAGGTTTGAGCCTTTCTGAACCATCCATATTAGTGCAAAATAGCACAGTTACTCTTTCTTTGCTCCTTTTCCCACCGTGACATGCCTTTTGTGGCCTTTAATGGCCATAGTTTTATCAGGCATACACTTAAAAAATAGTCCTGTTTCATCTGCATTAAACACATTTTTTGGATCGTATTTTTTCAAATGAAAAGATGAAAATGGTAAGATGATCCAAATGGTAAGATGAAAAAATTCGAGATATCGAGAGTTTGATTAAAAAATTTTGAGTTAAAGAGTTTGTTTTACATTAGTTTTATACTGTGCGTGAAGGGAGATGAAAATATTTCGAGTTATGGAAAATTTCGAGATACCGAGGTTCGACATATCGAGGTTCAACTGCATATGCTAAACTACTTAACCAAATTTAATTCAATTATAAAATGTTACATAATATCAGGGTGTATGGAATAGTGTATGTAATAAGGGAAAATTGGTTCCTGGAAGGAAAGTGAACTGGTGTCTCTATTAGACCTGCTTACTGACCAAGAACAGAAACTAAATTTTGAGTTCATTATGATATTTTTGAGTGATATTTAAACACATATTTCTTATCTACACAGTGAAAAAGATTTGGTTTTACCGGGAGACTCCCGGTTTTTCGCTATGTCTCCCGGGTAAGCCGCTCAATCTCCCGGTTTTCACTCAGCTGTCATTATTTTCCCCCTTTCTAGGCAAAAGTCATGCGAATGCAAATCGTGACTTTCAGTTGTTTTCTGCTACCGCGGTGTAGAAATGGATCACGATTGACATTTTATTTGTATCTACAGGTTACAAAAGTAAAAAAATCGGAAATAGATCACGAATTTTTCGAAAATATTACGAAATGAGAAACGAAGTCACAAATTTTGAAATCGGAGTTTTCCCGTTCTTTTGTCTAAAATTGCATTTCCCAGCTATCGCGTAATCGGCGCTGGCAAACAGCCATTATTCCCACAGCGTCACGAGAGAGATGACCAATGATTATCTAATTAATGTGGGAAAAACGCATTTGCATCGACCAAAATTTTATTAAATTATTTTGTTTTATATACAAAACTATTGTTCAAGCGTATTATTAATGAAAGTATTTTTGGCAGCAGTAGCGTTAAAAACGACGTTTTTGTGCGATCCTCCTTATATTTCGTTTTATTATGAAACTATTTTTCACTTTTGCAATCTGTCAGCATCGTCAAATTTTTTTATAATTATTTGGTATTTTATACAGAAAAACTATTGTTCAAACTTAATATTAATGAAATGAAAGGCTTTTTTGCAGCAGTACCGCGAAAAACGGCATTTGTGCGCGATCCTCCTTATATTTCGTTTAATTGTGAAAATAATTTCCACTTTTGCTATCTGTCAGCATCGTCAAATTTTTTTATATTAATTTCGTATTTTATACAGAAAAACTATTGTTCAAACATAATATTAATGAAATGAAAGGCTATTTTGCAGCAGTATCGGAAAAAAATGGCATTTGTGCGCGATCCTCCTTATATTTCATTTAATTATGAAAATAATTTCCACTTTTGCAATCTGTCTGCATCGTCTAAAATTGGGCTTATCAAAATCTCCTGGTTTTTGCATTTTTTTGCACAAAAATCTCCTGCTTTTTCATATTTGGAGGTTGGCAGGTATGACTTAAAAAATAGTCCTGTTTCATCTGCATTAAACACATTTTTTAAATCGTATTTTTTCAAATGAAAAGATGAAAATGGTAAGATGAAAACATTCGAGATATCGAGAGTTTGATTAAAAAAATTTCGAGTTAAAGAGTTTGTTTTACATTAGTTTTATACCGTGCTTGAAGGGATATGAAAATATATTTCGAGTTATGGAAAATTTCGAGATACCGAGGTTCGACATATCGAGGTTCACCTGTATATGCTAAACTACTTAACCAAATTTAATTCAATTATAAAATGTTGCATAATATCAAGGTCTATGGAATAGTGTATGTAATAAGGGAAAATTGGTTCCTGGAAAGAAAGTGAACTGGTGTCACTATTAGACCTGCTTACTGACCAAGAACGGAAACTAAATTTTGAGTTCATTATAATATTTTTGAGTGATATTTAAACACACATTTCTTATCTACACAGTGAAAAAGATTTAATTTAAATATTTTCTGTATTGTGAAGGTTGAAAGAACGAAGAATGCAAAATACTATATAAGAAAAGTCTTTCTGTTTTTCTGTCTGTAATGCTTGATGACGATTTGGCAACTGCTGTAATAATTTTTTCCAATGATATGATAATCAACAACAAATGTAGTAAAACATCACAAACTTGACAACTTTTGGAAAATATTATGAAATTGACTAAATTGACACTAAATTAATGAAGATGATGCCAAATTCGTCAAAATTCATTATCTTGAAAATTAAGTTCCATTTGGGGAATTAATATTCTTTATGTTTATTTAAAATATTATGAGTTTCACGGAATGTTTGTATGTTTTGTTATGCTAAATTATATTTCAATAAAGATTAATAATATTGATTAAAAAAAGTGCATATCTTACATGTGCCTGAGGATATTAGGAGCACAAGTACTGCAGACAGATGGATGAGAGGGAATCATTTCTTCAACTTTATATACCATGTCATATGACAGACTTGCATTCAGTAAAATAGAATAAAATAGTATTTCTAGGTAAAGTCATAATTTATATCTAGTAAAAGAAAATTATAATTTGAAGAAAAAATTTGTAGAAAGGTTTTGAAAAAGGGATTATATATATATATGTATATATATATATATATATATTAAAATTTTAAAATCTTCCAAAGTTAAAGCAATAATTATTGTTTTACATTTTAAATTTAAAAGTAAAATAATGCTCTAATCAATCTTCTAACTCTCACAAAAACAAGTAATTAAGAAAATCATATGCTGATGTTATTAGATAACTTTAGAGATAGAGGAAAAATATTTTTTGTTTGGTTCATTAATGTGTCTAAAGCTGTTTTTGATTCTGTATGTTTTGAATATGGATAATGTTATATTCTTGGTTTTTTGGATTTCAGCAAGTCCAGGTATTATGTTTAATTTACATGGCAATTTCTTCTAAAATTATAATAAGACTTTATAACAGTAAGCAAAATACAACAGTAAAGGGAGATATTAACATGCTGCTGATTATTTCTAAATGAACAGCAGAAATGCACCAAATCTGTACTCACATCGTGTACATCACCAACCCATGGAGTGGTATATGGCAAATGGGAAATAGTGGCTATTTTAAAATTCTACTTGGTACCAGCATACTGTAAGAGTGGTATCTCATGAACTGGCCAGATATGACAGTGACATCGCAGCTGTACTCAAAATTTTACAATGAAAGGAATAGGAACTGGGACAACCTGTTAATGTTCCATTAATCTTGACATATTGCAATTTTGTTTCAATTTACCTGTGTTATATGTAGTATGTGAATGCAATCCAATATCAGTTTGGGAGTTTCATCTGATTTACACTAAATTAAACATACTAAGATAATTTAATAATACGTAAAAATAAGAAATAATCTTTAGATTTAAGGACCACCTCACATTTAAAACACTAAAATACAATCTATGTACATGTTAAAATTGGAGGGACATTGTAAGACCAAGTGTACTACGAATCCACTTGTTTTAAAATATTTTATTGCATTCACAAGTTTACTGCAGAATTTAATCTTTCTAGTTTATGTGGATGAAATTTTATATGGTTTCCACTCTGCATGATTTTGAATTTATTATTATTCACAATTAATTTTTTGTCATAAATAAGAAACCTTTTAAATGCTCATGTGGCAGAACTCTGATAATCTATAATAAGAAAAGATATTTGTGGATCATTAGAGATGATTGAATGTACCAAAATATATATATTAAATACCTTTCTGTGATTCAAACAGTGACTGGTATATCTATTGATCATGCATTAGAGAGTTTTAGCAACTTGTAATGTTATGTGAAGCTAACGTGCAAAAGTATTTATAAAGTCCTAGTAATGAAATAAAATTAAACTACAAATATATTGAAAACTAGAGTTAAATCTAGATCTTTATATGCATTTTAAAGCATAATTACTTAAGAAAGAAATATAAAGATCGTATGAATTTTAAAATGAAAAAAAAATGTAAAAATATTAAGGCATGAATAAGAAGTTCCTCAGTTTAAAATATGATGACACCTTTTAGTTAGACCTTTTAATTTTATGTCAAATCTACTTTATTTTCAATACATCAACTGAACAATAATTGCATAAAGTAATATTATAGATTAATTGTCATTATTTTTAGCCCCATTTTATTATGGCTTTAAATCTCTGTAGATGAAGTAATCATGGCATATTTCTAGTTTCCACCAGCTTATTGTTTTGTTATAAAATATGCCACATTTGGCAAATTATTGTTGCAAAAAGTGACGAAGTTTTAAATATAAACTGAAAAGATTAAAAACTTATTAATTAGTATTTATTTTCAAATACTTAAGCAATTGGTATTTCTTCTAATTTAAATTAAATTTTGTACAAGTTAGGTTCCAAAAAGCACTTTGAAAAATAAAAGTATTGTATTATTTATCTCAAAATGTATGTATGTATCTATGTATCTTGGTAGATACATAGTTTAATATTTTCTTCCCCGAGATGTAAAATTGCTGAGGAAGTATTTAATATATTTCATTTCAAAAATTATTTTGAATGTGTTTCTAAATTTCTTTCAAAATGAAAACATATAAGATTAACTATATATTAGTCAGTCAATAATTAGGTTCTACTTAAGTAAAGTAAAAAAATAAAAAATTATAAGCCATAATTTTTATTCTATAAAAGTGAGTAATTTTGTACCTTATTATCTTAGTATTTTTGTTATTCTTTGATAAATATAATTTAAATTAAATACCATGCATTCATGCACTATTATGGGTATTTTATTATTTACCTGTTTCTAATTGCATTGTGAATTGTATATAACTTTTTTGTCATTCTTAACTTAATCCTATTTTTATTCACTTCAGCTTTTCAAACTTCAAACTTCCAATGAAGCTAAGGAAATAACTTTATTCAATGAGCTAGAAAAAATAGCTAATAAGATTGTTACAAGTGATAAAGTAAAAGAAAAGCATAGAAAGAAATGTTCTTCTGGGGATGACAAATCAGTTAGCTCTAACATTTCTACAATCAAGAATGTTGTTGCTTTTGGGTTACATTCTTCAAATCTTTACATGACTGTCACTGAAGAATTAAGCAGTTTGGAAGTACTTAAAACTATGGATATCACAGGAGGAGTTTGCCATCCAGAGTTGTTGTTAAGTTCCAAGAATATATATCCCATTCTTTTGATCGATCTTGCCTATGTATCTGACATTTCAATTGAATTAACCTCTTCTCTTCTGGATTCTGCTAATAAGAGTTGGATCAATATAAACTCAAACATTAATGAGCTTGATGCTAAAGTTCTTTCCAGGAAAAAAATGCCACTTATTAGGGGAAATTCTAAAACTCTAAATATGATGAACTCATTATTAAAGGAAATGTTGAGTTTCTTGAAAGAAAATGACACTGTGTGTGATTTGAATTCCATATTTTGGCCTTTGAAGAAGCAATTCAGAACATTATCGCAAGCTTTGCCTAATTTCATGGGGAATCTAGATCATCGTCGATTCCAAGAAGAAGCAAATAATTGGGCAAACACTTGTCGCCTTATTGAAGAATTTTCCATTCTGTTGGAAGAAGAGGAATTAAATGAACAAAAAGGAGTTTTGGTAAAAGATATCAAGCGGGAAAATAAATTGCACATGGCGTACAAGAAGCTTTCTCAAACTCTCAGAGAATTAAGAGATTGGTCATCTGGAACAATTCGCCCTGAAGTCATTCATTATGTTAATTATCTTAGTAAACTTTTCATTCATCTGCGTCAAGTAACTACCGCTGCTTTAGAGTGCAAAAATCAAAGTATTAATTCTGGTAAGTGAGAAATCACCTGTGTGAATTTATAAATAAGCTGTTTTCATGAGTTGAGATTTTGTTTATTCATAGTCAAATTTTTTTTTCTTTATAAGGATTTAACATTTTAGGCAAGGATCTTTATAAGGATTTAACATTTTAGTAAATTTTTGTTCGGTAAAAAATCATGATTTTTCAAAATACATTAAATTTATCAAGTTGCAAGTTAATCTTGCATTTCAAAAACTAATTTAAAAACTCAAGTGTAACATTATACTGCAATAAATCTTCTTAATAGTGAACATTTTTCTTAGAGAATAGAAAAAAAA
The DNA here is from genome assembly GCA_951213105.1 of Amaurobius ferox. Taxonomy (NCBI): domain Eukaryota; kingdom Metazoa; phylum Arthropoda; class Arachnida; order Araneae; family Amaurobiidae; genus Amaurobius; species Amaurobius ferox. Next base: position 113,458,871 of record OX578134.1, read on the forward strand.
AAGTTGCTCATTTTTATAAAAGTCCACTATATAGAAACAATGATAAATCAAAAGTTTTTTTTTAATTTTTTTATACTAGATTTGGGTACAAGCGACAATTATTATAATTTAATATGTAAATTATTACATTTAACAGCAAAAGTTTATGTTTGTATGCATGCATTTCATATGCTCAAATAACCATATCATCAATTGGAAAATGGACCTTTCAAGATTTATTTTTAGAAATATACTTTTGGGACATTTCAAAAGAAACCAAATTTGCAACACTTTAACAAGGGATTGCATATCCAGTAACAGGGGGATAATATTAGAAGCTTTAAGAAAGAATTACCCAGTTAATTTCCTGAAGAAATATTATAATTCATTTTTCAACAATAAAAATGAAGCAAATTCATTCAAAAGGGATTTTACTGAATTGGGATAGTTTCTGCATATCACTTGAAGACTTGCACATGCACATCGTTACTTATATAATAGGAGATTTAGTGTTTCTTTATTTGTACGTTTCTTGACTTCCATTCTTGGTGGTCTGTTTCTCCATGTTCGGGTGCTTCTGACTAGGCACGTATGGGGGATCAACCTTTGCAATGCATTGGTTCCGTAAGCGTTTGCCCGGGCTGGAAAAGCAGCTTTAAACGGGATTGAGGAGTCGCAATCCTCCTCTGCCATTGTATGCATTGTATTTGGTTTCCCCTCCCTTGAACTTGATCCTCTTTTTTGATTTCAATTATATATATATATATATATATATATATATATATATATATATATACATACGAGGATCAGTCAAAAAGTTAGTTGCACACCTTTGTAAAAACTCTTGGTAAAAGGATATTTTATTGAAACTTTGTGGCAACACTACAGACATTTATCTGCAGTGCGTGATGTAGCGACTTTGACGTGGCAGTTTTAATTTGCTTGCTAATCAGCCGTGAACATGTCTCGGCAGCTGCAGGTAGTGTCCAAATTGGAAGTGCAGTGATTCGTTTTTTGTGGGCAAAAAAGTGTAACTGCACTGAAATTTATCGGCAGTTGTACGAAGTGTATGGTGAAAATGCAATATCGCTTCAAGCTATCGCATATAGTGCGTCTCACTTCCAAATTTAAAAATAGCCTCAGGCCAAAAAGGAAGGTTACCCAATCAGCCCGAACAGCACATCCCATCATTATCATAGGATTGTGTTACAGATGAAAAGTGAGAATATTGACCATGGGGCCGTCAAGAGTCGGTTCTGAAAAACTTTGTTAAAAATTCAATAGTTGCAATAATGAGGAGATTATAAAGAAAACAGCCAACACGGAAATGGCTGTAAAAGTTGCTCTCATTTAATGATTTGTAGTCCCTTGTAGTAAAAATGGGGAAGTCCCTGAATTATAGTTTCCAGCTAGTGCCAAAGCAATTAGGGAAATGTTGAAAACAGTTAATTCAATTTTGTGACACTAAAACTAAGATTAAGGGATAAACTGTGAATTAGTTTTATGCAATTACTGAAATGTGTAGAAATTTAAAATTTGTATATATAATAAATATCAGTATGTCATAATTATTTAAGAATGCTTTTTTTTTATAGTATTGTTTTTATTGTTAATTGGTCTATCAGTTATGTCTTAAGTGTCTCTTCATGATATTTGTAATGTAAGTTTATTTGGCTCTGCCCAATTATTCGAGCATATGAAATGATGTAATTATCAGCTATTTTAAATATTAATTTCAATGATTAACATTACAGAAGTGTCATTAAAAAAGTTTCACCCTATCATGCTTACTGAAAAATTAAATTTAGTTTTAAATGTAGTTTTTAGGTTATAACGATTAAATTTGTAGTGGTAGTATTATTTGATAACTTTGCTGCCATTGTAATACTTACTTGCATTTATATTATTGATGAAAATATAGTTTTCATATTTGTTTTAAATAATGAATTTTCTCATAGGTCATGCTATTTATACCTCTGATTTTTCAATTTTGAAAGAAAGTCCTGTGGAGTTGTTGAAAAAAATAATTTTACAAAAAGGAGTTACCCCTGAAAAGTAATTAAAATTTATGTAAAAATTTTCTAAAATGATGTATGTTTTTTGTTCGAAAATTCAAAGGTTATTATGGAATTTCTTTTGCTTCTAAATTGTAACCTTTATGTATGAGCAATTTCATTGGATAATGCTTATCAACCTGGATTAAACCTTTGTATTTCAGTAATCCCATACATATCTGTTTTCTGATAGTATTACCATAGTTTTTACTTTCCCTGCAATAAATAATGCTGTGTAGAAAAAAATCGTTATGGGGTCAAAAATATAACTCTTGGGTTTTGGTAAATTTACATGTTTTGAGCATCCTTAAATATGAATCAATTATTTTTTCAGTCTCTGGATACAATATAAGTACAAAATGAGCTTGTCACACAAAATTTTGTTTAATTATCTTATTTAATAAATGTAAGAGATCCATTTATTTTCAAAGAGATCAAGGAAGAAAACTGCCCACAATTTTTTAATCACTTTTTCAAAAATTGATAAAATGTTATAAAAATATTTAGTAAAATTCATAAAAATGTAGTTATTGTATATGTCATTTTTTATAATTTAAAGGAGTGACATCATTTATAAGACACAAACATGCCATTCTTAAGATATTACATGTTTTTTTATCCAAATTAAAAAAAAGAATTAAATATTTGATCATTTATTCTGAATTACTATGATGTAAATGCTTTAAACCAGAAATTAATTGAAACTACTTTTAAGAGTTGCATGTGTCATTCTCAAGATATTAAAAATTTTACTTTTCCCTACCAGGAGTGTGATATTTCTGAAAAGAATCAATCATCGTGAAATTTGGTATGCTTATTTCAATTGTTAACAATAAGCCTATTGATTTTCAGTAGAGGTCGCCATAAGAAAGCTCGTAATTTTTATTGTACTAGAATATCAAAATTTGTTCATTTGCAGGGAAAAGTCATGTGTTGGACACATCAGATTGTTTTTATGTATATTTCATGTGCTTTAATATTTTTCTTCCAGGATAGAAATATTTGCAGTCCGTATGAAAGTTGATCTTGGACGTGTTTTGGCCCAAGCTTGCTTACCTTATGTACCTCTTTCCAAAGAAAATATTTCTGTTGATAAATTATTGATGTCATCATGCCAAATATCAGATATAGGTAAATTTGTTTTTGATGTTTGGGAGTTAGAAAAATTGACGAGAACATTTAACCATAGATTGGTGGAGTATGTCACCTAAAATTAATTAAGACAATTAAACCCTAAGAGATCACATAGACCCTTCTACCTCTTGAAATGAGTCATGCTACAAAGTGCATACCTCATTCATTTTAGTTTAAACTTAAAGGGTGAGTTTATTAAACTGAGAAATATGCATTGTATATGTCAAACAATTACAGAATGTTAATAAAAAAGATGCTTTGGTTTAGCAATCAGGCTGTACTCGCACAGGAAAAATCCATAACATGAACACATGATTCTGAGTTGCAGAGCACTTAAATGAAGCATACTATTGTCTTATAACTCAACAAGCTTCTTCCTCGGTGCTTCCAAATCCAATTTGATCACAGCAACTGTGTAGTGATGTCCGCAATATCTGTTAGTAGTCAACAACTCCTGCTCCAGTGCTTTTACTTTTCTTCTATCTTGATACCACAATTTTTATTGTTCTTCCTGAGCTACATCTGACAATCACAGTGTCACTGCGACTGCTCACTGGGTCAAAGGTGGGTGTTGATATTAAAAGGCAATTTCTTTTAATTTCTTTTGTGAGCTGCATAACATAAACAAAATGAGTAATTTTAAAATTACACTCAAGTAATGGTTAGGTTCCATTGATGCCTCACTTTATGCTCATAATTTTTTAACCTTGAGTGTCAGTGCTTTCATTGCAATCATTAACTGAACGCCCCCGATCCTTTTCTGAAAACCTAACCTCTTCTACCTAAAAAGACTCTGCTAGGAGACCTCTGAGAAAATTTTTGAAAACAAAAATAAATTATTATTTTTCACAAATAAAGGAAAACAATTACAGGCAATTACACCCAGGTGAAAACAAAACAAAAGGAGAGAACTCTGTTTAGGCATGACTTGTTACAGAAATACAGTAAAATCCCTAAGGCATTAAAATTTGTAAATTATTTTCTGATTATCACCTTTCAAGAGGTGAGAAATTATTAGAAAATTTTTCAAAAACAAAAAAAAAGTTGGCTAGTGCAAATGTCCAGAGAACAAAGGGGAATCCAGGGATCCGAAAAATGGGGGGGAAAGTTCAAGCCGGGTGCAGTTGCCCGGGCGCCAGTCATTTAGCGGGTGCAAAATGAGAGAAAAAACAAACATAGATTAAACATTGATAATTAGTAAATGAGTGTGTTATAGTGTAAGGGACTTCGTCAAAGAACTAGAACTTTGCGTGCGCAGAGTGCAGTCTGTCGGGGAAGGAGCGAGATGTATGAGGATGGAAGTCACGTCCGCCAAAATGAATAAAAATATGCACTTAAAAGTGTAAATATGTGTACATATTAAATGTTTTGTGCTGTGAATCCAGTGTCTTTCTTCTGAATCCGGTACAGACGCAATTTTGGAGGCACCTGATGAGATACGACTACCATCTGTTGCTAAAATATTTGAATACAATTTTTCTTTAATAATCTGCAGAATATTTTGTTTTAAATTATTTTAAGTTCTATATAACCTTATATCAGTAAATTATTTTTAAGCTTGAATGTTTATAAAAATTTATTTCAAAGTTACTTTGAAAAATATCTTGGAGTATACTTTATACCAGCTATAGATGGAATATACATTTTAAGCTATTCTTCTTAATTAAAAAAGTACTTGTAGAAATAGTAAATATAAAATGTGCACATAAAATTAGACAGAAATCATCTAACATCTTTATAGTAGTTATCTTTCGACATGTCATTTCGAACATTTTAGATTAGAATAGAAACAAAAATCAAACTACTTTGTAATTTTAAGGAGGTTGAAGAAGGGAGGCTGAATGTTAGATCAGCATCTGGCCTATGTCAAGGACAATCCTGGCTCAGCCTCTTATTTGTCACCAAGAATACAGAATGAGTTTATTGGTCTTTTAGCTCAAGATACCCGAAACTCAATTCTGCAAAAAATTTGGAGGAGCAAATATTTTGGGATTCTGTTTGACTCTACCCCGGATGTTGCACACCGTTAGCAGATGTCTCAGGTTATTCGGTATGTCAACATTGACTTTAAAGAAAGAACTGCTGCAGCCAAAGAAGCATTCATTGACTACATCGAAATTCACGAGAAAGATGCTGCTGCGATTAAGAAAATAATTCGAACTAAACTAGAATCGGATGAGCTGCCTTTGTCTGACTGCCGCTCTCAATGCTACGACAATGCAGCTGTGGTGTCCGGTAATTTACCTGGTGTGCAGCATAGAATTTTGAGTCAGAATCCCAAAGCTTTGTTTTTGAACTGTGACAACCACAGCCTGAATTTGGTTGGAGTGCATGCTGCTGGAAATGAAATTGTGGCTGTCACATTTTTTAGAACTGTTGAAGCATTATATGTATTCTTCTCTCAGTCAACAATTCGGTGGCAGCTGATATCTGATGTTGGTGTGTCTATCAAAAAAGGGTCTGAAACTCATTGGAGTACCCGGGAAGCAGCTGTTACAGTTCTCCATAAGAATCTGGAGAAGATTGTGAATGTGCTGGAGAGGATGTGTTCTGACAAGTACTCCACAGAGAAAACGAGAAAGGATGCAGACCAGCTTCTGTCAAACATTTTGAGATTCAATTTTTTAACATTTCTCCTATTTTGGAGCTCAATTTTGTCTTTGATGAATAGAGTTCAAAAGAGACTACAAGGTCCTAAAATAAATTTCAGGGAAACGGCAGCTGACATGAACTCTCTTGAACAACATTTTACTGAGAATCATGAAAAACTGTGTGATGAATCAGTTTGCAAAGAAGAAAGAAGTTGTATTGATTGGGGACTTCCAGTTCAAAAAAGAGCAAGACGTGTCACAATGATGCTGGGTGAACAAGCAAGAGATGCTGGCTTATCAGCCAAAGAAGAAATTGGGCGAATCCTACGGAGCATCATTGACCGTATTGGAGAGGAAATCAGAGAGCGTTTCCAACGGTTGCATGACCTTGACACTTGATTTGGATTTCTCCTGTACGTTCAGAAACTTCTTAGTAGTCCCAATATGGATAAGGAATTGGAAAGACAATGTTGTGCTACTGCCAGCTACTACAAAAATGATTTTGATGGGAAGTAGCTGCATCAAGAAATTTTGGATTGTGCAATGCTGTTAAAAAATTAAAATGAGAGCGATGTAATTGAGCCTATACATCCATTAGAATTGCTGAATTTCATTATCTCATATGGAGAGGAAGTGTACCCTAATCTCGACTGTTTTGCAAATTCTGCTCACAATTTCAGTATCAATTGCTAGTTGTGAAAGATCCTTCAGGAAACTGAAATTGATTATGTCTTATTTGAGATCATCTATGAGACAAGAACGCTTGAGTGACTTGGCATTGTTGAGTATTGAGGGGAAAACATTCGAGAAAATCAATGCTGACAAAGTTATTGATACCTTTGCAATCGCGAAAACTTGAAGGGTTCATTTATAGGACATGATCTCCTGAGGCAATATTTAATAATGGAAAATATTGTACTAATATCTGTTCAATGCAAAGCTGTTCAATAAATCTAGAAATTTCGATATTTCCAAGATGAATAATTTGTGTACGCATGCGCTCGCGAGCTCGAGTTCGTAATCTGGTAAGGGAAAAAGGGGCGCAATTCTCCCCCCCCTCCCCCCCCCCCCCCCCCCCCCATCCTGCCAAAAACTCACGGTACGCCACTGCACCTAAATGTCAAAAATACATAATTTTTTTCTGTGAATATTCTAGAATATATGCTTTTTCAGGATGAGCTCCATATTTAAATTTCCTGATAATTTTTGTACATGTTCTGTATACAGTACCTTCGTATCATAAAAAAAAAAATATTAGAAATGTGTTGTTGGGGTTTTTTTTTTTTTTGAAAATGTGAAAAAAAACATTTTTTTTTTGTGTAAAATATAATACTTGACTGCATTTTCATAAGTCAAGATTAAAAATAATTTACCTATCTAATAAATTTATGTATAATTAACTAAATTTATTAATTTATTTATTAAAAATTAACAATTTTTTATATATTATTATTGATTGTTATTAGTTCTATAGAAAGAATTAAAATACAAAGAAATATTTTACATGTTCCTGACCTCTTCCGGCCACACAGAAAGCTACCATTAGCCTATGGGTTGGTCGTGTGGTCTGGGTTTTCTACATGTTCCTGACCTCTTGTGACTATATTGATAACTAAGTATAATTTTAAACCATATGAAAGCTTAATAATTAGCTATGTTTTAGTCACCATTGTTTTAAAAGAAACAGTCCCTTTTTCCTTTCTTCCCAAAATGTGAGATTATCCGTCTAAAGTGTAGGAAAAGTCCAGGACAAAGAAAATAAAGTTATACCCTCCCAGAAACTGAGATATTCTCCTACAGCAATAAGTAATGTCAACTAAACTTTCAAGGTCATGGCCACAGTCCAATGATTTTTCTCTAGGGTGTCTCACTAGGGCTTCTTTGTAGAATCCAGTGCTATTAATGAATGTAGTTAAGAATGCACAGTTTCCCTCTTTCAATATAATCTTCTTGCTAAAAGTATTCATGCAAATTTTTATCTAATTGTTTTTTAAATACTGGCCTCATGCAGTTTTCAGTGTACAATAAGTATATATTTTTCAAAATTATATAATAAAAATCTAAAGAACATTTTTGAATTATCTTGTAATGATCAGCAACTTCTTATATAGGGAAGATGATAGGACTGTGAAGCTTGCCAGTTCTATAAATTATTTTAAAGGGATTTTTATCTTTATCAAAACCTAGAAAAGCAAAACAAATTTTACAAGTATTATACAATGCTGGTGAATTTTTAAGAATAATGCCAGGGCAGAAGGATAATGTCAGCGTTAAAAAATCTGTGTTAATATAAAAAGCAACAATATCTAAAAATGTTAGTGGTGAGTAGAGTTTGTGATTTTTCAAATCACTTTTTAGAATAACTGATCATTTTTGTGTACACAGTTTCATTTATTTATGATCATTAATGACTTTTATAATCCTTAGTCAAAAATATACATTTATTCATTTTTTTTTCTGATCAACCAATGTCAGCCATTCACAATTTCTATTTATTTATAGAACAAACTCTTAACAATTTTGAAATCTTAGCCAGTAATTGTAAAATTTATTTTACATAAAGTTTGTTTCTATTTTTAAGCTAACTTTTCTGTTTTCTATTTATTCTTATTAAACATTTTTTCCCACATTGCCATATATTATACTAAAAAACAATCACTAATACTTTTGTATTTTTTTTTTAATTTCAGAATAATTTTTTAGAATTCAGTTTTTTATATATTTTTTATAACTATAAACAAATTTCATAGCCTTGCAGAAAATTATATAGTAATTCTGACTAACCAAAAACGAATTTTAGTAGCTTAGTTAATGGAATGATGCAACTGGATATGATTTTGAATTGCAATATTTACCAATATCAAAAAGCAGAACTCAAACCACCACCTATGAGACAGTGACCATAAAAGCCTACTAATGTAATGCTAATTAAAAAATAACTAAAGTCAACTTGAAAATTATCAGTTGGAAATATTGAAATTAAATAAAAAAAATTTCTCCCTGAAATGCATTAAAACATTTCTTCAAATCAAGAACATCATTCTTTCTTGAAATTGCTATTGTATACTTTAAATATTAAAATATTCTTTGAGATTTTAATTATCTTTGTGATGAGTTTTGGATACATATTATATAAATATTAATTATTAATTGTTATTTAGTATAATTTGTAAACATATTTTTCTTTATATCTCTATTTCTTGGGTTTGAAACATGTCTAAATGTATATCTATTGTCTATTGGTTGAATATCTTATTCAGGAGTATTTTCTGTAATTTACAATAGATGGCACTCTCTAGTATTCTTTCCAAATTCATCCTAAGATAGAGCAATGAAATATTAGGCGTCCTGAATAATAGTGAAGAAAGGTATGAGTTTTAATTTCTATCTGCATCCTTGTGGATTGTTAGATAGATTACTGATATGTTTGCTATATGCACTCTCTTCCTCTTCTTTTCATTTGCCTAATATTACTTGTTATTTCCATTTTTGTTTCTGTTTGGTAATGTGTCGGATCTTTTGACGATGTTTTGGCCATGTGGCTGTATCGTTGAGCGAAACACATTTGGAACCTCTGTGGATGCAAAGATCCTTGAAAAGCTGGATCTACAGAGGTTCTATCCAATTTCATATTTTCGGATTGCATCTTTTCTTTTATTTTTTATTTATTGTCATTCTAATTTAATATTTTGAGCCTCCAGATTTTGATAATCCTTTGATGTTTGAACTTGATTTGTATGCATCACTCTTGAATGTTGATAAATTCATGTATATTATTAATAATTTAAAATTAAAATCAATTTGCCTTATATGGTAGCAATAGTTTCCTTTTGTTAGATATTTCCTTTCATATCCTCTTTACTTTATTTTCCTCCATATTGTTTTTGAACCAGGGTATGACACTGTTCATGTTTTAAATTAGTCTTATTATATTTATTTATTTTTATATTTATTTTTATTATTATTATTATTATTTATATATATATATATATATATATATATATATATATATATATATATATATATATATATATATATTTATTTATATATATATAATATATATTTATATATATATAATATATATTTATATATATATATATATATATTTATATATATATAATATATATTTATATATATATATATATATATATATATATATATATATATATATATATATATATATATATATATATGTATACAACTATAAAAGATACGTTTAATATATAACATTAGACATATAATACCACTCAGAAAAAGGCGCAATGCCGCTCAAAAAACTGAAGTAGGATATAACCATGAAAAACGAATACAAAGTAAAGGGAGGGAAGCCATATGAATTGCATATAAATGGCTGAGAGGGATAGCGACCTCTCATTCCCGTTTAAAGTACTTTTACGTCAGACAACGCCCACGGATACCAATGCAATTCAACGACAGATCCCCGTACCATGTGCAAACATGAAAGCACCAGAATGCAGACAGATAAGGAACGACGAAAAACAAATTTCAGCTACACCACCAACAGTAATGGAACACTCGCAACGCCGCCTTTAATGCATGTCCGTACGCATGCGTACTGAGATAAGATCAAAATGATGTCACATCCCCAATTCTGCATTGAATGAATATTCTTCTTCTTTAAAGAAAGAATTATAAATAACTTTAAGGAAATTCCTTGGGTAATGTTTTTTCATTGCCTCCATCAAAATTTGTTTATTGTTTGTGAGACAATCCTTTTTGAAGGTATTATTATTTCGATTTCTTCTGAGGTGTCCTGAGGTTCCGTAACATCATAACTGGACACCTCAGAAGAAATCGAAATAATAATACCTTCAAAAAGGATTGTCTCACAAACAATAAACAAATTTTGATGGAGGCAATGAAAAAACATTACCCAAGGAATTTCCTTAAAGTTATTTATAATTCTTTCTTTAAAGAAGAAGAATATTCATTCAATGCAGAATTGGGGATGTGACATCATTTTGATCTTATCTCAGTACGCATGCGTACGGACATGCATTAAAGGCGGCGTTGCGAGTGTTCCATTACTGTTGGTGGTGTAGCTGAAATTTGTTTTTCGTCGTTCCTTATCTGTCTGCATTCTGGTGCTTTCATGTTTGCACATGGTACGGGGATCTGTCGTTGAATTGCATTGGTATCCGTGGGCGTTGTCTGACGTAAAAGTACTTTAAACGGGAATGAGAGGTCGCTATCCCTCTCAGCCATTTATATGCAATTCATATGGCTTCCCTCCCTTTACTTTGTATTCGTTTTTCATGGTTATATATATATGTATATATATTACTCTTATTGTATATTATTACTTTTTCTAGCCTTTTCGCATTACTGTTATTTATTTCTTACAATTGGCCACAGTAGATCATTTCTTTTTCTTTTACGAATGGCAACACTGGTCTCTTCATTCTGGGTTCCAGGGTTCGACTGGATCGTGCGTATGTAGTGTATATTCCAGGTATTCTTGTTTTCTTATTTTTTCTTCTTTATGTATGTTGTCCAAGTAGAAATAGTTTATAGATATAATCTATCTATTTCTTCAGAAACATATATATTGTGTGTTTGCTTCGACAAAATACTTGGACCCGATGAAGAGTTTTGGTGAAGTGAGCAATTTCATTATGTAGGCCTAGCCCTTGTCCACGTGTATTGCATTAATGCTTGGATTTTATATGTTTTTCTTTTATCAATTCCATACCATTGATTTTTGTTGATTATCTTTAACTTTATGACTCAAAATTTGTATTTTTTTCCATTTCCATTTGATTGAAGATTTGCTGTTTAATACTTTTATTTTGTAGGTTTGTTATAAAGTTAGGTTTTTTGAGTTGCAGCTTCTCTCTTTTCTATCATTGAACTTTCAAACTATTCTTATATATATATATATATATATGATCAAAATAGGGTAGTTTAGTTATCAATACAGTAAATTAAAAGATAAATATTTCCTTGTTATTTATAACTGCATTCCTCCTATAAAATTGATATAAATCAATAATAATTTTTTTAAATGTTATGTTTTTAATATATAAACTAATGTGATCAGTTATTAATAAATTATTTACTAGGTCAATTATTTTTAATGTTGACTTCATAAAAATATAACCATTTTACATCTCTCTAATTTTTTATGGTAAGAAGTTTACTGTATAAAGAACATCTAAAAAAAATTTCAGGAAATTTATATATGGAGCTCATCTTGAAAAAAATCCCTTTTGCTATAATTAAATTTTTTTTTTTTTCATTTTTTGAAGCAAAATATAACAAGGTGTTAATTGAAATGTTATGAAAATGCATGCTGCTTGACAATAAGCATATATTAAAGAATATCCACAGAAAAAATTGTGTTTCTGACAATTAGGTGCAAGAAAGGATTTTATCAAAGACAAGGTTTTCATTTCATGCATCTGTAAAGCAGCATCTAGTGAATTCTCCATTTCTTTGAAAATTTATTGCTAAAAAACTAATGCATGAACTCAACTAAAATTTTGTATAGTATTATAACTGCTATTTGTAGCTTTTAAAAAAATTAAATCTAAGGGGGTGGATGATATTTTCACAATTTTTTGGTTGAATTGACATGGAATGACCCACTGATCATATTAACATTAATTTTTACCCATCTAACCTAAAATTAATCCTTAATAAGCCTAGTGTTAGTCAAAATGCTAATTATTTAAATTTAAGATTGGATAACCTCCATAACAATATTATTACCAATTTATTTGATAAAAAAAGATTCTTATATCTTTAAAATCATTAAGCTGCTATCCTTTCGTTCTTGTAATTCTATTCAGTAGTTTAGGAACATCATTTTAAATCAGCTTTTTTGAATACATAGGCTCACTGATCCTATGTATCACTATCTACACATTAATAATCTTAAGCACACTTGTAAAAATTACCACTATCTTGAATATTTTGTAAATATTATTATTAATAATTTTTCAAGTATTTATTGTAGTAATTTAAAATTTAATAAAAAGCATGAAAAATAAATTTCCTATTTTCTGTTAATTTAAATTTATGCTTTATTTGTATTTTAACAGGCTTATGTCATTTACATAATTTAATTAGGCCATTTTCAATTTTTTCTTTTTTCTTTGTAGGATATCCTGTGTATATATTAAATATGGCAAGAGAGATTCAAGCTTGTCCTCAACCTAAACACCCAGATTTAGTTGCTCAAGAATTACTAAGAGATCTTATAACCATGATCCAAGGCAAGTTTAATGTACACTTTCTTATGTGAAATTGCAGATTATATCATCTATCGATTATATCAATATTGAGAAAGTATTGTTTTGATGCCAATATATTTTTAAAACCTCCTGAATATGTTTTGACAATTTTTTGAGTGATATCTGTATATTTGTGGTCGATTTCTTGTGTACATGATAACAGGCACAAATATATATGAATTTTCATGAAACTTTTTATCCAAATTTGTTATAAAAAATTTAGAACTAGATAGAATGTTTTTAAATTTGAACAAAATGTACAAAGTTTATTTGAAATTTTAAATTTTTTAACATGACAGCTTATAACAAAATTCGACATAATCACACATAAAAGGGTTTATTTATATCTCAGTGATCACGAAACTTTATAGTTTCAATCATTGTTGTGAAAAATAGCTGCAATAGAATTTTTTGTTCATGATGTCATTAGCCCTTTTAAGGGAGCAAATTACCCGAGGGGGGGGGGGGGGGGGGTACATTGTCAAGTAGGGTGTCATTTGAAAGATTTTTCAAGCCCTTTGAAGTGAAGAGTAACATGTTATAATTTGAATCATTTGGACCCTTGATACTGATTTTTCAAAATTTGTCTTGTAAAATTTGAAAATAAAAGCTAAAAATATAGTCTGGTATGAGAAACTCAAGTTGAGTCACAATCCAGTTAATTGTTCTTCTTTGTAGCACTGGCAGTGCCTTTTCCCATAGAAAAGTATCATGCTTATTAATTTTAACAAATGTGCTATTTTTCAAAATTTGACATGTTACAAAGTTCATGCTGTCAGAATTGAAAGTTTTTTTCATAAATTTTCTATTGAAATGAACCATATATCTTCAATACATAAAGCTAATGTAATGCATATATTTTAGAAACTGCTATGGTGAATGATACCAATGGAATTTTCAAAGGAGAGGAATTGCTTTCTTTAACCCAACATTCTCAGCTTATTAGATGGATGGAAGAATGTTCCCAATTAGCATTTGTAGACTTGGACCTGCTACAGACTAGAGAAGAAAAACTGGCATTTTTTGGGAATGTTGCCAACATTGCTTGGATGTATGCCATTCTACTTCAGACTTTATTAGGAAAATCTCAGGTTAGTATATGAATCCTTTTAGTGAAGCGACGGATCAAAAATTCTTACTTTTAGGCTAATCTTAATGTTTGGGTTATATGAATTACAATATAGATTTTTTATGATCTGAAAACATGTTCTGCCTTAGATGGAGAGATTTTTATTTTTAAAATATGTAATTGTAGTATATACATTTTTACTAGAAGCTTTTAGTCAAGTAGACTGCCTGGATATTTTGTGATTGACAAAAAGTGGTATAAAAATCTGAAATAAGAGACCCACTTATTTTACTCTTGTATTTATATTCCATACTGTTCAGATCCACTAAATATAAGAAAAATTATTGTTAAACTTACAGATTTTATGTGTACCTCAAAGGATGAAAATTGTCCATTATGGATTTACGTCAAATTTTCATCTTATTAATAACTTTGGGAAAAATAATGTACAACTTATATATTAATTGTGTAACTAATTGTTGTAATAACAGATAAATTTATTTATATCAAAGTTACAGAGATTTGTAACTTTTGATATTTATGAAACTTTGTATGAATTTTTTCTTGCAATGCTGTGAGACTGTTGGAACTTTCTCTTTGAATTTATAAAATGATATACAGTCAGCAGCAAAAAATAAATAAATTAACACTTTGCATTCTGATTATCTGCTGATTGACACATTTATTAACTTGCATTCTTATTAACTCAAGATAATCTATGTGACTGACTCAGTTCATTTGCTCCATTTTGTTTTATGTGATTTTTAGTTATATTCGTTGGTGAAGGAACCTTCTGAAGCTATATATTATCACACCCAACAATTATTTATGGGTATACAGCATTCTGTATGAAAACTTAAATGGATGAGACTAAAGAGACCCTGAAGCTATCAACCATTGTTCACTCTACCTATGGCTATATTCTGATAAAAAAGTAAAATGTAGCTAATGAAATCAATATTGCTGTTAAATGAGTAAAAAATAATTCGATAACACCAAAAAAATTCTGTATTGAAAATTTTTTCTAACCCGTTTTTAGTTTGGAAAGCAATTTAAAAAAAATGAGGTATGTGAATTTTACAACTTTTTTATAGAAAATTTATATAAATTTAAATCTTTAATCTAAATAAAAAATATTTAACTCAAAACACATTTTTGAAATATAAATTTAAAAAATTTGGAATATATATATAATAAAAACTTACAGTCCTACTTCAATGAAATTAGCTATTTTGAAGTTAAAAAATCTGTAAATTAAGATGCTGTAAAAATTGGAATGTTGTGATTCATTTTTTATTACTCACTTTTTCAATTATTACTAAGAAACAGGTTAGAAAATTTTCATTGTAGCATTTCATTTTGCATTATGAAACTACACATTTTAAAGTAAAAACGATTTCAGTAGTAAAATTATTGAGATATAGCTAAAAATCTTTTAGCCATGTTTTCATTAGATTATTCAAACTTCTGTTGCCAACTATTAAAAAGCTTCTGTTATAAATAAATAAGAAACCTCGTATCTTATAGTTTTCGATGTGATAAATTGATTGCTATATAAAAATTACTATATTTAATCATATATTGTAGTATTTTTTGTCCCAGTAATGGGGATGAGTCAGTTCTATAGCTAGTCAACTAGTCCCCTTTGAGTTAAAAACAATGCAAGTTAAGTTGTGTTAACCATATATGATTTGAATGCAAAATATTGAAGGTGTAACTTTTTTCACCTCTTTATTTTGATTGTACCTCATTTACAGTATATGAGTTATGTAGAATGAATAAATTCAAAACATTTGTTCTACTTAAAAATTAGAAGTTGTTTGCTAATGGAGCCTAGAAGTTTTGCCATTAAAAATTAGCAAAACAAGCAGGGAATGATGTACTAAAAATAGTTAAAATAGACACTTAAAGGATTCTGTAGGAAGTTATACTTACAAAAATAGTGAAAATATAATTATTCACCTAACTAATTCCTATTACACATTACAATATTACACACATGTGTTTTCTAAAATTTTCAAATTGCAAACTCTGACGTTTATCTCTTAATATTGTTTTAAATAGTGAAAATGATCTTTCCATTTCAACAAAAGTTATGGGGGCATACCTAAAGTAACCCATTATTGTGGGAGAAGCCAAGTAACATAAAGTTAAATTTATAATTAACAAAGAGGAAAATCATAAAAATACTATAACAAATAAAATCCAATTAATATAATTTAGACTATTTAATAAATTCAGAAGCACCTCTGATTTAATCATGAAATAATATAATTTAGAGTGTGAGTAATAAAAAACTTCAGAGGTCAGTAGAATTAGTCTCCCTTAGGTAGGGACTAACAAAGAGTTACTACTTTGTGTGTCTAATCCGTTCTTGATGGTTTCTTCTGCTCTCAAAAAGAGAAACCATTGATAAGATATTTGCAACCAGGTACTATAATACCCTAATCCCTCCTGAACGTTTTCACAAGTGTGATTTTAATATATTTAAACTTCTTAGATACAAAACATAAAAAAAAAATCCGTAATTTTTCGTAGGTACCCATTAGTTCTTAAATACTTTTACGTTTTGATCTTAGTAACAATACTATAAGACATTTCTTAAAGTAACTTAAAAAAGGAATATTAAATTACAGTATATATGAAACTAAATTTATAACAAAATCTTTGTTATAAATAATATATATATGCAATAAAAATAAATGTAATATACAGGGTGCATTAGCTGTTTGAGAACAAAATTTGATTTTGAGAGCAAAAATATTCAGTAGAAAAACCAGTTTTATATTAATAGAATTTAATACACATATTCCTTACTACATGCACACATAAAAGAAGATTATTCAATAAAAATGCCTTCAGCCTTCATAACAGCCTTGATGTGGCTTCTGAAATGACTACATATGTTGATCATGTGATTAAGTAAAAAATTTGCTATTTTTAGATCAATATAAATAAGCCACTTCTGTTCATGATAGCAGAGCTTCTGCAAGACCTATTTTAATATTTTCATATTCTTCTTTAAGTTTTGTTGAGTGAGTAGTTGGAAAAGATGCATGGTGGTTACCATTGTGTAATAAAACACATTTCAAGCTTCTGGTGGAGCTATCTATAAAAAGCCTCCAATCTTTTGATCAATATTCCAGAAGTCCCAAGTGGATAAGAAGTTCAGGGATGTTATTGCAGTATATAAGTTGTTCATCTGGGCAAAAGTATGACAGAAGTCCTTCCTCTCTTATCAGATACACAGTTATTTTAGGTTTTGGCTTTAGACAGTTTATTTCTTTCAGCCTGGATGCTTAAAGTTCAAATGCTTGCATTGATTGACAGGTATCTCGTATCAAATCATTCAGTTGTTTTGGGGAAAACTGTTCAGGTGGGGAATTCATTTTTATCATTTCACATCAATTCTACGTTAAATTCACATGAACTCACTTATATACTTTGCATAGAAATATCTAGAAAATTGGCATATCTTGGAAGGTTTTGGCGATAAAAGGAAAATGTGAGTGCATTCCAAAAGTTGCTATATTTGGCAATATTTTGCCAAAGTTACTATATTTGGCAATATTTTGCCAAATTCAACACAAAGGTTACAAAATTGCTGCCGCCAAGGTCAAGCATCTCAGACTACATAATAATAATGGTTGCTTGTAAATGTATTTTCCCCTTATAGAGGAGCAGCATACCATGGATCATTTTGCATATTTGTAACAGTATAATATGATATGCAATAGAAAAACTTGCAAAACTATGTTGAATATGTAATGTAATTTTAAATATTACAACTGTTGGGAAGGAACCCTTCCTTTTTACAATTAATCTTATTATTTATTATTTATAAGTTATTTTGATATTATTTAGATTTATTTTAATTACATTTTTTTATTCTTATTATATTTAATATTTAATCATTAAATTTACTTAATTATATTTTTATATTATTGTTTTCAATTTGGCCTGATCGTATAGATTTTTAAATAAAGTTTTTTTATAATTATTTATTAAAATTATCTCTTGGTTTCATTATTTATTTTACTCAACCATTACTATTGTTTGGTCTGTGCTCGATTTTTACTTTTATTAAAAACATTACAACATCTTACATTACCACTTACCTTTAAAGGTCTTCATAAATAAAAGTAGCACAGCCAACAACAAGAAAAACACAACCATTATTATTAAATTAAAATTTTAATTTTATTGACAACAATTACTTAAGTGCTTCCAAACATATCCAGGTTAAATTTTATAAAATTCTTACTCAGTTATTTTAGTGGTTAGTACATTGCAAAAAGGATAAATAAAATTAACTTCAATTAAAATAAAACTCAATTAACCTTTGAATATTCATCAATAATTTTAGAAATAAAACCCAGGAATCAGAATCCACTCTGGTCTGAAGACCAGAGTTTGGTCTGCCTGGATCTGAGCTGTCCACCACTAAAAATGTTAAATATTAATTCTCAAAATAATAAAAACAAACACAAATTGTGAATGATAAAATTACGAATGATTAAAATTCAGAATAATAAAAAACAAACACTAAATAGAAAAATGTAAAATTCCCGTTTGTACACGTATGATGTCGCACACTTCTAATAAACCCACAAAGCTTCACACCATTTAAAAAATATATACTTATTCATTGTTGTCTTACAAAAACATGTAACAGTTTGATAAAAATGTAGATATGAAATGGCCTGTTATGATCAATGGTACTCTTCGACAAACACTTGTGATAAAAATGCAGATTTAAAAAGACCTGCCTTGGACAACGATTCACTTTGAAAAACACTTTTGATAAAAAATGTAGATTTGAAAGGGCCTGTTATGAACAATGATACACTTAGGCCTGCCTTGGACAACGATTCACTTTGAAAAACACTTTTGATAAAAAATGTAGATTTGAAAGGGCCTGTTATGAACAATGATACACTTAGGCCTGCCTTGGACAACGATTCACTTTGAGAAACACTCTTGACAAAAATGTAGGCATTAAAGGGGCCTGTTATGAACGCTGATTTACTTCGACAACACTTGGTCATCCGCATCTTCCATCCTTGGATCCGAGTGGTAACGGAGGTAGCTGATTTCTTTAATTTTTGTATTCAACATCTGGTGGAACTGGAACATCCGGTGACAGAGACAGTAGATCAAACATGATGAGCCAAATTCATGAAGTTGGCTTTTGCATTTCCGGCGACCGCGGGATACGGGCGCCCTTGCATGGGGCCCATTTTCACGGATTTTCAACAGCAGTAGGCAAGCCTCCTCACTCCATGCCGGTCAGCAAACGAATATCTCCCGGCAACATGCTTGCCTCCCAAGAAACGCCAAACTTGGCGAGTGAAAACCTGCGCTTCACGTCGAGCGCTCACGCATATACTGCGGAAATAAAAACACTGTTATGCCAAGGACCATTTAAACGGATAACTTCCGCCAAGTGGCAACCCGCCGTACAGCAACCCCACCGGATGTTCGGCACCCCTCTAGCAGGTGTTCGCAACTGATAAGCCATGAAGGCCGATTTTTTCCTAAAAATGCACCCTTTTTTTCTCACTCTCGTGAATGAAGTGACGTGAAGTTAAAACCCGAGAGCGAGAAGCCGAAAGATTAACAAAAGATATTTTAACGTTTTAAGATGCATTGCATATAATTTTGAATAATGAAAGCAAGGAAAAAGATAACAACTTACGTTAAAAGGGGAATAAATCGCCGAAATATTCAAAAACAACAAATAAATTTTGAATTATGAAGGGAAAGGGGAAAATAACGAATTTTAAGCTATTATCAAATTTTGAACTATTAATTAAATTTAGAATCAAAAATCTCGGCATAACATAATTCCTTCAAAAACAACAAATGAATTTTGAAGGGAAAGGGGAAAATAATGAATTTTAAGCTATTATCAAATTTTGAACTATTAATTAAATTTAGAATCAAAAATCTCGGCATAACACAACGCATAAAACAATGTTACAGAGTAAAAAGATAAACAAAACCCTGCTACATATGTCAGCATTTGCAGGTCGTATTGTGGTAAAATCATAGTTCAAAAGGTATCTATTTTCTCAAAAACTAGAGCCAATTTGGCAAAACAGCCATTTTTGATTTCAACACCACTAAAATATCCTAAAGTTATTCAATCAGCCTTGACAATTAAAAAAAAGTTTTTTTTGTTGGCCTGTGATAATATTTGTATATAATATTACATGTTAAGTATAAATAACTATACTTATATTAGAAAAAATCCATGATAGAGTAATGCTGAACTAAAACTGCCTACTGTCTGTCCACTTGCTACTAAGAATTTTCATTTCTACACAACTGCTAAGTAAAATATCACAATGTTCTTTAGAAACTAGTATATAATTTTGATTTATTACATATGGTTATTTATATCTATGTACAATGTCTAGCAATTTTTAATCTAGCAAATTTTAAAATATAATTTTGTGTTGTATTCTCCAAAAGAGTATTTTTAGCTCATGATTAACTTCTTCAAATTGATTACAGGAGAAAGAAAAAGAAGAAAATGACACTCCACATTATTCAGAATCAAATTTTAACAATAAAACAGATTATTCTGAAGAGCTGTTATTGTCCCCAAATCTTTTAGAGCGCTTAACAATACAGAAAGTCATAGGATTTTCCGTTGGACAACTTGGACCAATCAGGTATATTTTTATATCACTGTATCAATAAAATGAATTGCCCCCGGAAATGAATTACTCCTGAAATTTAATTATAAAATGAATTATTCCTGAATGACCTCATTTGGTTTATATTCCAGTTTATTTGATTTGCGATATCAGTTTCTCCATGCCCACATTTCTGCTCCAAAACATTTAGAAGCATCACCTTTTAATAAACTTCTTGGTAAGTATTATATGTGTCATTATATAACTTCCATGATTAAATTTATTTCGTTTACCAATTTGTTTCTTCAAAGCAATTGCAGTTTAGAAAGTTGTAGTTGTTTGCTTAGAAAATTGCCTTGTATTAAAGATTCTACATTGATTGTAAAAACATTAATTCTAAAGCACAGGACTAGACAAAGAAACTATGCCTTCAAAGAATCCACCCATGTCGTTGGCCAGGAAAGAGAATTTGAATGATTATTTATCACCTGATGGTCAATTCCTTCTTAAATATAGCTTTAATGTATTGCCTTACTTTAATTTTAAATCTATAACCTTTTTTTTATAATTGTTTAAAGTCTGTCCGAGAATATTTTAATATATTTCACTTATGATTATGTATGTAAAAACATGTATTGATAGATTATTAAATACATAATTTCAATGGAATTTAAATAGAGTATTTCAACATATTTAAATGCAAAAATATAAAAATTTCTTTGAAATGCATGTCATTATTTGCAAGATAAGTTTCTTCGAATTTTGATTCTTGGATACAACAATATAACAAATCTCTTTTTTTATATATATAGCCTATAAAATATTTTATTAAATACATGCAAAATTGCTTTTAAAAACTATTTCTGACTATATATATAACTAAATAAGAATAGCTCAAAATTAGAAAATGTACAATTGTTACTGTTGAGTAGTTTAATATATATATAAAATCTAGAAAATGTTACTTACCAAAAAGTTAAAAATATCATGACACAGATAACTTTTTCCACTTATTATCTTGAGTTTAATTTTTGAAAATTGGCCAATTTCCAAGTTTTATTTAGATGTTTGGTTCGTATTAATGTCCTTACATGTACAAAAATTCTTATTGTATCCTTGTGCACACGTAAAATTTAACATTAAAATTCCACTCCTCACATAACTTCTCTTTTTGTATATCTTACTGCCATGAAAATCAAGAAAAACAATTCCATCTTCTGGGCATTTTCCATCTACTTTTCAGATCTGCCACTCAATATTATTGACAGCCATTAGAATTTGTCTAGATTTTCACAGTCCTTTGATGACAACCTAGGGTTGGATCTTTGTTTTTTATATGGAAAGTAATGAGTATCCTGTTATCCTGCAATGTAGGACAATGTTTTGAGTTCTGAATTCATTTTCTTCTAAGTATTCATCCTCAAAATCCTACGACTCATTACATATTTTTAATGAATATTTTTTTTTTCATTGATTTCTATACTTTCATTTAAATTCACAGTCTCCTGAAGAAACAAGATTCTTTAGTAGGTCAGGCTTTGAACAAGTTAGTAACCCTGTTTTAACAAATGTGATAATTTATTAGCCAACAAAATTTGCTTCATGTAGCTTATAAATTCTGGAGGTGATAGGCGATCATAGAAACATCTAATATCTCAATAATTTCTTTATTTAGTAGGGAATCATTCTGTCTTTGATCATGTAAATGATTCCTCAAAAGTTTCAAATATATAAGGTATTCTCATATTTTATATTCTTTAGTGAGATTTATAAAAAATAACTTCTCTGGGAAAATTTCAATTTTTTTTTTTAACAATCACATACATCCCTCTAGATCTGAAACTATTACCTTTAAATTTATTCCAACTTCCTCAAGATTTACAATTTATAATTTCCATCATTAGCCCTTCATAGTTTTAGAAGTAAAAACAAACATATTTTTTTATGCTGATGCTTTTCCTCTAGCTATAACAGCAAGGACATTCAGACTCAAAACTTGATATATCGCTTTGATCATAATATAATTTTAAGGTAGGAGGATTGCACATGGTAGACCTGGGTTTGATCCTTAGTGTTTTCCAAAATCATCCTCGTATCAATGTCGAATATGCACGTTAAATCTGTAGATCCGAAAGTCCATTTGAGAGGTGATGAGTTAAGAGAAGGATGTCCTGTGATTCCAGTTCCAATTGGGTAGTACTGTCTTTGCCATCCAAACAGTTACCTTACACCTTTGGGCAGGTCAGGCAGTCTTGGTAGGAAAAATGTATATATATATGCCAGAAAATGTACCTGGCATTGCCTAAGAGTTAAAACAGGGATAAATTGAATTTAAAAACAACCTTGCTTCCAAATTAAAATTTATCCTTTTCCCTGCTTCTATGAGCACAATTTAAAATGCTTCCATTCAAGTGCTAGTCTACACATTCCATGAAATCCTGCCTCAATTTTGCATTTCATTAGAAGAGTGTGGTCTGGGTCTGAGTATGGGTTAGCTGTCAGATCATATTGGTAGCTAGAATGTGAAAGAAAATTGGATATAATTTTGTAATTAATTAAGGCAATTAATTTTTCAAAGTGTAGTCTTCAAATCAGTTGGTAGCTGTTAGATTGTGATGGTAGCTGTTAGATCGTATCAATCGCTGGAGGTTAGCTGACTTTTGGCTTTAAAAATTTGCCAAGTTTAAACTAATTCAAATTTAAAAAAAATAACTATGAGGTGCATCTTTCCAGGTTCTGAAGTACTTGTGTACTAAGTTTCATGGTCGTGCGTCGCTTAGATTTCCTGCTGCAGACTGCACACACATGTAAATAAACAGACATCTTTTTTTATTATATAAGATATATATATATATATATAATTTACTATCAATGGAATTCCCTCCAATCCTAAAATACATGTTCTGTCAAAAGCGAAATTTTCTTCGCATTTCCTCGTAATTAATGAAACATCATGCAAAATACCAGGCTTGCATTTAAATTTTTGGCAATACGTTATAATTCTGCTGGTACTTGTCACAAGTATGCCAATTTTAGTTTCCTAAAAATTGTATACTTAGCTCAATAGTGACCGTAAAATTAATCCATGAGAAATATCATCTTTCGTTTATTTTGTTAATTTAGTTTTTCTCACCAATGATAGATTTAACTTGGGTATCGGTGAAAGCTTTTTTAACATTTACTTCTAAAAATGTGATATCTTTATTTATTTATTTGCTTAATCAGATAGTTGTCTCTGCAACATTTTTGGAAACAACATTTTTTCAAGGTAGATTCTTTTTATAGTTTACTGTGATCTTGTGGTATTAATTGCTTTTTTGTTTTCAATACCTTTAACTCTTCTTTCAGGGTAAGAATTTTTTTCCTCAAAAAACCAATTAATTTCTTAATTCCCTGCATTTAATACATTTACTTTTTAATACCTATTAGAAATGTTTGAGATTTCACTGGCTCTTTGATTTTAACTTCGCTTATAGAATCTGGATTCTCTAAAACAAAGATAATTCAAGGTGCCTTGATATGTTTTTTCTCATTTTACAAAATAAAGGAGGAAATCTCTGTGTGTGTTCATCTATCTATCTGTGCAGTCTGTAGTGGGAAATCTAAGCATTGTACAGCCATGAAATTTGGTACTCAGGTACATCTTGATGTACACAGGTGTACCTCAGTGTTACTTTTTTTTAAATTCCAATTAGTATTTTAGTTATTTTATGTTTTAGCATGATTTTGGGTGATATTTTTTATTTTTATACAAATCGGTTCCTTAGTGACCAAAAATATTATCAGAGTTTCCATTTTGACACTATTGAAAAGATCAAAGAACGATCTTTCCAACAATGTTTGAAGTGCATCTGTAGGACGATTCCTTCAGCGCATCCAAAACACTAAGATTAGCACAATTCTATGGTTTGGCTAAAAATTTCTTGTATATCTTTAGATTCTAACAACAACAAAAAAATTTTGTTTCATTTCATTGGTGATTTTAAACTTAGTGATTGTTTAGCCTAAATGGTTTTTGATGCCCCTTGTTTTCTACTGCATTACATTTGCTTTGATATTTTGATAATGTCTTTACATATCTTATATGATCTAAATGCAAATTGACAAGTATTTTCCTGTGTAACACGCCACATTTTCATTCAGTAACTGTTTACATCTCTATTTTCGTAATCAACATTTTTTTTTTTTGTTGCAGGTAATGAAAATCCAGTGTGGCAGAAATATATGCCACCACTTGAACCTAGACTACTTTTTGTTCTTACTGAAGGTCTAATGTATTCACCAAAATTACAAGTATATCATTTTTACTATAATTTCAAGTACAATGTTTCTGAATAATTATTGTCCTGCCATTTAAGACCTTGACAGTATAAAGACAGAGCAATCACACCAACAAAGGTAAGCAGGCATCTAGTGTCTGTGAACCTTTATTGATATGGTTGCTTTGTCCTTATATCCTGAAAGAGGAGGCTGTTTTTTGCTTTCAAAACTGGTTGATACCATTACTAATTTATTTTATGCTGTGCTTTTAATGAAAATTTTACTTTTTACAGTAATTTGAGGGATTTATTTTAAGTTTAAAGCTGTGTAAAATTTAAAATTTTTTTCTTTGAGATAGTGAAAAGATTGCTCTTATTCATCTATTTTCCCCATGTATTAGTAAAAATGTTGCTGCTTTTACTGTCAAAGCCTGTGTTAGGTTGCTTTTGCTATTTAATAATTTTAGGAATTTTGTTCAGTAGTAAAAATGGATTCAGGCAACTTATTTACATTTTGTTATTCTCTTTTCATAAATTTAGTTATCCTTCTTCCATTTATTTAAGTTTGTGATATTCTTCTGTTCCAAATTCATTCCATTCCATAAGTTTTTGTGTTCCAAAAGTTCATTTTTTTTTAGGTTTTAGCAATTTAAATTTATTTAAATTGGCTAATTTGTGGTTCCATTTATTCCCCATTTTATTCTCTTTGATTTGATTCTAAATTTGTTATTCTTTGTTAAAAATTCATTGATTTATCGTGATATTTCATTTTTATTCTATTTTCAGCTTTTTAAATTTTTCAGAATCATCCATTTTTAATTTAAAATACTGCCAAATTTGTATATTCCAAATCGTTTTACTTCATTTCTTTTTAATTTTTGTCTGCTTTAAAATTGCTATTATCTTCTTTAAAATTTTGAGTTTTTAATTGGTTGATTGTAATATTTAAATCGTCTGTCATTAATTCTTTTATCATTCATCGATAGTTTTGTTTACACGTGTTTCAGTGATTTTCACAGTATATAACGAGATTCGTGCTTTTTTCATTGATTAGAACTGAAGATGTGATCATATTAAGTTGGAATTGCACTTTGGCGTGTGCGCACGATTCATAATGGAACAATTTGTTCAAATTATTAAATCATCCCTTTTGAAAGGTGGTGGTAATTTGTCTGTGCCCAGAGTTCGAGAATTATTTTAATGAGCTTCTAAATTTGTTGTGTCATAATGGCAGAGAGTTGTTATGTTTGCAAAGACTGAATTAATGTTTTGATCTGCTGTCTGTTGGGAGCAATATGGTCGATGTCTGCCAAAGTAGTATCAGTGCCTTTGGAATAATTGTTTAGTTCCGGGAGGTCAGATTTGTTCTTTCATAATGAACTGAGTTGTTTAATTTTCTGAGTCACAAGATTGGACCTTTAAGTGTTTACATTCTCGGGTTTTGATGATCAAGAACAGTCTGTGTTTTTGTTTTAAATGATGTCCACTGGCTATCTACTATGTTTAACTGACTTTCTTATGATGTGAAAGAGCTGCTTGTTTTTGTTCTAATCAAATTCAGAAGTGTTCTTTTCATGAGGTAGGTGTTGGTGCACCATATTCCACATAAATGGCTGAACTCACTTGGATGTACCGATGCCCTACTGTTAACACGGCTACATTAGCTTTTTCTGGAGCAAAAGAAGGTTTCACCCGAGCTGATGATGACATCGATTTCCTTCTCGAGACTATTTTAGCCATTCCGCGTTTTCCCGTGTATGGGTGATATCCATTTTAATTCTTAGTTTGTATTAGTTCTAATTTTCATTATTTAAGTGTTAATGCTTTTGTAATGGTAAGAATCTGTTCCCTCGATTCAGATATTTTAAGTATCCAGAACTTGTGGTTTTTCTTTGGGTTTTTAAAAAGTAAATGTAATTCTTATTTGTAATTGGGTTTTCAACTTTTAGTTGGGATATTATTTATGTTCTAATTTTTTTTTTTATTCCAAATTCTTGTTTAGCAAATTATTCTATAATTCTAATATTTTGATGTCTTAATTAATTATTTAACATTGTTTTCTATAAAATTTAATATTCTAACGTTTTATACTCCACTATGCTTTCGCCCATTTTATTTATTTATGATGTTTAATTTAATTGTTATGAGATGTTAAAAAGTTGTAAAATGTTTTAAACGTTCCTAAAAGTGAAGTTAAATTTTAATAAATGTTGTTTCTCTGTTTCTTTTACTACTTGCTTTTCCTATGTTTGGCCTGTGCACATTACTTTGTTGTTTATCTTTTAAAATTATCATCTACAATCAACACATTCTCTAAAACTTCACTTACCTTTAAACCAAAAATTAAATAGAGCATAGCCAATGATTTAAGCAACACAACCAATTTTATGTTAAATGAAACTTTCTTTATTAACGACACTTTACCTCAAGGACAATACAAACAAAAGAAGTTACAAAAACAAACACCTTCCAAATTGTTATAACTTAAAAAAGAATCGTATAGTGGCTAGTTTAGTACATTGCGAAAATAAGAAAAGAACAATTAAAAATCCAAATTAAATAACCCAGTTATCAGTTTAAATCCCAGGTTCAGATTCCACTCTGGTCTGAAGACCAGAGTTTGGTCTGTCTGGATGAGCTGTCCACAAAAATGTTAAATCCCAAAATAACTAAAAATAATAAAAACAAACACAAATTGTAAATGATAAAATTTCCAACATATATGTTCAAAAACTTCAAAAGGAAACAAAATAAATTAAAGGGTTAGAAATTCCAATGTTACATTGAGCCCAAGAGTTTACACTTCTCATGTTGAATCATTACCAAGAGTAAACAGAAAACACTGTTTCTCCATTTACTGCGTGAAATTTCTATCATAGAGAAATATTTAAAAACACGCTCACTAGATGTCAGCACCAGAAGCGAGGAGC
The DNA here is from genome assembly GCA_951213105.1 of Amaurobius ferox. Classification (NCBI taxonomy): domain Eukaryota; kingdom Metazoa; phylum Arthropoda; class Arachnida; order Araneae; family Amaurobiidae; genus Amaurobius; species Amaurobius ferox. Next base: position 113,486,787 of record OX578134.1, read on the forward strand.
TAGAATGACTGTTGTTAAACGTGATAAAACCAACAAAGCTACATACAATTTTTAAAAATATACTTATTAATTGTTGTCTTGCAAAAACATGTAACAGTTTGATGAAAATGTAGATTTACAAAGGCCTGCCTTGAACAACGATTCACTTAGACAAACACTTTTGATGAAAATCTGGATTTAAAAAGGCCTGCTTTGAACAATGATACACTCTGATGAAACACTTTTTCTTGATTAGGAGATTCACAGACAAAGGTAACTGTGCCAGCATTAACTGGGACTTTGATAGTCACAACGTCATCATTAGAAGCACATTTCAAGATCTTAGTCAAGATTCATTCCCATCAAAATATTTCTGTCGCATCTGAATTTATTAAAGCCAACACTTCGTAAATTCAAAGAAACTAAGCAATGATGCAATTCATTCATTATACCAGACATTAGTTATATTGAAGATTCTTTCACAAAGAAAGACAGGGAAGTTTAATTGATATTAATATGTAGTAGGTAATAGACCCCAGAGTAGTGTTGGTAGTGCAGCCTGAAAGTTGACACACTCGGTATAAGTTTAAACATAAAAAATCCTCGAACTGCTTATGCAACTCTTTTGGCAACGTAGATCACTTTGTTTTCTCTTGCCCCTTAACTAAGAAATTCCATCTTTCTAAACCTGCTCTTGGAAATCAAGCGGCTTGGTTTTCCAGTGTCAGCCGTAACAGTCAATCCATTTTTTATCTTAAGAACTGTGTCCTCATTGCAAGAGACATTTCCAATAAAGTAAATTGACAAGTTCGTCGGGCTTTACTGCTTTTAACTTTCCTGATCAATGAAGATTCCTCTGCTGTTCCCCTTTTCCTGCTTTTGTTTGTACAAACTTGTATATATTAAATTGTAAATACACTCATCATATTGCCAACTGATAACACTATTGTTAAATTGAAAACACTTTCATCTTTTATTAGCAACCTCCCATGTCATTTTGTATTTACTTCATCATCTATATCATGTTGTGCAATGTCTCATTATTATTATCCTTGATGTTTTTCTGAATGTTTCGTGTCCATATTTGTGTCTGTTTACAGTACCTGTCTTCGTTATGTCCGTATTTCTTGTCTGTAAAACTGTCTGTCTTACGAATTTATTCTTAAACTTTAAAAAACTGGATTTTTAATAAACCTCCAGAGCGGTCTCTGTCCTTGGAAGTCGGCACCTGCTAGCTTCCTTTCCCGGTCGTCCAACCAGCTACTCAAATCCTCGGATGAGTCGGACGGCCTGGGTCTTCCACATTCCACACTCGGTATAAGATTTGTTATTCCCATGAATTGCCAGTTCCCTCAGAAAGGGTTTATTTAGTGTAATTTTTTTTTATGTAACATTGCTCTGGTACTGCTTTACACTAAGCGAGTTTGAAATGATTAAAGTTTTTCTTCTTTCGGGGGGAATGAGTTTAAAAATTTTCTTTGGTGAGCAGTGTACTTTCCCTCTTTTAAGGTATGATTTAAATTTTAGTGTACTTAAGATTGCAGTTTTTGTGAAATTTTTTTTTTTTTTTTTGCGAAAGTTCAGTTTTATAGGTTTAGCAATTTTAAGGTTATGATTTGAAATTTTTAAGGTACTTAAGATAGCAGTTTTTATAAGAATTTTTTTTTTCTTTCGAAAGTTCAGTTTGATATGTTTAGTAATTTTATTCAAGTTTGAGGTTTAAATGGATTTTTTTTTTTTTGGCAGGGTGATTCCCCCTCCTTCAGTTTTTAAAAGTTAATTTTCCTCATTTATTTGCTTGTTGGGTACATTACCTTAATTGTTCTATTTGCTAAATTTTTATCTCTTTTAGGTTTATTTTGGAACTAATCATTCCAGTTTGTTTGGATCTAGAACGCGATGGTTGGAAATGTGTTCTATAACAAAAATTTTATATAATAGTTAGTGATGATGAAACTCGATTTTTTTTTTCTTATGTGCTGCTTACTAATTGCACATGTCACAGGCATATCTTGTTGAAATTATTTAAATGAGAAATAGATATTATATTTATAATTTACAGTTGAAGAAAAGTCAGGTTTGATGAAGCAGATACTAAATTTTTGGTTTCTTTTATGAAATGATTGAGGTTAGCTTTATTTAGGTTTCCGTAATTCATGTTCAGAATTTTAACTACTCGAACTTTTTCAATTAGGATTTGAGCCAACGAAATCCTAATAGAACTATTGTAGTGCTGCTGCAGTAAACCTCCCTACATGAAACTATTAAAGGTCTCGAAAACAAAAAAATTTTACCACTGGAAAAGATAAACAATAGTGGAACAGAAGTTCAATACAAATATACATCAAGTAAAAAAAAAATTCTTCTTGTGGAATATTTACCCCCCCCCCCCCCCCCCATAAAAATCTAAATTTCCTAACAAGTAAAACTGAACGTAGATCTCTTTGGCTTTTAGATCATTTATACACAATAAAATATACTCAAAACGACATTCTGCATCGTTTAAAAATAATAATAAACGCAACTTTGCTCTACTCAGCACTCTCTTATATCTCGTTGCAACCTTTTCTATTCAGTACTCTCTATATCTCTTTGCAACCTTTTTTTACTCATATCTCTCTTTGCAACCTTTATTATTCATCTCTCTTTGCAACCTTTATTCCTATTCATCAATACTAAAAAAATCTGACAGTGGTCAAAGGGTCGTGAATCCTTTAATCTGACAGTGGTTAAAGGGTCATGAATCCTTTCCCCACAAAAAAAAATAAAAGTGGACAAGTGATTCTTCTTAAAAGGAAAAGGTGCATTCTCCACTGAACACCTTGAAATGTGAGGCGTCAAAGCACCTAAGTGAAGTAGCAGCCATGGGCAGCTGAAATTTTTTTTTTTATCACGCTAAAAAGGTGAGAAGGAAATTTTAGCTTTCAGCAAGGCTTCCCTAATGTACCTGAAATTCCCAGACTCCCCATAACAGACAACTAACTTATCAGCTACCCATTTGAAAATCATTAAGAGCCAATAGATCAAAAATTTGTAAACAAAGTCTCAAAAGAGAACCAAAAATTTAGTAGTTAAATTCCCACTGATATTTTCCCAAGCTAAACTGGGGCAAAACACCAAAGATAAATTAAAAACATTCCACCAAAAAAAAATTTAGCTCCTTGCAAAGCAAGTTATTCCATAACTAAACGAGAACTTTCTCAAAAGTATGTGATCCAGTTTAATAATTATGTCACTACTCCAACTGAGTGTATAAATTTTACCTGAAATTGAATTCTGAAAACAATCCCCACTAAATCATGGTTACAACTTATCATAAAAAAATTACCTAGCAAAGGGCAAGCCGCAGTTGCATCAGTTGTGAAAATTCCTTTACAGCTCAATGGAGCTGAGGGTGAATTTAGACTATTTCAGGTCAAGGCATACCTAATGCCTAAATGATTTTCCCACTGAATACACCCGATAACCTTACCTTTACACAATACATTAATTTCACACACACACACACACAAAAAAAATACTAGATGAAACTTTAAAATTTCAAATGATTTTAACAAAATTCACTCTTAATAGAAAACAAATTACCTCTAAACAACAAGTTGTTACTTTCACAAAAAAAAAATACTAGATGAAACAGAAACCTTAAAATTTACTCTTATTAAAAATAAATTACTATGCATCAAGTAAAAGAAAAATCAAGACACTGTTAATTTCACTTGAAAAATACTAGATGAAACTGAAAACTTAAAATTTACTCTTAATAAAAAAAAAAAACAAATTACCTCTACACATTGTTACTTCCACCCTAAAAAAAAAAGAAATACCAGGTGAAATAGAAACCTTAAAATTTCAAACAATTTTAACACTCCCCAAACAGGGAAAAAAAAATTCTTAACCAAGTAAATTTTTCCCAGATCATGTGCCAACGTATAACACTACCAATATAAAATACACAAAAACTTATCACATATATAAAAGCAATAAAATGTAAATAATATCTTTTTGTTAAAATTATTGGTGGACAGCCCAGAGGGAAAAAAATATAACTTCAGTGGACAGCCCAGACAGAACCAAAGAGGTGAACGGCACCAATGTTGTATCTAAAAAAAAGCTTATTATTTATTTTTACTAATTTATTTAATTAATTTACTTTTCATTATTAATTTTAATTTAATGTTTATGGTTATGTTTATTTACTGTTAATTTATATGTTTATTTTACTGAACTGCTACAACTGAACATATAGTTTTAAACAATAAAGTTCCTTTTAAAGTATTAATATTCTCTGTTTCTTTTACTACTTGCTTTTCCTACGTTTGGCCTGTGCACATTGCTTTATTGTTTATCTTTTAAAATTATCATCTACAATCAACACATTCTCTAAAACTTCACTTACCTTTAAACCAAAAATTAAATAGAGCACAGCCAACGATTCAAGCAACACAACCAATTTTATGTTAAATGAAACTTTCTTTATTAACAACACTTTACCTCAAGGATAAAACAAATTAAAGAGTTAGAAATTCCAATGTTACATTGAACCCAAGGCTTTACACTTCTCATGTTGAATCATTACCAAGAGTAAACAGAAAACACTGTTTCTCCATTTACTGCATGAAATTTCTATCATAGAGATATATTTAAAAACACTGTCACTAGATGTCATCACCAGAAGCAAGGAGCTAGAATGACTGTTGTTAAACGTGATAAAACTCACAAAGCTACACACAATTTTTAAAAATATACTTATTAATTGTTGATTTTCAAAAACATGTAACAGTTTGATAAAAATGTAGATTTACAAAGGCCTGCCTTAAACAACGATTCACTTAGACAAACACTTTTGATGAAAATGTGGATTTAAAAAGGCCTGATTTGAACAATGATACACTCTGATGAAACACTTTTTTTTGATTAGGAGATTCACAGACAAAGGTAACTGTGTCAGCATCAACTGGGACTTTGATAGTCACAACGTCATCATTAGAAGCTCATTTCAAGATCTTAGTCAAGATTCATTCCCATCAAAAGATTTCTGTCGCATCTGAATTTATTAAAGCCAACACTTCGTAAATTCAAAGAAACTAAGCTTATGTGAGAATTTGAATTAAAAAACTTGCCAACCAAATTTCCGCTTCCCAAGAGCCGCCAATCCTGATGAGTGAAATACTTGCACCGCACACAGGACACCTGCTATCATGTTTTCCCGCCAAGTTCATTGCTCCGTTAAGTCAACCCTACGGAATGCCGCGGCACCCATAAATATCTGGAATAAACATCATTTCTACTGATAAGCCGTGAAATGGCCAAATCCAAGCTTAAAAAGAACGTCGTTTTTCGCTTTCAGATGAATATAATTGCTGCCCGAAAGTGAAGGCGTAAGGCCGAAAAAGAAAATTACAGGGATACAGGCGAATTAGTAAAGGACGCTATGGATACATTTAGCGTTTGTAGATACATCGTGTGCGTAATTTAGAATATAAAAATGCATGAAAGGGATGATAAATAAACTTTAATACGAGATAAATTGCCGAGGTACTCAATAACCATAAATTAATTTAGAATTTTGAAGGGAAGAGGGAAAATTATGAATTTTGAGCATTAATAATCTTAGAAAATAAAAAAATCTCCGAATCTAAGCACAACAAAGGCAATAAGATATTGAACATTAATTTTGACCAGTTTTACAAGTTTTTGACTTCATGATAAACATGAATATCTATTTCTTTCTGTGGGTGTTATTGAAGTTTTACAATCATCAACTTATGTTTTCAGTACTTTTTTTATAGTGTACTTTTAATGGATCATTATTTTAAAAGCTTTCATTTTCTTCAGGTAATATACAGTGAAAATATTGATGACATATTGGAAAAGGCAATGAAAGACTATTATGACTTCACAATTCATATTGATAAAGAAAATGACACTGTGAGTAAAATATCAATATATATCTTTGCATTTGTAATAAATAAAATATTTTCAATACTTTTGGAGTTAGATATTCAATTTTGATGAAATTTTGTACATGGTAATATATTTTAAAAGTATGTCTTTACTTGAATGAACTATCTATTCCTATAGTTATATAAAGGGAATATACAGGGTGTGAAGTTAAGTCCTTATAGGACCAGCAACTTTGAAATGGTTGATTATAGACACATACTTCCAATTAGAAGAAGTATGCATATGATGTATAGATGTTCGATATGTCTTGGATTCGACAAGGGACCATATAGTTATGAAAATACGATATTGCAATTTTTATACAGTCCCCGGGTCCTACCATTGATATTTACAAAATTGAAGTCCTGTAGCTAACGAGTACACCAAAACAAATTCCATGCTTCTAAGTGACATATTCGCTGAGATATGTAAAGGTAAATGTCATGACTTCCACCACATTACCTACCCAAGTTTTGGCAGCAAAAGTGCTCATTTAGGGGACCGTCTATGAGATACACAAAGTTAAATAAAGATCTGCCTTTTTGTTGCTACTTTCCTTATCCCAATTTAAACCTTTAAAACACATAACATCACAATAAAGAAACTATTCCTCTTAGTAGCACTCATAAGCGGATCTACACACATCTGTCAACCTCTTTTCAGATTCAATGTAATCAATGTTTCTCAATTTTCAGCTGATCCCTTACAACATGCTCCAAGTTTCAATATGCGATATTTCAGCGAATATGTTACTTAGAGGCATGGAATTTGTTTTGGTATACTCATAGCAACAGGACTTCAATTTTGTAAATATCATTGGTAGGACCCGGAGACCGTATAAAATTGTGATGTCATATTTTCATAACTATATGGCCCCTTGTCGAATCCAAGACATATTGAACGTCTATGCATCATATGCATACTTTTTCTAATTGGAAGTATGTATCTATAATCAGCCATTTCAAAATTGCTGGTCCTTTAAGGACTTTACTTCACATCCTGTATATTGTTGAGATCTTATTACTGATGTTCTTTCAAATTGATATAAAATTAAACATTGGAATTTCTGTTGTACATATTTTAAATTCATTTAAAAGTACTTTTTACTTTTGTTGATTAGAAGATAGTAAACACTTTCTCTGCGAAGATTTGGATAACCTATGGAAAGTGCTGGGACTTGTTCCAGTTTGAAAAAACTAAACTTAACTTGGAACAAAGTTATAACAGATTATAGTACTTTATTTTGAAGTTTAACTTACAATTTAATGATAATTAAGTTTTGTTAACGTAATTTACTTCATTTTGCTTTTACAACTTAGAAAAAAATATTTATTGGAAATTAAATTTAAATTAACTTTATCGTTAGAACTAAAGTTAAATGTCACTTATTATATAATTATTTTTTTAAGAAAAATCATTACAACAAAAGCATTGTTAAAATCCCTACAAGAAACTTGCATTCATAGTAAAAGTAATGTATAAAGTTATAAGAAATCATCAAATTGTTGAACTTAAAAAAAAATGAAAACACCATACACTTCTGCTAAGTAACTTTATAATGCTTCAAAATTTCAAAATAGTGTCTTTAATGATATGGTGTTTTATTATCATTTAGAATCTCATCATTCAGAATTCTTATATAGAAAACATTATCTTTCAGGTGACTCTTCCAGAGTTGTTGGAATGGTATTCTGTCGATTTCTCCAAAGATGATGAAAATTGTTTGGACAAAGCCCCATATGAAGGATTGATTTATTTATTATCTACATTAGTAAGATCTCCCCTCAGTGAAAAATTCCAACAAATACTGTCTGATGATTCCGCATACAATTTCAGTGAAAATATTGGTAAGTTTATTTTGGCTTACAATAAATGAATTCACATGTCTAGGGCAATCATATTGTCTTGCTCTATTTAAAAACAATATTAAGAACCAAATAACTACACTGCTTATATAAATAAGATGTGCAGCATTTGAAAGGGAACAAATTTAAGATTCTTTTAATACAAATTAATATTTTGTGTTCTCCTTACTCAGATGTAGGAAAGATTTCCAATCTGCACCCAATTTCTTTCCTTGTCCTTTGATAAATTCATATGAATGGTAGCACTGATAATACAATCTTAGACCTTTTATTAAATCACCCATCTTTACCAGTTATGACAGGCACATAATAAGCATTAAACTAGCCCATGGATGATGTTATCTGCAATGAAAACATGGTTGTAACTTTGAAAATGCATGGAGGATTCTGTGAGTGGAACTTGACTGTTATAAACTAGTATATCCTACACACAACTTCAAAGAAATTTGAAGCTGACTATGTGGTAAAACTGAATTTATTAGTTCCCATAAAATTTCGCAAAATTGTAATGCATAGCAAGTTTTTCTGCCATGGCAGAATATTCATGCAGAATATTCAGCTATTCCATGCTGATGACTGCATAATAAGTGTGAAACCTATCAATGAATTCTGTTATCAGCAATAAAAGTGAGGTTCTAACTTTGAGAAAACCCCTCTACGTTTGTTCTGTAAATATATAAACACTAGCTGAATACTTGTTGAAAATCAACGTTCTCGCAATAAGCAACCCCTGAATATTATATTTTTTTAATAATTCATGTTTCACATTTATTCAGCAAATCCAATATTTTAGTGTGCAGAACACCCTAAAGAAGAAAATATTGGAAAACTTAAATTGCACACTTTCTCCTTTTGAACTATCTACCAGTACACCAGATTAAAGTCTCTATCTCATCCTGAAGCATACTATTTTATCATCTCCCCCTTTTGAACATTTTCCCTGTGAAACACACCCATAAATGAACATTTTGAAAAACTCTGTTCGTCTTGGGTTTTTAATCAGATGATTTGCCCATATACCAAATATTAAGCCTCTATCACATTTAAAAGGAAGCATGTCTCATTTATTCCGAAAATCATACATATTTGTTGTATGGCACCCCCTAAATTAGCAAATATGAAAATTTGAAATTGCACAATTTCTTCATTTCAAACTATCTACCCATACACCAAATTTGATGTCTCTATCCTATCAAGAACCATGTTTTTCTATCATTTCACCTTTCAAACGTTTTTCTGTGTTGCACCCCCTTAAATGATCATTTTTGAAAAACCGTAATAATCTTAGGTTTTTTATCAAATGATTAGCCCATATACTAAATTTCCAGTCTCTATCACATTGTAAAGGAGGCATTTTTCATTTATTCATCAAATCGAACATTTTAGTATACGGTACCCCCTACAATAGCAAATGTTGGAAAACTGAAATTGCACACTTTCTTCCTTTCTAACTATCTATACGTATACCAAATTTGAAGTCTCTATCTCATCGCGACGCATGCTTTTTCTGTCTTTTCACCTTTCGAATGTTTTCCTGTGGAGTACCCACCCACCCTTAACCCTTTCGTGGCGGTTGGCATGCCCGCGTGCCAGCTGCGAACTTGCATTCAAGGAAGGACGGACGGCACGCACTTGTGACGGAGAGAACTTTACCCTAAACGGCACGTATCAGTGTTTCTATGTGAAACGTTATCATTTGAATTTATTTGTCTACTAGATGGCATTAAATGCCCGTGGAAGCAACTTAAATGTATTTTGCAAATGCTTGACCTTGGCACAAGGAGAATCTAATGAATTATTTTTCCGTTTGGAGCTGTAAAGCATGGTTCTGTAAAGTAAACAGACAGAGCACTTCTCGCAGCATCGACAATTTTATAATTGAGTTCCGGGTCTCCTTTTGATTTTAGCTTTTAATGATTTTGTTGGTGAATTACAGGAATATAAGAGAGTATTTTTTTTGGGGGGAGGGGGGTAAAGGAATGTACGACAGTGAAATGATTAGGTTATTTCGGATAAAAGTATGGCTGGTTTCAGACGTTTCCTTTCTGTGGAAGAATATACACGTATGGTAAACGAACCAGACAGTAATGAAAGCAATGCAGATAGTAAAGATTCGTGGAACAGTGTTATTTCTGATGATGAATCTGAAAATGCAATTGATTCTTTAGATTCTGAGCTTACTATTATTACAACGCCGTCAGCTTCAGTTGCTGTTTTTTCGAATGATGTTTGGACATGTGATTTAAAAGATCTGAATTCTTTGGAGTTTTTGAACATACCTGGAATAAATCACAATATCATGCCGCCTAATTTAGATAAGGAACTTGATTTTTTAGCATATTTTTTGATGATGAACTAGTAGAATTTATCGTAAAAGCAACTAATGAGTTTGAAAAGAAAAAATGGGATGCAATTTATATATATTAATAAATGACATTTTAAAACGATAATATGTTATGCAGTTGTTTTCTTTTAGCATGCTATTATTTAGGAATAAAAATTTTATACACTGCTTACGTACTTAATAGTTATACCCCTTATAATAATTTTACTTAATTCCATCATCAGGCTTCACTCATTGCTGAAGGTTCGTGCTAATTAAAAGTGCACTCCCATATCTAAATTTTTCTAAATACTTCATTAAAAAAAGCCCTTATTTTAATATATTTCTATCCCTTTCCAGAGACTTGTCAGAGTCTGACTCCAACCAGCACCATTTAAGCTATGAAATTTATCTCCCTTTTATTCGATTTCACTCATTTTCAATTAGAGATTAACATCTGGATGTTTCAGATAAGGTACCCCATTAAAATTAACATGTCTTGAGAATATAACTATATTTTATTGATAAATAGTAAGAATACAATTATGTTTTATAAATAAAATATATTTATATTGTGGATCAAAATCTTCATCGGTAAAATAGCATTAAAAAAAGAATAAGGCTATTGATCAGTTTTGGAGGCAAAACAAAACTTCTTTCGAGACAGAGCTGCCCAAATTATCAATCATTAGAATCTTTAGATAAGTGCTCATACTGTGCATTTCATATCATTTAGTTTTCAGGATTTTTCTAGTTCTTTTTTATAAATATCTTTTTGTTGATGTTTTTTATTTCTAAACTGTAAACTATTGCGTTTTCTCAATAAAAACTGCTATATTCAAGGATGAACAGTCTTACCAATCAAATTATTAATTGTTTGATTGGCAAGATTACTTCTTTATTTTTCTTATTATGTATCTAATCTGGGCAATATTATATATTTTATGCAGAGTTTCAGTCAAAAAGTAGTTTATGCTTGAATTTAAATTATATTATTAGTAGGATTTTTTTTTTTCTAATTTGTTTTTGCAGCAGTTTTAAGTAAATAGTTTTGATATGCTTGGTGAACATTGTTTATTTGGAATATATATATATATATATATATATATATATATATATATATATATATTGTAATAAAATTATTCATTGATATATGTCGGAATTGCTATTTGCGATGACTCCGAATAGTTGAGTTGGGTGTCCTGAAACCATGGGAGTCACCTGAGAATAAGAACCCTTTGGTTCTTGATACAATTCATCTCTTGCTTTTTGGCAGTGCATGTTTGTCAAATCGGTGAGTGTGCTAAAAGAAATAAAGCTGTGTATTCAACAAATCAGACACGGAGCTTGCTATCATGCGAAATCTGTATTCTCCTCCATCATTATGCAATCTACCATGTCTCTGGAATGGCGAGAGGCATGTGAGTGACCCGTATCATCATCTGCTTGCTACGCAAGCTCCTCTCAAAGTGACTTCTCTGACGAATACTTCATATGTTATCCCCCCAAAGTGGAGTACTTTCATATATATGTTCTTATGGACACCGTGTTCATCAGATCACTGTAGTCTATTTCTTTAAATTTTGTCTCAGAATTCAATAACACATAGACCACCCCGGCTCCATTCTTGGAATCTTAATTCTCCTTGCGTTCGATGACAGGCCTAATGCCTTTATTCTGGTGGTGACGAAAATCTTAATGCTTTTGTTTTCTAATTTCTTAGCTGGGATGCTTCTACTCAGAAGTCTATGACTGCACAAGAGCCAATACATACCTAAAAATTTATTCTGTTTTTCTGAAGTTCTTCTGTGTTTCTCATATATATATATATATATATATATATATATATATATATATATATATATATATATATATATATATATATATATATATATATATATACATATATATATACATATATATATACACAATTAAATGTTTGAATATATATGTAGATGTTATAAACAAAAATACCGGTAAATAATTTATTTTACCCCTCCTCCGTTTTTTTTAAAAAAAAATGCTCCCTACTTTAAGAAATGATTCCTTACATTTTAGGAAACATGTAAAACTACTCTCTCCCCCCCCCCCCCCCCTTTTTTTTTTTTTTTTTTTTTTTTTTTTTTTTTTTTAATATACATTCTATACTATTATTTTACAATGCTATTATATCAAGCAACTAACCTTAATGAACTGATTTTGTGTTTCTTAGCACCCATCAACTCTAAATAACGGTTGTTGCAGTAACAACTGACAACAAGAAAACATTATGTTATGTTTCAATTGTTTTACATGCGCTTAGCAGCAATTTAAAGATGCATATTTGTCATTCTATTTTCCTTTTATTTCAGATTCCTCTGGGAAAAAACAGTTGCCATTCACACTTGAATTCAAAGGTCCTGATGCAGTATTGGGAATTATGCTGGAGTATGCAAAACAGCCAAATTTAATTCAACCAACTGCCACCCAAACTCCACCATTGATGGATTCACAACCAATCATTATAAACTATTTGAAAAAAAAATGCCATATACTGACTGATCTTTATGAAATCATTATTCATGAGAATCCATCTCAATACCTTTCTCAATTGAATAATAATATCCCAGTTTTTAATCTTTTGAAACATTATCATAATTTGCATATAGCATTGGACAGTTCATTCTCCTGGTTTTCATCTGCATTAAGCCCATATCCAGATAGAAGGTACTTTATTAAGCAGATTGAATACTGCTTCACTGCCAACAATTGGCATCAGGCATTACTTTATTTAGACATCTACTTAGAATGTTGTGGAAAGGCAGAATTCAGTCTCAATCTCTGTAGACAACTGATATTAGAACATGTTGCCAGTATAGATCCATCCACTTCTTCCTTGGAACCATCTAATTATGCTTTATGCATTTCAGACCCTTTATGCAGAGCAAAAACAGTACTACTTAATGTTAATAAATGGTCAGAACATTCTGCTTTAAAAGCTTTGAAGTACTGCTTATCAGATAGTAAAATTCCTGAGTATCCAGAAGTGCAACAATCTTTAAGACATAAGTTAAAGAAAATAACTTTGTACAAAAGGGTAAGAGTGTTTTAGATACTAGTTTATTTTTCTCCCACTAGAATTATTTGTGTTTGAATGGAAATTATAAAAAAAACTTTAATTGAATGACATTTTTTAATGCAATGTTTCAATGACATAAAAGATTATTTATATTTTTATGTATAGTTTCCTTTTTCTGTTTAATTGTATATAGTAATTAAATAAAAGAATTGGATGAGAGAGAAAATAATAGAATTAGTCACATATAAGGATTTGAAATGATTCATGTTCTTTTCTTAGAAGAATAGTTATAATTCTTGGAATACCTGTTAATATAGTCTTTTATTGCGAAATTAAATATGTAAGGTTTGATATTATAGTAATTTTAATATGAGATATTAATTAATTGATAATAAGTTTATCATAAAACAACTTTTAATATTGTTGTTCACTTTTCCCATACTCATATTATGTGTTGTTTAGATGTTGCTTTTCTTTTCAATTTAATAAAAAAGCCATCAGGGGATTGAAAATGTTTCAACCGGGTTTTAGCATATGCCTTTCTTTGCAAGATCTGCAGATTTAATACCAGTTATTATTTTCCCTCCCATGTTTAAGTTTGCTTAGTTTAATTGAAATGAAATTGTTTGAAACATTCAGGGAAAAATTTTATATGCTGAGATTATATGCACTGTATTATTTAATTCAAAGTATTGCCTTAATTTCCAGAAGAATTGCAGTGAAAAAATGCACATAAAAATGAGTGGAAACAATGCACCTGGTGTAAATGCTGCAGCTAAACTAAACAATAGTTGTCATTCCTATATACTATAATTTCCAATACAAAAATGATAACATTTTAAATGTTTAAATTTTTTATTGAATGTGTCTTTTATGCCAGACAGATATACTCCAGTCTCTTATTTTTTTTAATTGAAATATTCATGACTTTTATTTATTACTTCTGTAAAACTTACTTCTTCAGAATTCTGTTAAACTTAAATTGGTTATGTAATAGATAGCAAACAGTGATTGCTAATATGTTGTTTTTGCTGGGTGGGTGGCTCAAAGAGAGCCTAGCACAACGACCAGAGGTCTATTGTACTGTCCCCAAAAGATGAAGCAGTCTCTAAGAAAAGAGACCAGTGACCGAGGCAAAGATCAGTAGGCACTTGATAGAAATATCCTGCAGCTCCCAGGGCTCGATCACATGTTGACCCAAATGCTCGAACCAATGGGCAGAAAACAGTTTACACTCAGAGTATATGTATGGCAGTTTCTTCGCTGTACTTACAGTTTCTTCGCAGTACTTCTAGAAATCGGATCCTTAGTGACACCCATAATTTTTAGGTGTCTTTTAAGGGTGCAGTGCCCAGTAAGGAGCCCAACAGCCCTTCTAATACCAGTTCTGTTGAGCTTGAATAGCTCCCTATGACTCACACTAGGGCATTTACAGTTCAGTTCTTTCGCCTGCCTTTGGCCCTTGATGTTGCGCTAGTTCTTGCACTGCAGCTTCCTAAAGATGCTATAAACAGTTCTTCTGATCAGTTCATCAGAGACACCCAAAACTGGCTATTTTATACATAACTAATGTAGATTTTGTTAGATTCCTAGTCAACAAAAATTATGGAAATAAGTAATAGTCAATATCTATTGCTCTTAGAAATATTCATACTGACATTTTATCTGGGTATGTAAATACTGCTTATGGTAAAAATTAAATTTTAAGCACCTCAATATTATAAATTTCTTCCAAAATTTAGGTGTACCAATTTTGTTTACAAAGCACTTAGTACATAATCAAATTGCACCCTATTTATCAGATTAAAATATTATTAATATTGTTCCCCATCACCATATAGGAAAGGAATCAAGTTCAGGTGTTTCACATTTTCTGGTTATCGAAATAAGGGACTGAACCTTCCACTTCCTTCTCACTTTCCCTTTTTTGATGTGACTAACATCTATAGTTGGGATACTCTAGTTGAAATCAATCGGAGCTTTACGAAAAATATAAAAACTTTCAACGCCTATAGCTCCAAACCTAATAAATAAAAATGTAAATAACTATTACTTGTTTTGTCAAAAATACGGTTCTATTAATGCATGTATAAAAATATTTTTAATATATATATATATTTTTAAAGAACTAAAATTTTTGTCCCAGAGAGTTTTGCCTCACTTTACTTAATTTCAGTCAAAATATCTTGTAAACTGTAAAAGATGCATCTGAAAGGTAAGCAACAGAAACATTCACTAGGCAATCAAGTTTCTAGATTTGTTTTTACAAAGCTATTATAGTTTTTAAAGAATCATCTTGTTAAGTTCAAGAAGATTTGTTTTTCAAGTTTGTAATGCTTATATCTTGAAAACTAAAAGTGCTAACTATGAACTATAAGAAGTAATTTGTAGCCCTTTGAAAGTTTTACAATTGGATTTTGATCAGATCCTTAATTTTTGAAATTTAGTTTTTATTTCAATATTTTGAACTATTTTTAAAATGTAGTTCTAATTTTGATATTTTAATGTTTTGAACTTTTTAAAGAGTGGTTATAATTTCAATATTTTAATATTTTGAAATGTTTTGAAAATGTCTGGGTTTTTTTTTTTTTTTTTAGTTTTTTCCCCTTCTAAATTTGAAGCAATTTGTTTTTAATATCATTAGAGTATTTTGCTGTAGTAATATTTATAAGTATTCTTGAGTATTTCTAGTATGGTGTGGAAATCAAATGATGTTAACAGAATATCTTATATATATATATAAATAAAAATTGAAAGATTTTAATCGAAAATTATGCATAAACTACTGTATGTAATATATTTATATATATATATATATATTAATAATCATTTCATATCATTTAATATTTAATATCATTTCATTCATGCAGTTATATATATATATATATATATATATATATATATATATATATATATATATATATATATATATTTGTACATACAGTAGTTTATGCATAATTTTCGATTAAAATCCTTCAATTTTTATTTATATATATATATATATATATATATATATATATATATATATATATATAACTGCATGAATGAAATGATTATATTGCATGGCATTTAATAAACTTCATAATGTATAAATACAATCCATTTTTTTTCTCTTTTTCAGCACTTAATTTTTAGAATTATTTTACTTAAATTTATAAAGTTTCTTACATTTAAATATTTAAATTTTGAAATGCATTGGCTTATTTAAATAAGTTATAAATATGTTTATTTACAATTTTAAAATTCTAAATATAAAAAAAAATATTTTATTTATCTATTTATTTTTAAATTATTCAAGCAAGTCAGAATATAAGCAAAAACAAATTTGCATTTTAAATATTTAACTTTATTTTAAGTGTTTGGATGGTACTTTTGACAAATTTGTTTGTATTTTATTGTATTTATTTTCAAAAGAATACTACTGTTAAAATCTATTACTATTATATTAAACTAAATTTTGTTTTAATATTCCTATTTGAGTTAGTAATTAACTTAGATTAAAAAAATATTTCAGATAGCTGATGCATCTGAAATGTATGGCAGCTCTGAAGCAAAGGATTGTGTTTATGTTTTTAACAATTGGCAAGAAGTAGCTGACTGCTCGGTTTGGGACCAATCCAGAATTTTAGAATTTCTTAACTCCTGTGAAAAGTATGATCTAGCTGTTGAGTGGTCTGAGATGAATGTTATAAATAGCCAACAAAAAGTGGTAAGTTTTCTTAAAAAATCCTGATAACCATAAAATATAGTTTTCTCATTTCTGTCTTATTTCTCAGTTGTATTGAAATATATTTGATTAATTAAAGAGACTGAACTTTTATTTTTAAAGACAAATTATTATGACTGTATATTCATGTCATTTTTTGTCAATAATTCATATATTAAGTGACATTTAAAATTGAAAATACATAATTTTAACCCGGGGGAACATGCACTATAAGTACTTACGCGAGGACACGTGGTGGATCTATCAGACCCGGTCAGCTGTTTTTGTTAAATAATACTACCAAGAATGTCTTTTACCACATTAAATGTATTTTCTATGAAAGAATAGACACTAAGTGTATATTAAAAATAAATAATTACAAAAAATACTTACAATTTATTCACATTCTTTGCAAATATAAATGGTGTGTTCACTACAGATATTTTTATCGCACTTAGCACAACAAATTGCAGATTTCCTGTCTTTTTTACTTGGACAAATGTGGCATCTTTTCCTTTGGCCACATTTTTGTACCTTTCTTGATGCCTCACTAGTTTGACTTGAAGAACAATGTTCTATCAGTTGTTCTCTCAATTTTCGAGAAAGTGATTGTTGCGTGCTTCTGTTTTGAACATGTTCCTTTATAAGCTCCAAAGCAAGTTCTTTCAAAAATTGTCACCGACCCTTTGCTGTTAGGTTTTTAGCTGACAATAAAAGCACATGAGCATTTATAGCTGCTTGTGTTTAGTACACAAAAAAACACTACCATTGGCCATCTTTTGCTTATTTGTGCAGTAGAAAAGTTTTCATCCATGACATCTACTGCTCCCTTTGTAAGATTATAAAATGTTATGATCTCAGGCTTTTTAGCATCGCCAGTTGCTGAGTCTATTGAATCATCATAGTGCATTGTTGACAAAACGTTTACGCATCTTTTCATTTTTGGTACATACGAAACTAATGCCATGTGTTTCTGAAAGCCGAACAAAGACGAATGCACTTTTCGGTTTTTTCCTGTGATGAAATCTTTAGGTAATTCTCGCTTATTTTTTTTAATTGTTCCCACAAGTGTGATTTTTTTTCTTTAGAAGGTCTTTAGCCAAATTATAACTTGTATACCAGTTGTTCACTGTAAGGTTTCTTCCAGAATTTGAGAGCTTTTCTGTTAATCTCTTTATGATTTCATCAGCAGAATTATTTAGTTTATACGGACCATCAGGTTGCACACCTGCATAAATTTCTAAATTCCAGGTATAAAATGTTCTGGAATCCACAAGAGCAAAGATTTTTTACCATATTTCGCAGGTTTGTTAGGAATGTATTGACGAAAAGAGCATCGTCCTCTAAAAGCTTCAAGCTTTTCATCAATTGTTATATATTCACTCACAGTATAGCACTTTTGGCAGTTTCTTACAAAAGCTTCAAACATATCTCTTACTGGAGCGAGTTTGTCTGTCTCTCTTCTCCTAGCACGGTCTGTAATATCATCAAATCGTAAACACCTCAAAAGGAATAAAAAATGCTTCTGAGACATAGTTCGATGGAAAATATCGAGACCTGTTACATCCGTAGCCCAGAGATTTTTCACATTTACATGCGACGATTTGTGAAGTCCTCCAAAGTACAAAAGACCAATCAATGCTTTAATTTCTGTTATTGAAGTTTCTTTGGCATCACGATCTCTCTCAAAATTATGTGCTATAGTCTCTATATACTTATTTGTGTAAATCACGATATCCATTAGAATACTATCATTAATCAACAATTGCCATGAATCAATTATCAATCATATGTTTTTTGCGTCACCAATGTTTCCTGGTAATTTTAGTATGATATTGTGAGAAGGAATTCTGACATTTTGTCAATTTTTAATTTTATTCCATTTTGTGTCGTCTTTGGCAACGTAGAAGTTTTGAGACAAAATGTCTATATCTTCATCTTAATCGTTGTAAGAATCAATATCTTCCTCTGAAGGAGAATTATGTTCACTAAAAATCTCATCATCATTTATTTCTTCATCCTCTTCATTTATCGTTTCTTCACCAGTTGATATATCTCTAAGCATAGTTTCAAGCCTTTTCATTTCATCGTTGTACGACATATATCGCTTCATTTTACTTCCAAAACTTAAAAGAAAATTAACTTAGATCTAAATACACGAACACGCACATCGGGCCTGAAAGACCCTAACATCCAAAATACCTACAAAAGTGAAATTCAGGAATGCGGAAATTTCAACCTTCAGAAAGTGGTTGACCTTGAATACAGCTACTGGGGACCTGGACCACTTTTGAGAAAAGGGGATGTTTCTACTGTATGGTTTTAGAACGACCGGGTCTCTAAGACCCAGCGTGCGTGCTCCCGGGTTAAAATTAGCAATAATTCTATAGTTACTAGAATATAGTTTTAAAATCTCATTTGAAATTGAGAAACATTAATGTTTGTCAAGATATAAAAAAACTTCATACATACAGCATGAATACAAAATGAAACTGGTCTACTAGTTTCAAAGGCAATTAAAGCCTTCTTCATGTCCGACAAAAGCACAACCTCACTTACTTGAATACGTTGACAATTGACTTGAATAAGTGAAGTTACACTTCTTGTTGATCCTGAAGAAGAAGACTGTTATTTGCCTTTGAAACTAGTAGGCCAATTTGATTTTGTATTTATGCTGTATTTGAGAAGTTTTTTATATCTTGCATTATATTTGAGTGATTATAGCAGTGATGATTGAGCAGTTTTTGAGTGATTATTGGATCAGTGTTGTTAATGTTTGTCTTTAAAGAGCAGTAATATATATTTCAGTTTTTGTGTTTTTTATTTTCTATTATATAATTAAAAAAAATTGCTAACTAACCAATGAATGTCCTCTACTAAGGCCTATTCCTTTCCATTATTTCTTCATCCAAAACTTGTTTTGCAAGTATTACAGTTATTTCCTGTAGAAATGTTATAGTATGTAAGTTTAAAAGTTAATTTTTTACTGGATACAGCATTTATCTTGTTTTTTAATACTATTATATTAGAAGCAATCTCGATGATAAATTAATGCTTTTAGATATTAATCTTACATTCCAATATTCTGATTTGAAAGAGAAAATATATTCTATATTAGATAGCGAAGACTTTGTTTTTAAATGTTTCATTAAATGATGTAGTAGTGTTTATGTGAGACCAAAGTCTCATTTATTGTAACGGGAAATAACAGCAAGAATTAAAAATCAACGCAAGTGGAAATGTTTAAAAAATTACTATTTTTAATTTCATTGAAAACATTTCATCTCCTGTTTCTTGCTCTGTACGCCTGTTTATTTTTTCCCCTGTCAGTGTGACTGTTTTACAATAAGTAGTATTTGCAAACTGTATGCAGCCCTTCTTTCATTATGTAATCCTAAATATGATTGGAAAAGCAGAAATTGGATGAAACATAATTTTTCAATATAAATTGAATTCTAATTGATAAGTTTAGTGAATATATAACTTCATATTTGAACTATATCTACCTCATCATAAATATATTGTTTCTTTTCATGATTTATAAACTTTAATTAATTATTTTGTCTACCATATGAAACTACTTGCAGTAACGATGTTACTTGTTTTTGATTAATGTCTTTCAGACTTTAAATGTTTGTAAGGAAAGCCAATTATTATCAATTGATTGGTATTTATTAATAATCATTTTATTGTATAAAATCAATTGTTAATTCCTCATTTCAATAGGAGTTGTTTACAAGATATTCAGTTTAACTTACATTTGTTATTCAATGGCAACATGGGAATTTTTGCAGCTGTTTATTTTTGCTGCAATGTTTACACTGGGTGCATTATTACTGTTTACTTTTAGCCTTTACTTGTGAATTATCATTTTTCCTATATTTACACCATGGCAGTCATTTTAACAAAATATATAATAGCTAATGTGTAAACCTCAGAGTTTACACATTAACTACCAACCGACCGTCCAAACAGTTACCTTACACCTTTCTGGTAGGTCGGACGGTCTGGGTTTCAACATTAACTACCATAATTTTCATGTCAATTTGTAGGGGGTGAAATATTTAATTCTCCATGCGTTTTTAGTTTTTATTAATCCTTTATTTAAATTCAGAAGAAATGCAGAAAACCTGTCACTAGCAGAACCCAAGAAAAAATGGAAAGTGACATGTTGATGACAGACATAAATTTCACTGGATCGTTAAAAGTCATATTCTAAGCTTTTCCTTAGATGCATATGGACTTTGTTTTTTAAATCATATTGTTCATTTAGATTTTGTTATTTATATATGAACTAAAAGATTTTATATGTAAATATACCTTTATATGTCTTTATCAGTGATTTTTGTGCATTTTGTGAGTTTGCATATCTGAAATTATAATGTAGAAGAATATATTTTTGTTCTATTTTAGGCTGCATTGTCAATGATTTTATTGTCATATTTATCGCAAGATCCTCCCAATGAACAGGCATTAAAGGTATTTATGTAGTTTTTCTATTTTTTTTACTTTAATCACTTTGTTTGCTATAAATAATGCATTTGTATTCAATTAATATTTATTGCAACATGCAATCTATGACAGATGTAATGGATGGTTGTAAATGAAAGATTTTTTATGTTAGTAATTGTTTGATTCCACAAATTATTTAATTAAGTGCTAAAATTAAAAAAATTTGGCTTTCAAATGGAATATCCTTACATTAACCTAATAATTGATGTATAAAATAGCTTTTAAAGCTAATCCTATTTCAAAAATCGCATGAACAGTAATGATTGTAAGAAAAGTTATGTTATTTTTATTTAAAAATAAATTATTTGAAATGTATTAATTAAAATACACTGATAACGATAATTCTGAAAGTACACATAAAAGTAGAATATGCCAGTACATTTTGTTATCAAGCAGGATAATTGGCCTGAAATGTAAAGCTAAAAAAAAAGAAAGCTCAATAATAGAAGCAAAACGAATGCAACCAACAGCCAAGCGAGCCTCTGCTTACAGTACTCTGCACAAATTGACCATGTTAAAGCATGTCCATAAACCATGGCATAACTTTTAAATCAAGCATTGTACAAACATAAGATAAAATTATTTTGATAGAACTCTGCAACAGCTTTAAAATGCAACTTCATTGAACTTTCTAAGTTGAAAATTATAAAAGATATAACGTTATAAAATTTGCATTCAGTTATTCTGATAAATTCTTCTCTTTTTCTCCTCCTTAAGACAAAATTTTCATTCAAACTACAGAGGTGTGTAATTGACCTATTTGTTTGAAGTTTGATTTATATGACAGATAATGAGCCAACTGTAAATTTTAATTTAGAAAAATTTAAATTTCTAATTTTACGTTTCAAAGCAAATTTTTAAAGTAAGCTACAGAGGTGTGTAATTTATAAATTTCTCTTTTATGATTCATTTAGCTGACAGATATTAAGTAACTTAGAATCCTTCATAAGTTTAAATTTCAAAAAATTAAATTTTCTATTTTTAATAAAAAAAAAAAGGTCATTTAATACAATATATCGCTATATCACTCATAAAGTTGAAAATAATTATTGTGTTGCTAGCTTAGAATATTTGTCAAAAATTTAAAAATTGTCCTACAGGCTAGCAGTAAAGTTTGTGATCAATAGAAAACATAGACATTTTACAGTGTTTGAATATTTTATTTGTAAAATAAACCTATCACAAAGGATTGCAATTAAAAAAAAAAATTGAGTTTTTCCAAAAAATTGATAAAAATTGGAAAATACCATCAGATATGCAAAATAAGTTTTATTAGCATCCGAAAAAGTTTATTTTTTATTTCCTGTAAAATAATTTATTGAAACTTTATTTAATTAGTTAAATCTTGCAAATTTAACTAGAAAAAATGGATAAAAACAAACTTCAACATTTAATAACATCAAAGATGAAAATCAAATATACTTGAGTGAATATGATTTTAAAAGATAATTTTTCATACTTTAATTTAAAATATAGATTTAAAAAATCTAATAAATAAATATTTTTTGAACTATGGGTTTTATCATATATTAAACATTTTTTCATGGTCACAGTGTTTATCATGCGTTTTTTGTACAAAATTAATTTGAAAGAGAATTTAATACTCTTTTAAAAATGATCAAGATTGAAAGAAATGGATAATTAGAGCACACACTAATTAATAAACCCCCTTCCACTATTTGAAATCATGGTTGTAGAGTAGTGCATGTGCATCAGTCAGATTCCTGCACTTTTCAAGATAGACCCTGCTTTTAGCCATGTGATGTATGCCTCATACATTCAGTAATTGAAACGGTGAATATACTCCCACTGTTTTGATATTTAACTTGCAATTAAGCAATTATTTAGCAACTAAAATGTATTATGTCTTCAATTAGAATTAAATTGAATATTGTCTAAATTACATAATATTTTTACTATTTTCTCATACTATTGTATAGAGAATGTTTCCAACAAATTTTTTAATCCGAGATTTAGACAAAAAAAAAATGCTTTTAAAGATACCCTGAACACAATTCGAACATTTTTGGAAATATTTCCATCAATATGCGTGTGTGTACCTGTGGAAGTGTGTTCAAAAGTGCTCAATAATGAATGCACATATCACTATAAAATTTTATATATAGGGATATTCTGTAGAATATTGTAAATATGATGCTTAATCATGTCATCGTAAAAAATAAAAGCTTGACAATTTGGTATTATAACATTTTTTAGACCCAACTTCCTGGAGTGTTGTTTTTTTTCCATGGAGAGAAGGGGGTATTAAGTTCATAGTGGCTAACTTGAAGTACCTGCTAAATTTACAAAATATTGTGTTATTTTAGGTTTTCAAATCACGATACAGATAATAATACAGAAGTAATATTTATAATTTTTTTTTGCTATCATTGCAGGTATTGATTATTCCATGTTGATGAGTGTAGATTGGTTGATTATGGTTTAATGGCACAAGATCCAAAGAGGATATGCTGTGCCAGACATATGGTACCAAGATACATAAATTAGTATGGATTAAAACCAGACCAATGGGCTACCGCGCCCCGCGTTCCTCGAGTGTGTCTTTCTCTCCATGACCATACCATAGTTAATATTAGTGAATATGTTATATTAATATGTAAACTTTGGAATTAATGATTTATTGAATTGATATTTAAATTCCGGCAAAGAGCCGATGATTTTCAGTAGAAGAGGTCCAGTGGTTTAAAGTTGATTTCGATTCAGAAATTGTATTTGATATGCTGACTCCTTTTTCTTAAGTATTTAATAAATATTGGATTTGAATTTAAATTGTGTTTTTATTTGTGTAGAAATTGTGTTCATTTATGTTTTTCAGCTTTGGATGAGTTCTTAAAGGTAAAAGTATTTTTCTGTTTATTTTGGGTTTTGGTTGGGTTTTCCGCAGGTCATCAATTGGAATTCTTCCAATTGATGGGAAGTTTGTTTAGAACCTGGGTAGTGAAATTTCCTGAGAAAGTTAGACTTTCTCGGTCAGCCGTGTCTGGCGGGAATCCGTTGCGACGTTTGATGCCCTTGGAATTCCCGTTGTGACAAGGGGATCTTTTGGTGGTAGGACCCTCTTTAGATATTTTCAACTTTGAAGATTTATGTTTTGCTTTTACATTTTTAGTATTAGTATCTTTAATTTTGCTTGTCTTATCATGTATTGTTTTGTTTTCAGTGGTTCCATGGAAGTTAGGTTTAGTATTAGTTAACGGTTTTGCAGGTTTTATATTTGTGTTAGAAGGTGCTGATTTTTTAAGTGTGGTCGATGTTTTTGTTACAGGAAATGTTAATGATTGATCTTCTGATTCTGTTTGAATACCAATAGACATCATTTGTTTACTATTTCTCATGGAAGCAGCATATGAGATACTGGTTTTAGGTGTATGGGAACATACTATTTTTCTTGCTTCTGGATATGAGGAATTACTGTTTACTTTAAGAGTCAATATTTTTTTTTCAAGCTTAAACATAAGGCATGATTGTGAATAAGATGGGTGTTCACCCTCACAATTTTTACATTTTGCTGTCTCAGAACAAGTGCTACTATCATGTCCCACCACTTCACAATTACCACAAGTCAATTTTCCTCGACATGCCAACTTTGAGTGTCCAAATCTTTGACAAGTGAAGCATCTTAGGGGTTTGGAATATATGGTCTTACTGAACATTTTAGATATGCTACATTTAATGTTTGAGGCAGAATTGATGTCTCGAAAGTTAATATCAGATGTTTTGTTGGGATAAATTTTCCCTCTCTTCGTATATTTATGCTGCAGATGCCACATACTTTCTGTTGTCTTAGGTTTGTCAAAATTTCTTCTTCAGAGTCAAAAATGAGGTCTGGTTCTGAGATTTACCCCCCCCCCCCCCCCCAAGGACAGTATGAGCACCATAATTCACAAAGATTTGGGTAAGCTCAAGATCTGTTCCCATTTTGTACTGCATGCATTGACCGATGAGCAGAAGGAAACATGCATGCACACCACTCGAGATTTCATTGACACGTGTGATGACGTTCCAACCTTTCTGCAAACCATCATCACAGGAGATAAGAGCTGGTGCTCCCAGTTCGATCCGGTGTCGAAGCGACAAATATAGGAACGGTGCTCACCGGCTTCCCCACGCCCCAGAAAGACACTCCTGCAGAAGTCCAGAATCAAGACACTTTTTATTGTGTTTTTGACAGCAACGACATGATCCACCAAGAATTTGTCCCGTAAGGGCAAACCATCAACAGCGAATTCTATGAATCTGTATTGAAGCGCTTACTGCTGCTCATCCAACGTGTTCGCCCACAGATGTACAGGAGTGGAAAGTGGAGTCTGTTGTATGACAACGCCCTCCCGCATACTGCGATCTGTGTACACAACTTCTTGGCCAAATGCCGTATAACACCCACCATACTCACCTGATCTGGCATCTACAGACTTCTTTTTGTTCCCTCGCCTCAAGGGGGTCCTGAAAGACACACATTTTGCAGACATCTGAAAACATGTAACATCTGTGCTTTGATCAATCCCAAACGAGGCCTTCTCAGCCTCATTCTGGCAGCTTTATCAACAATGTCAAAAGTGTATTGTGGCCAACAGATGTTACTTTGAGGGTAAATAAAGGTATTTAAACTATTTTTCAAACATATTATTAATGAAATAAATGAAAGTCTTTCAGCAGTTTCGTTAAAAACGGCATTTGTGCGCGATCCTCCTTATATTTTGTTTAATTGTGAAAATAATTTCCACTTTTGCAATCTGTCAGAATCGTCAAATTTTTTTATAATTATTTCGTATTTTATACAAAAAAACTGTTCAAACATATTATTAATGAAATGAAAGGCTATTTTGCAGCAGTATCGCGAAAAACTGCATTTGTGCGCGATCCTCCATATATTTCATTTAATTGTGAAAATAATTTCCACTTTTGCAATCTGTCGGCATCGTTAAATTTTTTTATAATTATTTCGTATTTTATACAGAAAAACTATTGTTCAAACATATTATTAATGAAATGAAAGGCTATTTTGCAGCAGTATCACGAAAAACGGCATTTGTGCGCGATCCTCCATATATTCAATTTAATTGTGAAAATAATTTCCACTTTTGCAATCTGTCTGCATCGTCTAAAATTGGGCTTATCAAAATCTCCAGGTTTTTTCATATTTTCGCACAAAAATCTCCCGGTTTTTCATATTTGGAGGTTGGCAGCTATGGTATTTTGTTTCAGTGTTTTGTTTTCTTTGTTTTCTACTTCCTTTCCCCGAACTTTTTCGATGCACCTTGTAAATAGATGTTGCTGTATTTTATTATTTAACCCTTTCGCGACGGCAGCATTCCGGAGCTGTTGCGGCCCAAAATACTGCGCGCTTCGCTTCCGAACTGTGTCCCAAAGGACGGCACATTTTTTGCGCTAAGCCTAACTCTCGAAAAAAATTCACTAAAAATCACCTATTCAACACAGAAATCTACTTTTTTCAGGAGTAAAAGAAATATTTATTTTCTATTTGATGTATATTTTTCATACATATTTGAATACAAAATACTCGTTAGTTGCTCCCATTCTTTTATCCAAAATAAACGAATAATTTCACTACCTCTAAAACCCAAACAAAAAAAAATACTCTCTTATATTCCTATGATTCACCAACGAAATCATAACGTAAAATAAAAACCGAAACTCAATTATAAAATTGTTGATGCTACGAGAATTGCTCTGTCTGTTTATATTCCAAAATGATGTTTACCACTCCAAATGGAGAAATAATTCATTCGATCCTCTTCTGCCAAGGCCATGCCTCTGCAAAATACATTGAAGTTAGTTCCATGGACATGCAATGCTATCTAGTAGATAAATTAAAATGTTCCACGTGTAGGCACGTATAGGTGTCACTCTCCGCTTACGGTAAAGTTTCCTCCGTCACGAGTGCGTGCCGTTCGTCTTTGAATGCAAGTTCGCAGCTGGCACGTGGGCATGCCGATTATCGTGAAAGGGTTAAAATAAATAAAGTATATTTTACTCATGACTTTCATTGAAAGTGCATTGCTCAAGGAAATAGAATTAATTGCACTTTGCTTTTACATATTTAGGTTCTTGACTCACTGGAAGATACATCTGATTGTTTAAACCTGTGTAATATAGTTTTGCCCAAACTTTCTACAATTGAGGCTAAATTATGTTTGATTCAATACATAGTTCGTAACATTTCCTGTGACAACCAGCATTACTACCATAATATGCTCCTTGGTCTGAAGGTAAAGCAATTTTTTTTTTAAATAAATTAATATATTGATATATTTTAAAATGTCTGTATTAAAAATACAGTATGAGTTTAAATATTAATTATTTGTAAGTTTATGAAATTATTATTAAGTCTGAGATATATAGTTGTTAATCTTTTATGTGTATGCAAAAATGAGTAAAATAAAATAATTTATCTATAGATTACTATTACTCACCTAAATGGCAACTCGTCTGAAAATAGAAATCAACTATTGACACTTTAAAAATAATAGGAGTTTATTTTCAAATTATAGGACATTTACAAAAATACAGAAATCACCTTTGTACTTTTGGGCATATTAACTTTCATCAGAGGCATTAAATATGTAACAGTGCAATGGAACTATAAATACAGTCCACACACAGTTTAAATTTTTTTGCATAATATTAAGTGCTAGATGGCCATTAAAATCAAACGCCATGTGGCTATTAAAATGTTCTGTATAAAATCAAGTGACCGCATGGCACTATATACAAAATTTTATACAAAAATAAAATTAAAAATTTGTAAGTTGACTGTATTTATAGCTCCATTGTATTATTACATATTTTATGCCTCTGATAAAGGACAATGCTGAGATGATTTTTGTATTTTTGCAAACATCCTATAATTTGAAAATAAACTTTTTTAAAAGTGTCAATTTTTGATTTGTAGATGTTTTTATGAATACTGTTACGAAGGGATTACCCTTCTTTTTTACAATTAAATCTTATTATTTATTTTATTTTTACTTTTATCTTTATTTTAATTATTTTATTTATTATAATTACATTTTTATATTTATGTTTCCAATTTGGCCTGATCGTATAGATTTAAATAATAAAGTTTTCTTTTATAATTATTATTTGTTTCTTAATTACCTTTCCAATGGCTTGGTCTGAGCTCAACTATGTTACACTTTTAAAAACATTTCAACACCTTACTACTTCTAAAAATTCCACTTACCTTTAAGCATTCTCATAAATAAAAATAGCACAGCCAACAAACAACTAAAGAATGACAACCATTATTATTAAATTAAAAATTAACTTTTATTTTTCAACAATTAAAAATTTAAACAGTAGATTCTTTAAACAAATATTTGATGTATAGTGGTCAAAGAAATAGTACATTGCTCTTAAAATTAAAATCTATTAAATTTGGAATTCAATTAAAGAAAAACCCAGATAACAAAATTAAAATAATCCAGGAAACAGAATCCACTCTGGTCTGAAGACCAGAGTTTGGTCTGCCTGAGGAGCTGTCCACCAACAGAAAAAGGAACAATAAAAAATTTTAAAATAATAAAGGAACAGTGTAAAGGTTTAAAAATAATAAAGCAAACACAAATTGTGAATGATAAATTATATATGATCAAATTTCAAAAATATTCTTTCTAGTTTTGAAGAATAACATGTGTAAAAAAAAACAAATGTGTAAACTTGACGAAGCACTATTGCACAATGTTGTTGTTGTTGAGACCCGGACCGTCCGACCTACCAGAAAGGTGTAAGGTAACTGACTATTGCACAATGTGTCAAAGTTGACACCACAATTTGACGCATCACCATATCACGCTATGTGTCAATGCTGACACCAAATTTAACGAATCACAATTGACACACTTGCTAGATGGTATATGAAGAAGCACGGTGTGCACATCCCTATTTGAGGATGCATTTGGAAACTGGAACCCCCACAGAAAACGGATGTTTACACCCTCCACAGCCGATAAGTCCACATCATCTGGCGGTAGGGAGGCACTCCTGTCAGAAAGGCAACATCGGTCAGAAGAGAACATTTCTTGTAAGCAGGGTGTGGATTTTGGTCCTGCTGATGATGGGGAGGCATGTTGTTTGATGGCCATATCCATCTCCGGCTGGAAGGAACTCCGGACTCCTCGTAAAGGAACAAACCCATGCCAACGAACAGGGCACGGAAACTGCTTAGTTATTAAAATCAATCGTCTGGTCAATCAAAACAAAAAAAAACCTCATTTCTGAGGAACACTTGCACAGCTTGCATGAATAAAAAGAACATTTTTTTTTACGACCGCGGGATACAGGCACCCTTGCGTGGGGCCTGTTCCACGTATCTCAGCAGCCAATTCAGAGAAGCACCTCTCTCCTTGCCGGTCAGAAAACGAAATCTCCAAGCAACACGCTTGCTTTCCAAAAGCTGCTAAATTTGGCGAGTGAAAACCTGCACTTCGCGCTGAACGCTCATGCATGTACTATGGAAGAAATATACGATGTTATGCCAAGAACTGCGATGCAGGTACGAAAGTAAAATTATTCTGCCAAACACACCGTCAAGCTCACAGCAACCCCACCGGATGTTCGGCACCCTTCTCACAGCTGTGAGGGGTAAAACTGATAAGAAATCCACTTTTCTCTTAAAAAAATGCATCTTTTCTGCAAACTCGTGAATGAAGTGAAGTTAAAACCCGGGAGCGGGAAGTCGAAAGATTAACAATGGATATTTTAACATTTTAAGATGCATTGCGCATGATTTTGAATAATGAAAACAAGGAAAAAGATAACAAATTATGTTAAAAGGGGAATATATCACCGAAATAGTCAAAAACAACAAATAAATTTTGAATTTTGAAGGGAAAGTGGAAAATAACGAATTTTAAGCTATAATCAAATTTTGAACCTTTTATTAAATTTAGAATCAAAAATCTCGGCATAACATAATTCCTCTCGACCATCGGAAAAAAAATTTTAGAATAAAATTTTTCAAAACAAAGAGCCGAAAATGACCAAAAGTGAACACCATCCTGGTGGCAAAGAAATTGTAAACACACGAGAACACTCGCTTCATGTAGCAACTCCTGGGATTACATGTCTGAAAAATGTTTACAATAAATATATATTTTACATACAGGGAAGGCAGACTGATCATGACCATAAAATTTAAAACTTGCACTTCTCTTAGACTTTCATAAAAAAATTTTTGTATCTCCCCTTTAAGGAGGAGAAAATTCTCCAAAAGAAAACATTCATTACAACTCTAAAAAATTAAAAATTTCAAAAACTCGAATTGAACCTCAAGAAGTAAAAAAAAATTCATCTGAATTTTCTCTAAATTTGATAAAAGTTCAAACTGAAGCACGGAAACATACACTGCTCACACACAAAAAAAAATCAAATTCCTCCCAATCAAAACAAAAGCCAAACAACCCCAGTAGTGTGTAGCAGAGCCTGGGCAATGTGACATATAAAAATGCATTTCTCATGGCGCCCCCAAGCATTCCTCGATTTTGAGTCCGCCTCCTTTCCTATTTACACAGCATGTGTAAATAGGAAAATCATGCTTACACCACCCTCAGCTCGGGGCGCGGTAGCCCATTGGTTAGCGCGCTGGATTTGCACTCGGTAGGCCCGGGTTCGATTCCAGCCGCTGCCAAAACTGCCGCCGTGTTCATGCGGAATACGATCACGTTAAACATGTGGGTCCGAAAGTCCTTCCGAGAGGTTGGTGGTAGGGGAAGTAGGGTACGGTCCCTGTGGATGCCTCCCCCACTGGGTTCCGGTCTAAATTGGGTGACACTTCCCGACCGTCCAAACAGTTACCTTACACCTTTCTGGTAGGTCGGACGGTCTGGGTTTCAACAACAACAACCACCCTCAGCTCTGCCATGCACTACTCACTTAAAAGCAAATGGTCACCAAAATTTAGAATTTAAACTGCACTGCGCCCAGGTGAAAGAAATCTCATAACACTTATAAACAGTCTGTCAAATCACTGTTCCACACCCCTCTGGTATCACAAGTGATACAGAGCTGAACCCTGCCAGACTTCCCCAAAACAAAAATCTCCAGTTTTCACAAGACCCAACAGGCCAATGGCAAAAAAAAAAAAAAAAGTGTTTCCG
This sequence comes from Amaurobius ferox, assembly GCA_951213105.1. Taxonomy (NCBI): domain Eukaryota; kingdom Metazoa; phylum Arthropoda; class Arachnida; order Araneae; family Amaurobiidae; genus Amaurobius; species Amaurobius ferox. The sequence continues at coordinate 113,518,312 of OX578134.1, forward strand.
ACAGGAGATAATTGGTACCAACTCCCTCTAAAGACTTAAATTTACTAAATCGACCAAAAATTTCATAATGAATGAATTGAATACAAACTTTGAAAAGCACAATTTAGAATAAAAGTTTCGTAAACAGAACTGCCAGAGCTATGTACTTCCAAGACGGGTAAAAGATGAAAATTAACTAGAACTCGAAGAAGTCGAACAATCGAGATCCCTAAAAAAAACTGTTGTAGGCCCAATGTAGCACACAACCCTGAAGGTCCTATTAAGTTTCCTAAAGCAAATCCTGTCGAACAAGAAATTTCCCCCCCCCCCCCCAAAAAAACATCTCTGCAGCAGTGACTTTCATAAACAAGTGTACTTCTACTAAAATTTCACTAACTCAAAGGTCCACAAAAATTTAACAAATTCGAAAAACTCCCACAAATGGTAAAATTTTAAAAATTCAAATCCCTGCACAAAATCCGAAGTACAAATTTCAAGAGAATAACATGTATAAAAAAAAAAACAAATGTGTAAACTTGACGAAGCACTATTGCACAACGTGTCAAAGTTGACACCACAATTTGACGCATCACCATATCACGCTATGTGTCGATGTTGACACCAAATTTAACGAATCACAATTAACACATTTGCTAGATAGTATATAAAGAAGCACGGTGTGCACATCCCTATTTGAGGATGCATTTGGGAACTGGAACCCCCACAGAAAAAGGATGTTTATACCCCCCCCCCCCCCCCCATTTTGGTCCTGCTGATGATGGTGAGGCATGTTGTTTGATGTCCATATCCATCCCCGGCTGGAAGGAACTCCGGACTCCTCGTAAAGGAACAAACCCATGCCAACGAACAGGGCACGGAAACTGCTTGGTTATTAAAACCAATCGTCTGGTCAATCTAAACAAAAAAAAACCTCATTTCTGAGGAACACTTGCACAGCTTGCATGAATAAAAAGAACATTTTTTTTGACAACCGCGGGATACAGGCACCCTTGCGTGGGGCCTGTTCCATGGATCTCAGCAGCCAATTCAGAGAAGCACCTCTTTCCACGCCGTTCAGAAAATGAAATCTCCAAGCAACACGCTTGCTTCCCAAAAGCTGCCAAATTTGGCGAGTGAAAACCTGCGCTTCGCTCCGAGCGCTCACACATATACTATGGAAGAAATATACTATGTTATGCCAAGAACTCCGATGTGGGTATGAAAGTAAAATTACGCTGCCAAACACACCATCAAGCGCACAGTAACCCCACCGGATGTTCGGCACCCTTCTCACAACTGTGAGGGAGAAAACTGATAAGTCCACTTTTCTCTTTAAAAAATGCATCTTTTCTGCAAACTCGTGAATGAAGTGAAGTTAAAACCCGGGAGCGGGAAGTCGAAAGATTAACAAAGGATATTTTAACATTTTAAGATGCATTGCGCATGATTTTGAATAATGAAAACAAGGAAAAAGATAACAAATTACGTTAAAAGGGGAATAAATTGCCGAAATATTCAAAAACAACAAATAAATGTTGAATTTTGAAGGGAAAGGGGAAAATAGCGAATTTTAAGCTATTATCAAATTTTGAACCATTAATTAAATTTAGAATTAAAAATCTCGGTATAACAACACTATATGGATAAGTTGATAAGGAAATTATAATTTATCCAATTTTACTTAATTAGTTATGTAAAAAAAATGCACTGCAAAATATAATGCTATAATTGACTTAAATATAGAATCAAATTTACTTTGATTTCTTTGTCATAAGCAATGGTAGAAAATGTGTTATTTTTTGTGTATTTTTTATGATCAGTTGCTTAAGTTTTCCACAATATTTAGAAAATTCTTGTTTTTCATTTTTGAATTTTAAGAATCCTCAAGTGTCCTTTAAAATCCTTATTAAAAATAAATAAAATAATGATAATGCATTGTAGGAAAAATTGCTAAATTGCTTATGTATTTATAAAAAAAAAAATTGATGCAAGTAAAGTTACCTGCCTTTAACTATATTGATAAGTTTTCTTTAAAAACAAATATTGAAAATCATGCTCTGGATGCAGTGTATAATATTGGTGGAATGGTTTTGCTCTGTTAAAACTTATTAGTACAGTAGTCTCTCATTATGTTGCACTTTATTACAATCAGATACATTGTACATTTATCTACCAAATAAAATTTGTCTTGCAAACACCAAAGTTTTTTAAATCAGTTGCCATTGGATTTCTTCTGTCAAGGAAATACCATCAATTTGTATCATTAAACTTGAGACTACTATAGCAGAGAATACAATGAAAAATGGAAAGGAGAGTAAGAACAGTGGATGTTAGGCTGGACCAAAATTTTTTTGATGTAATTTAGATTTTGGCTAGCCCTCAGGGGCTGAATATTAGAATAATTTCTTAAAAGTAAGATGAAAGCAAAAATTTAGTTGAAAAATTTTTAACTCTATTTTGGATTCTTGTTTGTGTGGAAATTTTTTTTTATAGATTCATTATAATGCGAAAAAAATTTCATCTAGATCATTAAATATTTTGCCAAGATCTATGATTTTGGGATAATTTCAAATAAATGTGATTGAAGCGATATATTGCAAAAAATATATTACTTTTAGTTCTAATTTTGAGTAGTACAGAAAAGTTATTATACATATTTTATGACATACAAAAGTACTAATCGATATATTTAATTATCCTATAGTCCCCAAACTGTTTTCAAATTCCTTAATTTTTTTTTTAAATGCAGCTTTTTACAAAAGCTATCTGCAGATTGTACAGAAGTTCTGCTTAGATCTGTCACATAGATAGCAATTGCTGTACTATAAAATATAAATTTTATGTTGATAATCTAGCCTTTGTAATAGATGAAAATGAAATTTGAAGGGAAATGCATAAAAGTAGTTAGCTAATTAATGCAGTAAAAGAGGCGCACATTTCAGTTGAAGTCTTATTATGACACCAAAGAGGAAAAATTTTTCATTGGCAGAATACATTATAAATTTGCTCCTATAATATCCATAGCTCCCATAATACCCAGCTACCTATAGCTAAAAAGCAATTTTAAAGAAAATAAAAATAATCTCTTAAAATGCATATTTTAGCTATCCAAAAGATATTCTAATATATGATCTCAGATTCTGCATTTTGCAAAGAAAATTAGTTAGGATGTGCATATTAAAAGAGGCGGCAAAATCCTAAGTGCGCTCTCCCTGATACCGAACTTTGAAGGAGGAGATAATGTTTTTTAACTGTAAAATGCCTATGATCTGAGCTTTGTTTAAAAGCCTACCTAATCAAGATATTTAGAAAATGCTGAAAAGTAGAAGAATACTAAAAATAGGATTCAAAATTTTCCTATGCCATCCAGAAACTGTTAAACAAGACATTAAGATTATATCTGAGACTAATTCAAAAGTATATAGTGAAAAAGGTACATTTGTGCCAATCAAAAGATTATTTTGCACCCTTAAGAACATTAAAAAATTACAAATTACAAGAAAAATGAAAGATAATTTAGCCAAAAAAAAAAAATGAAAAATGTTAAACTACTATTCTTTAAATATTGTTATGTACTTCCTCTGTGTTAATCATATTCAATTATTTTGATAAAAGAAAATGCGACATATGTAGCCCATAAGGCAGCTTTTACACACTTAATTATTAATAAAATTAGAAAAAAAAATGTTTAGCCTGGCCTAGTGAATATATATATATATATATATATGTGTGTGTGTGTGTATCTTTTTAGGTTGCTAGCATTTTTTAAGTTAAGGTTTTATGAGTTACAACTTCTCTCTATTCTAGCATTGGAATTTCATATTATAATTTTATTATTGTATATATGTATATATATATATATATAATTTCTAAGAAGAATACCTAATACACTGAAAAGCAAAAGATGAATGTGAAAAACAAAAAGTATCACAAATGACCGGGGGGAGTTGTGACCTCCACTCTCTGGTTAAGCAATGCTTTAAGCTATGACAACACTCCCGGAAGCCGATACTTATTCATAGAATGGCCTTATTACCATCAACAACCGAATAGCAAAAACCTTTAGCAAAAAGTCAAAATTTTTAGAAGAAAGACACATGAAAAACTTTCCAATTCACTCAATGTGCTGACACATGAACATACCTATGAAAAACCTGTCTCTACAAATTCCAAATCTCTTACCAAAACTGTTCGATGTGTACAATCTTTAACTTGTAATCCATTTCAAAACCATCCATACTTGCTTCCCGTGAGTCGTCCCATTTCCCTATGACTCAGTTTCAACTGTTAAATATTTGCCTTTACATTCAGTTACAGTTAACCCAGTGAATTCTGAAAGTATTTTGATTACAAAGCCCATGGGGTAACCGTGCTTTACTGCTTCATTTATAAACACTGTATCGTGATGCTTTTGATCACTTTCCCTACTATTCAAACATTTATTTCTAGTCAATTGGTTAATGATAATGTTACGAAAAACATTTTTATGTAAATTACTTGACCAAGGTGTAATGAAGTTTATTTTAAATTGAAAATTTTTTCTTTTGTCAAAAATCTTGAAAAATGTTTTATTAAACTTTATCAATAAGTCTAAATAATTTAAAGTTTTATCAGAATTGCTAGGAGTTTCTATTAGGTTTAAAGTTTGTGGATAAAAACTGAAATCCATTTTGAAGTCTGTATCATTACAACATAAAATCACATCATCCATGTATTGCATGTAGACCATTTCATTTAATATATGAGTTCCTGTTTCATACTTATCTAGATAGATGTCTGCTAGAACCGAGGAGCAACTTTCTCCCATAGGGATGCCTTTAATCTACTTGTAATAGCCTATTCCATTGTAAAGTACTGTTTCGAAAAAGACCAGTTTCACCAGTGCTATCTACCTGGTCAACGACATCAGAAATTGTAATTTATGTGTATAGTATAATTCTATCACAATTTTAAACAAATCATTTATGTCAATGTTATTGTAAAGATTGCTAAAATCAAAACTCTTATACCGCTGGAATTGCACTCGGTAGGCCCGGGTTCGATTCCAGCCACTGCCAAAACTGCCGCCGTGTTCATGCGGAGTACGATCACGTTAAACATGTGGGTCCGAAAATCCTTCCGAGAGGTTGGTGGTAGGGGAAGGAGGGTACGGTCCCTGTAGATGCCTCCCCCACTGGGTTCCGGTCTAAATTGGGTGGCACTTCCCGACCGTCCAAACGGTTATCTTACACCTTTCTGGTAGGTCGGACGGTCTGGGTTTCAACAACAACACCACCACATTATGCGATATGCACTTTAACTTATTAATTGCTTCAAAACTATTTTTAATAAAATAAGATCCCTGTTTTTTAAGTCCTGCTATGACTAGTCTGAACACCATTAGTAACTTTTTGTTTGCATTGGTTAAGTAAGATCTACATCCTATTGTTACAGGTCGAAATTTAATGGGACTCTTATGCAGTTTAGGAATGAGTGTGAGATAAGGGAATTTAATGTTTCCCTTTATATATGTTCTAAAATTAAATATGCATAATTTTAAAAAAAGCTTTGTTTTATCTTAAATGTAGATAAAAGAAATATTTCATTCAAAAAATGAACAATTACTTGTTTTCTAGCATCGAACCAACAATTTTCCTGTTAGCTTTATGTCAAAACGTTGACTTGGAATTTGCTAATTCAATTCCAACCAGGAGCAATTCTGTTTTTAAATGATTTCTGGTTGATGTTTCTTATTCTGTTTAAGTTGCTATATGATTGATCACTCATATGTTGACTAATTAATAAAAATTCCTTTATTGTGGTTATATGAAAAGAATGGGATCACCTTGATTGCTACCAGATGAAAAAAGTCAAAATGCCTAAATTGAAATTATCCAGTGTTCCCACTAACTTTAAAAATTGAGTGAGATTGTCTCCCCCTAGCAAAAGATTTGAGTGAGATTTTCAAAACTTGAGTAAGAATTCAAAGTTTTTTGCTTCAATGAAACAATTACAAATATTTGTATAATGTATAAAAGTGCAATTACGTACACAGTATACAAAAATATAGCAAAATGAATTTGCATCCAGTGAAAATCAGAAGTCTGCTTTAGCTAGGGTTTAGTATTTGCAGAAGTCAATCAAAAATAAGCTGTAAATCACATTTTCTCTTCTTTTTTGACATTTTAGCAAAGGATAGCTCAAATAAGTTTCAAGGATTGATTAAAAAGACCATTTTTTATATTTGGTAATATGATTTTAGCAGAACCTTCCGCAGATACAGAAATTGCAATTTTTTTTTCTCGGCAATTTCGTGAAAGATGATCAGTTTGGTAACAAGATTTTAGTGTAATGAATTTGCTTTGTGATTACTGAATTTGAGAAAATGGTCTTCTTTTCTAGCATGAGAGAACTTCACACCGCAATTTTTTTGTGTGAGATTCTCACGGCGTCACACTGTAATGGGAATCCTGTTCATCTCTAAGTGAATGAATGTAAATTGATTAAGGATAATTGTGTGTACATAAAAACAATATTAAATTTGACTTTTACAGTGCCGAAAAATTGTGTTACATTTTTTCTGTTTCTTTAAAAGATGCTTTCATCACTGAGATCTCCTGTTAGAGAAAGTTATGCTGATTTGGCCGGCTATCCGTATCTTATTTTGGAGCAAATGTTAATGAATGCCGAGGTTAGTTTCTTTTTTTAATTAAATAGAGAATGTATATTTTTAGTAATACTGTTAGCATAAAATAGTTTAATTTATGTAATAGCTCAAAGATGCAGAAAAATCATTAAAGGCTATAGAAAATGATCTGAAATCTCTCACTGATGTTATTCCAGTTATGAATAATTCTAGTGTTAATCAGTTAGTTGAAGACTATGCATCAAAAGCCCTTGAAGTACATTTCTTGGATGCTTTATTAGGTAAGGCTTTTTATAAAAACTTATTTTCATTTTTTTTAAAGTACCATTTACCATTATATCATAATAATAGATTAGTTAATCAATTGATTTTTATTATTATTATTTATTTTGCATAAATAAAGAAATAAGTTTTCAGCATACTTTTTTAATTGTTTATATTTTATGCTCAACTGCACAAGAAATTTTCCAATTAAAACTCATGTTTTCTAAAATTGCTATATTTGATGGTTGCTGTTGTGATAGAACCACTTGACTAACAATCATGTGTCTCCGTTCGTGATGTCATGTCCATGTCTTGTGGGAAGTTTTAACCACTTGCAATTTCTAAAAATTTCAGTCTTTTGTAATTTTGATATCTGAATGTTTCTTTCTTATTTTCTTATTTCCTTTTAAAGGCAAAACGATTGTTCAAATATGAAATTTTGTTTTCATTTATCGTCAATTAGAATTGACTGCTACTGGAGGAAGTAAAGTTCTGAAAGTTTTGAAACTTCAAAACACCTGATATTGAGATTGTTTATTTTGTTTATTGTTCAAATTATAGTTAAAATTTTAACAGACTTGAAAATTAAATGGAAAGCTTTTTATAGATTCTAATTTTAGAAATATTTGCAGTTAAGGGGGGGGATGTAAATAGTTTCATTGATAAAAACTCAGGGAAGAAATATTTTTTACATTAAATTAAAAGCAGTAGTTTTAACAAACATTGACATATGTTGTTTATTTATTTTTTCTGCAACCATTATTTGCAATCTGAGCTCAGTGATTTGTCTAGCAAAAAGTTTCTAGTGAAGAACAGTATATCATGTATATTATTAAATATTTTAAAAACAAAATCCTTACCATCTAATACTAAATGTGTTTTCTGATTGCAAAGCTAGGTCGCTATTTGTAATCGAACATCAGGATATTAAGATTGGTATTTAAAGCTCCAACTAACAATCCAGATTGCTTGAATTTAAATACAATAACAAGATTAAAAGAAGAGAAATAAAAATTAATCTGAAATACCATAGTGTCATAAAAACTATATATGGTAAAAAATAAAGTTTTAAACCTATAATTGCATAACAGTTCTGGAAATCATTACAAAAATTATATATTTTGAACTGGAATACCAGACATTTATAGAAGACATTAAGTTACTTACAATGCACACAGATTTAACTTCCAGTTATTTGAATAGTATAATAACTCATTCCCAAAAGATTGGGAAAGTGCAACATGTATTTTGTAGAAACTCAAACATATATTGATATTAAAAAAAATCTATACCAAATCATATATGTATCAAAAGCATGAAAAATATATTGCTATGCTCAATCAGTTTATGCATTACTTAACCAATGTGTGTTTTTAGTTGATAAGGAACATGGAATGTTAGTAGGCACAGGTCAAAGATGGTCACAGAACATCGGATGTTTAAACCCATAAACTTTCATCTGTAATATTTCCATATTTCATATTGCTGACAATTCCAGAGTAGTAGGGTATTAACTAAATCATTTTTTAATCATATATTCTGTGATTTTTCATAATTCTATAATGAGAAGCATAAAAATTCCTATATTTTTTTTCTTTTTATTCATCCTGTTAAAAATATATTTCATAATTCTCATATTCATAATTCTATAATGAGAAGCATAAAAATTCCTATATTTTTTTTCTTTTTATTCATTGCTGTTAAAAATATATTCTAAATTTATTTTTTAGTTTCTTAACTTCAACCTAATCTTAAATAATAAAAGGCAATGTCTGTGTGTTTGTCTGTCTGTCTGTGTGTCTTATACACTATACGTTCAGTGATCGTGCGTCGGAGAGCTACAAAATTTGGCAATCGGAGACTGGGGGGGGTGTGACGTGAAGGGGAAGGAGGGTACGGTCCCTGTGGATGCCTCCCCCTCCCCCACTGGGTTCCGGTCTAAATTGGGTAAATCAAAAGAAAGTTATGGAGATTGTTGCGGAGAGCGCGGTGGCCCAGTGGTTAGCTTGCGGGAATTGCACTCAGTAGGCCCGGGTTCGATTCCCACCACTGCCAAAACTGCTGCAGTGTTCACGCGGAGTATGATCACGTTAAACATGTGGGTCCGTAAGTCCTTCCGAGAGGTTGGTGGTAGGGGAAGGAGGGTACGGTCCCTGTGGATGCCTCCCCCACTGGGTTCCGGTCTAAATTGGGCAAATAAAAAGAAAGTTATGGAGATTGTCGCAGAGTGCGCGGTAGCCCAGTGGTTAGCGCACAGGAATTTCACTCGGTAGGCCCGGGTTCATTTCTCGCCACTGCCAAAACTGCTGCCGTGTTCACACGGAGTACGATCATGTTAAACATGTAGGACCGTAAGTCCTTCCGAGAGGTTGGTGGTAGGGGAAGGAGGGTACGATCCCTGTGGATGCCTCCCCCACTGGCTTCCGGTCTAAATTGGGTGAATAAAAAGAAAGTTATGGAGATTGTTGCGGAGGGCGCGGTATCCCAGTGGTTAGCGTGCGGTAATTTCACTCGGTAGGCCCGGGTTCGATTCCAGCAACTGCCAAAACTGCTGCCATGTTCATGCGGAGTACGATCACGTTAAACATGTGGGTCCGTAAGTCCTTCTAAGATTTTGGTGGTAGGAGAAGGAGGGTACGGTCCCTGCCGATGCCTCTCCCACTGGGTTCCGGTCTAAATTGGGTGAATAGAAAGAAAGTTATGGATAATCTCTCGGAGGGCGAAGTACCCCGGTGGTTAGCATGTAAGATTTGCACTTGGTAGGCCCGGGTTCGATTCCCAAAATTGCCGCCATGTTTACGTCCGTAAGTCCTTCCTGTTGGAATTTTATTCTTTTTGCACTGGTGAAAAATTCAAAAAACCAGATGAATAGCAGAGCGTCACAGTGGAGGAAATAAAAGTAGCCAGCATAAACAAAACTCACTTTATTTCTGTGAACTTAAAACATCATAACGAACAAAAACATATCCATTTCCATAACTTTGGAAAATGGTAACATCGTAAAGTTTGGTCAAACTAAGTCTTGTCAATTTAATCATAAGACTTCAGTTAGGACTAACAGCATCGGCCAAGAACATCGCCATAACCGGCATACATGAAGATAACGATCATACGTGATCATGAATACATTTCACAAATACAAAGTTAGATCAAGATACATCAAGAAGCATCAAGCTAATCAAGATAATCAACTGATACAAGCACTAGCTTAAATAGCCCAGTATCATTGAAGTTGTAGTTAATGTTTTCCTTCCAGAGTATGCTAATCTCTAATCGGTTGAAGTAGAAATTAGCATAAACCGGAAGTTGACGTCTCAATTTGCAGGACCACAGACCATGGGGGTAAAACTTCTAAACAAGTAATCCAAAAGCGATTAGCCAATTAGAATGAAGTATCGTTTGGATTTAGACCGTACATCGACCGATTCACGTACGTGCTTGTTAACAACCAAAGTTTTTCTAACACGCGGCCCCCTCATGCAGATTGAGTAGTCTAATCACATAAATACAAGTTGTAATCAAATTTAAATTTCAGTTGAACATATACTACATTATAGAGTTTCAAAATATCATGTATAAATTTCAGTGTATAATTATATTTTCAAGACAAAGTTTAAAAAGTATAAAATACATCATAATGCAACTTACATGACAAAATAAATTTTAAAAATATCTCTGTGTCAAATACAGGAGATACAAAGTTTCAAATCTTATATACTTCGCCACGCAGTATAAACTCAACAGTATCTAAACTACATGTTGAGGGAATGTAAAAAAGTTTGTATATTACATCGAAAATCTTAAACTTTTAAATACTTCGCTACACAGTTTAAACTCATAAGTATTTAAGCTACTACATGAGAGATTGAAAAAATGTATAAGTTATTTTTAGTATGTATCAAAAACTTTAAAATCTTCGCCACACAGTATAAACACATTGGTAACTAAACTACGCAATGCGGGTTTTGAAGTGTTGAAGTTAATTTTTGAAAAATACAACTATACAATTTAGAATGAATTTAACATGTTTGCATTATATTTCACATTTGTTCTGTGTGAAATTTGTTCAGACTTATATTCCTAGGGGTAACATTAAACGCTATGTTCCATTCTTCATTCACAAAGATCCTCTTTTGGAACCACTTCTAATGGAAGAAGGCTCCTGATACAGGAATCTGTTGACGCAGTTGATAATAGTTCTAGAGCCAAACTAAATAAAATAAACGCTAAAATCAAGATGGCTTACGCACAGCTAAGGCAGACTAAATGGAGAGAGCTATGCAATAAGCTCGATGCTAGAGTTTCGGACTCTAAGCTCTGGAAAATAATCAAGGGAATAAATAGAGAACAGCCTCAATCTGAGACTTGCAATACAGTTACGAACTCTGCTGGCCATTTCTCCTCTGATGATAAAACTACAGCCAATTTACTGGGTTCATTTTACCAAGAAACTAGCGGATTGAACTTCTCATTTGAGGACAGACCTATAAAGAAAAGGGCAATGAACATAGTGAATGGTTGTCTCAGTACAGATCTTGGGGTACCCAATCTCACACGAGGGTACTCCTCTCAGGATTTACTCTCAGCTATGGCTTTCTTGGATCTGACCAAATCTCCTGGCCCTGATGGAATACACGGCCAAATGTTGTAAAACCTTGGCCCAATTGGAAAAGAAAGACTTTTGGATATAATCAACCTCTCCTGGACCTATGGACAACTACCTGTAGACTGGAAGAGAGCCACTGTTATTCCCATCAGAAAACCAGGCAAAGAAGCAAGCTCCCTTGAGAGCTATAGACCTATTGCCCTCACCAGTATGACTTGTAAACTAATGGAAAAAATGATCCTTGCTAGACTTCACTACATTCTGGATATAAATCATCTTATACCACCCGAACAATATGGTTTTAGAAAGGGACATAGTACCACAGATCAGGTCCTTTACTTTTGTCAGAAGATCAGGGACGCCCAAAACTTCAAACCAACTCGACATACCGTGGCAGCTTTGTTAGACTTATCTAAGGCCTTTGATACTGTGTGGAAAGACAAGCTTATCCTCAAATTACACAATTCTTTCAATATTAGGGGTTCTGCCCTGGTTTGGATAGCAGACTTTCTTCGCCACAGATCCATTAGAGTTAAATTCAACAAGACCTTTTCTGATCCTTTTAGACTTGGACAGGGCGTTCCTCAAGGATCAGTCTTAAGCCCTACTCTTTTCACACTATTTTTGGTCGGAATTGAGAAAAAGAAACCGGAACTTGTCGATATTGCAATTTTCGCTGATGATATTGTAATTTGGAAGTCAGGAACAGACGTGACTAACATCGAAACGCTCCTCAATTCCACTTTGGCTGCACTCTCTGAGTTTGCTACGGAACACAAATTGACTTTCAACCCAGTTAAATCCATAGTGACTTTTTTTACCACTAATAAACACCTATATAACTATAAGCCAATACTGTATTTTGATGCCCAGCCTCTCACCTACGAGAAACATCCCAAATATCTAGGATTCATTCTCGATCCTGAATTCAACAGCAACAAACATATTAGCCACCTGGTTTCAAAGGCTCGTAAGCGCCTTAACATTCTTAAATATCTAGCTGGCAGAGATTGGGGAGCTGATGCAAACACTCTTAGAACCACATATATTTCACTTATAAGGCCTATTCTGGAATATGGCTACCCAATTTACTCTTGCGCGTCTGAAACCAACCTCCAGAAATTAGAACGTGTACAACTGAGTGCCGCTCGAATCATTCTCGGACTCAAAAATAGCTGCCCTTCTGATATTGCCCTGTTCGAGGCAAACTTAGAACCACTGCATATTAGAAGAAGAGCCAACTTAGAAAAATACTTTAATAAAATTTACAGCTATGGCCCCCAACATCATACTTCCATGTATCTGCACACCTGGCACAACAATCAAAGATTAAAGAAATCCAGCCCGTTTAGCTTGGCGGAAACTCAAAACCTGATCTCTTGTGAGGTTGAATCTCAATCTTTAAGATCTTGTATTGATCCCTCAGAGGGGATGCCAAGAGTTTTCTTCCACTTTGATTTGAATTCCACTGCAAACAAGTAAACGCATCTTGACGACTATCTTAGGCAGCTGGCCCTAGAAGTTATTAGTTGCATTCCTAGAGATGCAGTGCAGGTCTATACTGATGGTAGTCGTACAGAAAACCATACTGGCAGCGGTATCTATATTAGAACCCCTCATCTTGAGACTTCACTAAAACAACGTAACCCGGACACTTGTTCTGTCTTCAGGAGCGAGTTAATTGTGATCAACGTAGGGCTTGACACCATCATATCTCTGGATTGTAATTTTGGAGAACTTTGGATATTGTTGGACAGCCGCAGTGCACTTCAACATCTTAGTGGCTGGTCCTCTGCAGGCGATGAAACCAGTATATCTATTCTGCTCAAGCTAAAGAAGATTTCTCAAAACCACGAAGTCCATCTCCAATGGATTCCATCACATGTAAACATTAGTTGTAATGAGGTTGCGGATAGATTGGCCAAAGAGGGCAGTGAGGACGAAACGACCACTGGTTCTTCGCTTACTTATCAAGAATTGTACTGAAATGCAAGATCTAAATTAAATTTAATTTGGCGTACTCCACCTGCGCACCAATGGTACACCGGAACTTCCCCTGGCGCTCTTCTGGAAATTAAATGTGATCGTGGCTCCCAGACTGCACTAGCTAGACTTAAAAGTGGCCACCTTAACCCTTTCGCGACAATCTGCACGCCCACGTGCCAGATGCGAACTTGCATTCAAGGACGAACGGCACTCACTCGGGCCAGAGGAAATTTTACCGCAAGCGGATAATGGCACCTATAAGTGCCACCACGCGGAACGTTTTAATTTGTGTACTAGATGGCGTTACTTGTCCATGGAAGTAACTTCAATGTATTTTGCAGAGGCATGACCTTGGCAGAAGAGGGTCGAATGAATTATTTCACCATTTGGAGTGGTGAAAATCATTTTGTAACATAAACAAACAGAGCAATTTTCGTAGCATCAACAATTTTATAATTGAGTTTTGGTTTTTATTTATATTTCAGCGTTATGATTTCGTTGGTGAATCATAGGAATATAAGAGAGTATTTTTTTTTTGTTTGGGTTTTAGAGGCAGTGAAATTATTCGTTTATTTCGGATAAAAGAATGGGAGCAACTAACGAGTATTTTGTATTCAGATTTGTATGAAAATTATACATCAAATAGAACATAAATATTTCTTTTATTCCTGAAAAAAGTAGATTTCTGTGTTGAATAGGTGATTTTTAGTGAATTTTTTTCGAGAGTTAGGCTTAGTGCAAAAAATGCGCCGTCCTTTTCGACCAGTTCGGAAGTGAAGCGCTTCGTCTTTTGGTCTGCGACAGCTCCGGAATGCAGCCGTCCCGAAGGGGTTAAGTGTCTTTCTTTTGAACGCGGTGGAAAAATCCATCCCACTTGCAATAAATGCTGTGACCATCCAGCCTCCCCGGAGCACATTCTAAGTTGCGTCGGACTTTCCAAGGAGGACTTGACATCTGCCCCCTTTTAGTTATTGATTTTCTGGCGGTCAACAACCTTCTGGAGTTGATCTGACTTATGTCAGATCTGTTAAAGAGGATAAGCAACAACAACAACATTTGTTCTGTACCCATACCATTTCCTTTGCCGATTCGGTTAATGAGATATATTCAGCCTCCATTGTAGATAAACTCATACATTTGTGTTTAAATGTCCTCCATGAAATAGGTACCCTATCTACAAAAAATATTATGCCTCCCATTGATACTCTGTCATCCCGATTAGCTGCAAAGTCAGAATCAGTAAAACAATTTAAATTTATAGATTGAATGTTTGATAAGTTTAGTTTAATATCCCTTGTTTTTTCTACATACCCTAGAAGTTTAAGTAAAACATCCCATTGTTTAGTGCCTGGATTTTCCTGAAATTGGGATAAGATGTTTACGGCATAGCTAATATTAGGTCTAGTTCTGCTGGCAAGAAATGATAAACAACCTAATAAGTTTCTGTAAGGTATATTCTTCATTTGTTCAATTTCTGCATGATTTGCTGGACCATCTGTTTTGCTTAAAACTACACCTTTAGCTATAAACTAGAAACAGGATATTTAAACTTTGAAAATTTGTTACAAATTTTTGTGATGTATTGCTTTTGATGGATGAAATGTTTATCATGTTTTTCCTCAAATTCAATACCTAGTAACATTTTTGTTTTTCCTAACATTTTAATGTCAAATTTAGTTTTTAGTAATGAAGTTACGGAATTTAGATCCATTTGATTTTTGGCAAATAATATGTCATCAACATAAACAATCAATAAAGCCTTATTATTAAAATTATATGCACAATTGCATCACTTAAACTTTATGAAATTGAGTTTTCTGAGAACCTGGTCTAATTCAAGGTACCATTCTTTTCCGCTTTGGTGCAAGCCATAAATCGCTTTATTTAGCTGACATACATATTCACTTTTGTTTTTGTCAAAAAATCCTGGGTGCTGTTTCATGAAATTTTTTTCACTGAGATTGGCATCACATTTGATGTCAAACTGAGTATGGAACCACCCTAATAAACACACAAAAATAGTAAAAAACATCCTAACTATTGTAAAGTTAATCACCAGACTAAACACTTCTTTGTAAGTTTGCCCCTTTTCCTGGTTAAATCCCTGAGCTACAAGTCTAGCTTTATACCTACTAACTTCACCCCTTTCGTCTCTTTTGACTGTATACACCCAACGGCAACCGATTACTTTGTCGGAAACAGGTACAGGCACTAAGTCCCAGACATCTCTTTCCTTCATTACATTTAATTCGTCTACCATGGCTGTATTCCATTCTTTGGATTGGGGCGAGTTAGCTGCTTCCTTGTAGTTCCTAGGAATTTGGACCTCTACAATGTTGGCTTCTGACCGATCCCATGATCTTCCTTGATCCCCCTTAAAATTGAAAAACTTTTTATAAAATTTTATTTTATTTTTCTCATAAAAATTTTCTACATCTTTTAGTGATCTCAACCTAGGTCCCTTTCCTTTATAATAGTAATAAACATCCTTTCTTGTTCCAATTTGTCTTCCTAATTTGTCTGCCATGGCTGTATTCCATTCTTTGGATTGGGGCGAGTTAGCCGCTTCCTTGTAGGTCCTTTCCTACCTAGGTCCCTTTCCTTTGTAATAGTAATAAACATTCTTTCCTGTTCCAGTCATTCTCGGAATGACGTTTCTAATCCAAGTAGTATCTGGATCGGGAACTTGACGATCATCACCAGATGACCCCGTTTCCTCATTACTTTCAGTAATGTCTTGATCTTCCTCTGATGAGTCGACTCCCTCGTTATCCCTCGTTATCCCTCTCTACATACTCCTCGTCAGATGAGTCTGGATAGGTGGGTTCGTGAGATGAAAAAGTAAAATTTTCTTTAGGTTTCTGATTAACATTGGATCCCAGACCACCTTCCTCTGCATTGCACTCTTCATTAAATCTAACATTTTTAGCTTCTACTGTTTTCCCCTCGTTCAAAAGCCATATCCTATACCCCCGAGTTTTCAGTGCGTATCCCACCATAATTCTCTCTTGTGCCCTCATATCAAGTTTTCCCCTAAGTTGTTTAGGCTTGCCTACAAAACTTTTCATCCAAACGCTTTGAGGTGAGCAACTGATGGTTTTTTGCCACTGTACAATTCGATCGGTGTAAGATTCTTAAATTTGTGGTATATCCGATTTTTAACGTATGCAAAACAGAATAAAGCTTCTGCCCAAAAATCGTCCCTTAGATTGCTATCGTTTAACATTGCCCTAACACAATCCATAACAGTTAAGTTAAACCTCTCAGAAACCCTGTTTTGTTCAGGTGTGTACGTGTTTGTTCTTTCCGCTTTGATTCCCTGTTTCTAAAAACTTTTCAAACTCAGTGTTACACAATTCCATACCATTGTCAGTCCTGACACTTAAAATTTTGGTATTTAGAAATCTCTCTGCTCGATGTTGAAATTGTTTGAACTTATCAAAAACTTCAGATTTTCGTTTCATAGGATACACAGTTACTTTGCGTGAAAAATCATCGGGTATGCTAAGAAAATATTTAGCACCTCCACACGATGGTTTTAACATTGGCCCGCATACGTCCATATGGATTAGTTCCAATGGTTTTTCTGATTTTATTTTGCCTATGGGTTTGAACGAAATTCTTTTTGTTTTTGCCAATTTACAACATTTACAGTTGATTTTTCGAACACTGATTTTAGGCAATCCGTTAACAGCTGACACTTTACATGTGTGATGTAAATATTCAAAGTTAATGTGACAAAACCTTTTATGCCATAACCCCCTTGTGTTTCCCCCGACTTCAATGGGTGATTTTATATTGCTTGAACTTTTAAAAACATCAAACTTACAAGGCTTGCTAGGTTTAAAAATACTAGTATTAGAGTTTACAATTTTACGTTTAAAAACTTTACTGGCATTTCTATTTACATTATTACTTTGATCATTATCACAATTTTCAACTTTACAAGTTTTAAATTTACTTTTACTTTGATTTTTAAAAGCATGATCATTATTTTCAGTTTTACAAACAGATGACTCATTTTTATTTTTACTTTTAAAATCACTAGACTTTTTATAATTTTCATTTTTAGGCTTAGGTTTAGCATTTACATTTCCTTTAGACTTCTCAACATTAAAATTTTTAGATTCTAAGAGGTTGGTGGTAGGGGAAGGAGGGTACGGTCCCTGCCGATGCCTCTCCCACTGGGTTCCGGTCTAAATTGGGTGAATAGAAAGAAAGTTATGGATAATCTCTCGGAGGGCGAAGTACCCCGGTGGTTAGCATGTAAGATTTGCACTTGGTAGGCCCGGGTTCGATTCCCAAAATTGCCGCCATGTTTACGTCCGTAAGTCCTTCCTGTTGGAATTTTATTCTTTTTGCACTGGTGAAAAATTCAAAAAACCAGATGAATAGCAGAGCGTCACAGTGGAGGAAATAAAAGTAGCCAGCATAAACAAAACTCACTTTATTTCTGTGAACTTAAAACATCATAACGAACAAAAACATATCCATTTCCATAACTTTGGAAAATGGTAACATCGTAAAGTTTGGTCAAACTAAGTCTTGTCAATTTAATCATAAGACTTCAGTTAGGACTAACAGCATCGGCCAAGAACATCGCCATAACCGGCATACATGAAGATAACGATCATACGTGATCATGAATACATTTCACAAATACAAAGTTAGATCAAGATACATCAAGAAGCATCAAGCTAATCAAGATAATCAACTGATACAAGCACTAGCTTAAATAGCCCAGTATCATTGAAGTTGTAGTTAATGTTTTCCTTCCGGAGTATGCTAATCTCTAATTGGTTGAAGTAGAAATTAGCATAAACCGGAAGTTGACGTCTCAATTTGCAGGACCACAGACCATGGGGGTAAAACTTCTAAACAAGTGATCTGAAAGCGATTAGCCAATTAGAACAAAGTATCTTTTGGATTTAGACAGTACATCGACGGATTAACGTATGTGCTTGTTTACAACCGAAGTTTTTCTAACAGTAGGCCCGGGTTCGATTCCCGCCACTGCCAAAACTGCTGCCGTGTTCACTCGGAGTACGATCACGTTAAACATGTGGGTCCGTAAGTCCTTCCGAGAGGTTGGTGGTAGGGAAAGGAGGGTACGGTCCCTGTGGATGCCTCTCCACTGGGTTCCGGTCTAAATTGGGTGAATAAAAAGAAAGTTATGGAGAATCGCGGAGGTCGTAGTACCCCAGTGGTTAATACGTGGGATTTGCACTTGGTAGGCCCGGGTTCGATTCCCATAATTGCTGCCATGTTCACGTCCGTAAGTCCTTCCAAGGACTTACGGACTAAAACAAATTTACATTGGACTGGAAAAAAAGAAAGTTATGGAGATTGTCACGGAGGGCGCGGTAGCCCAGTAGTTAGCAATTTCCGCCACTGCCTAAACTGCCGCCGTGTGCAGGCAGAGTACGATCATGTTAAACATGTGGTTCCGTAAGTCCTTCCGAGCGCTTGGTGTTAGGGGAAGGAGGGTACGGTCCCTGGGGATGCCTCCCCCACTGGGTTCCGGTCTAAATTGGGTGAATAAAAAGAAAGTTATGGAGATTGTCACGGAGGGCGCAGTAACCAAGTGATTACGCACAGGAATTAGACTCGGTAGGCCCGGGTTCGATTCCCGCCACTGCCGAAACTGCTGCCGTGTTCACGCGGAGTACAATCCCGTTAAACATGTGGGACAGTAAGTCCTTCTGAGAGGTTGATGGTATGGGAAGGAGGGTAAGCTCCCTGTGGATGCCTCCCCCACTGAGTTCCGGTCTAAATTGGGTGGCACTTCCTGGCCGTCCAAACAGTTACCTTACACCTTTCTGCTAGGTCGCGCCAGCGAGTTTGCAACGATCAGAATTTGCCACGGTCAGAATTTTCAAGGGTAGCAAACAAGCCCTGTGGTTAGTGCGCGGAGGTTGCACTCGGTAGTCCCGGGTTCGATTCCCGCCGCTGCCCAAATTGCTGCCGTGTTCATGCGGAGTACGATCACGTTAAACATGTGGGTCCGTAAGTCCTTCGAAGAGGTTGGTGGTAGGGGAAGGAGGGTACGGTCCCTGTGGATGCCTCCCCCACTGGGTTCCGGTCTAAATAGTGTGGCACTTCCCGGCCGTCCAAACAGATACCTTACACCTTTCTGGTAGGTCGGACGTTCTGGGTCGACGAAGAAGAAGGGTAGCAAACAGGCTGGTCGCCAAAGGCGGCTAGTTAATAAATATATCATGAAAATAAACAGAGCACACTTTAATTATAATTTAATTTGATGATAGTGGTGTTGAAATTTGGGTAGAATTTTGCTATTTTTCTCTCACCTTTCTAGATACTTCATCTTCTAGTACTCTCGTTTTGAGTATTGACGATTCGGTTGTAACTGATGAACCTTTTGTAATGCCTGCTCGAGTACCTACTAAAGAGGAATGGGTTCCTGATGCTAAAATTCATCGATGTCAAGTTTGTAAAGAAGAACATTTCAATATGGTTAGTCATAGTTTGATTGTCTTATTTCCATTAAAATCATTGTTCTCGTTTATGTTGCAATTTTCTTATGAATTATTTCCTGTATATATTTTTAATTTGTGAATAATATTTTTTCAGGGCTTTTACCTCCGTTAGATGATAAATCACTCATTATGCATTAGGATATCAGTATCTTAAACCGAATGTAGTTATCATGTTAAAATTTATTGGATCACAAAGAAAATAAAACTAATGGGAAACTCGTGACAAGTAAAACTGAAAAATTTAACATTTCTTTAAAATTATAGGAATTATTCTTTTATTTAGAAAATGCCTTTATACTGTATTTGTCAATTTGCATATTGTATTTCCACTTAATCTTATTTTAAGCCTTAAAATGTCTAAACTAACATTAATATGTAGCATTACCTAGGATTTAAGATTAGAATCTCTGATCAAAATTACACCAGAATTTACAGCAAATGCTCAAAACCCAAACTATGCTTCAATGATGCACTTAGAATAAAAATAAATCTCACTATATGGGCATAATGTTCCATAAATAAGTGCCTTGGGATGTCGCTAATAATGATAGTTAAGGAAATATAAGCGAAGGGGATCTGTAACCTATTTAACTGGGTTGATTGGGGTAATGAGAAATGCTGAACTTACTTAAAATCAACACTAATAATAACGTCAATAATTAATAAAATACATGCCATCACAAAAAAAAAAAAAAAAAAAAAAATTCTACTTTTAGCAAGAGAAGTAAAATTAAAGCTAAGCACAAGCATAATTAGCGCCTAACTAAGTAACGTATATGAAAATAGAACAAAGAGAAGCCTAGCCAACATTCCCACTCGGTTGACATAGCAAGCACCATTGTCTTGTGGATACAAGAAGTTGCATTTGCAGTCGATATTGTGAAAGCCAACTTATATAAACCCACTTAAAAACTCCAAAAGAGTAATTAAAAATGTTTTATTAAAATGAAAAGATATCACTCTATATTCACTTAAAAATTAGAATCATGTAAATCTTCAATTCACATATGGACAAATCCAGTCATAAATTTGCCTAAAAAATGGGTTTTGTGATGTATATTCAAACATTAATTTTGAAATTAATGTATTGTTTTATAGATTCTGTGCAAAGTTTATTAGAAAGAGCATTCTTCAATCTTTCTGATAATGTTATGATGGAAACTCTGTGATAATATTTTTTATTGTTAAAGAAGTTTTATTAATTATATTTTTGTGAAAATGGTTCAAAATTGCACTTCAACATAAAATAACTGAAAACCAAATTCAAATTTAAAAAAAAATCGATTTGAGGTATCTTGGGACCTGACCTAAAGTATTACTGTACCAAATTTCATAGCTGTGGATCGATTAGATTTTCAGCTAAGCCATCAACAGACATCTCTTATTATTTATATATATTTTTTTGTTTTACCCTTTAGTTTAATCGTCGACATCATTGCCGTCGCTGTGGAAGGGTAGTTTGTGCTAATTGTTCACAGCATGCTCTGATTGTTGAAGGCTATGAAAATGTAAAAGTTAGAGTTTGTGAAGAGTGTTATAATTTGTAAGATATTTTTTATTTGTATCTTTATACTTTACTTAATTATTGTTGCTGCATTACAAAATTTATAGTTGAAAATGTTTATTTTAAGTACCTAATTGTTTTTTAACTTTATTATATTTTGTGTATTTATTTATTTTTATTTTAAATTACTTTTTTTTTTCACTTTTCTAAAATTAGTTCAATATAGTAACAGCAGTAAAATTATGTTTTTGACTTTTTAAAAAGAGTCAAAGTTTTGACTCTTTTTCTTAATTTTTTCTTAAAAACCAGATCTGATTCTAATTTAATTGCATATATTTAATAATATATAATTTTATTTAATTAAGTATACTTTTCATATAGATTGCAAAACAAAGCTTTAAGTAATACATTTATAATTAAAAATTGGATTATAATTTTTCACAAAATAACAGAACATTACAAAGTAACAAAATGTTGTTGATTTTTAAAGTTTGATAAAACACAAGTTTGCACTAAAAATACTAACAATTATTAATTAAGATTATGTGAATACATCCTGTCAAAATGGCTGTATTTCATGTGCCTAAATCATTGTTTTAATACATCTTTCTAGAAAATATCCCTTCGTTTCATTAATTACATGTTTGAAAAGTAATTTTCCCACATAAAACAAATTATTATGAGAATTTTAGTCAATACAAACAGATTGCAAAAGTCTAAAATGACTTTACAGTAAAATAAAATTTAAAGAGGATCAGGTGGAACAAATTCTAATTTTCATGACATTGTCAGAGAATCTTTTCCAAATTGCCAACAACAAAATAAAGATGACATTTTAAAAATGTATCAGCATACAAAATTGAAATTTTGGGTCAAATTTAAGCCATAATTATTAGCCGAGTGAGTTATTTTATTTAAAAAAAAAAATAAATAAATAGGGAATTTCTCCTTAAATTTTTCAAATACCAAAAGATTTGCATATTTGTACGAAAATCGCAAAAAACATAAAAGTCTGAGTCTTGACAGAAAACACATTTATAAAAGTCAAAAGAAGGTCGCTTTTGAATTGTTTTACTGCCACTAATTTTTTCTCGGAATTTTGGACAAGAATAACTTTAATTAATTGTGAAAATCAAGATTCTAAAATGCACTTTTAAACATTCAAAAAAAAAATTAAAATATCAGATTAAATTTGCATTGTACTAATACGGAAATGACACACTTTTACATTCTCTTCAAAAAATCTACATAAATTATGCACTGTAGCATGGAAATGCAGAGTCTGTCTCAAGAAGTTTTTGGTTAATAATAATTTTTATGTCTTTTTCTGATTAGATCTGAGAGCTATGTCCAACTTTTTCCTTTGGCAAAAAAAGTTGGACATAGCTGTCAAATCTAATCAGAAAAGAGCCATGCCTTCCATAACATAGGAGATGCTGTACAGAAGTAACAATCTCAATTATCTGTTTAGTAATTTATGCCAAATGTAGAGGCTGTTTAAGAAACAAAACATTTTATTATTATGTTCAAGAAAAATAAGATATTAATTAATGATTTGTGTAGGTATAAATTCCTGTTGTGTGGATTGACATTGAAACATGACTGTAAATCTTCAATGGCTGATGGCAGTTTTCCATAGATAAATATAAAAGTTGTGTAATTCATATTTTTAGGATATTTTCTGATGAAACAATAAAAAATCGGTAGTAATTGACACTTCTGATCATTTGGTTGAATTAAAGAAAATGTTCTTTGGCCAATTTTTGGCAAAAAACATTTGTTGGGGCAAAATTTGGCATCCTTCTGCCAAATTTCAGTTTTTGAGTGTTCCAAATATCAAGATACCAGATGAACGATCCTGTATTTTGCAAGAAATAAAAATAACCCACTTAAACTGCTGCAGAAATAGCCAAAAAATAAAATCTTCATTAAAAATACAGCATAAAACAAATTAGTAACAATATCAATTGGTTTCAGAAATGAAGATTAGCTTCTTTCTTTAGGATATAAAGACAGAGCAACTATTCCACGAAGGTAAACAGAACCCTGAAAAATGCTTGCTTTCCTTTGTTAAAGTGGTTGTTCTTTCTTTATATCTTGAAAAAAGGGGCTGTTTTTTGTCTTTAAAACTGTTTAATATCTATTTGATTTATTCTATGTTTCTAACAAAAATAAGTACAAAAAAATAAAAAATAAAAAAAGTCTTCTTTGCAGTTTTTTTACAAAATTTACATATTTAACTTTCTAAAATTAAAGTATAGAAGAGTTTGCAATTTTTATTCCTATAACAAATTCAGATTAGGAATTATGTGTGTAATATTTTTCTTGCATTTGTACATTTTTCTAAATATATTTTATTTTTTCATTTTAGAATGACTGGCAGCATTTCTGTTACTTCGTCATCATTTGATAAAAGATATCGTGTTTTGTCCTCCAGTAAGTACATTAAATTTCATTTATAAATATTTCTAACAATGGTTACATTTGACTTGGCCTAACCAGAAAATTTTAAAATTTTACCTGAGCCCAGCCCTACCCAAAGATGACAGAGAAATTTGGCCTGCATGCAGGGCAGAATCTAAGCTCATAGGCCAAGCCCATGCAAACCACTACTTCTCTAAATTTATTTAAAGGAAAACTCCCTATAAGTGATGTGATTTCTCAGATGATTCTTTTCCATTTCAGTTGTATTTGCATAAGTTTCATGCAAATTCTATCTAAGTGCCAAAATTCATGGATAGCAGTATGCAAATTTACACATGGTGTCACATCGTATTAAAAGGGTATAAAGAGTCAATATTCTCTGTTAGACTCTTGAATATCTTGTGAAACATAAATAATGTGATAATGCCTACCCGATGGTAATTAACCAAGTATGAATGTGTAATGATAGTTGGAGCTCGATGCATGATCCATGGCATTTCAGAAGCTGTTGAGACTTTCAAGATTTCTTGCTCGACAGTGTCAAGGATTTATCAAGAGTACTTCATTGAAGGCATTACCTCCCAGAAGGGAAGAGCATGGCGGCCACTTCTGTTGAATAATAGAGATCACCGATGTCTGAGCAGAAGCGTCTGTGCTAACAGACGAATGACACTACATCAACTGACTACCACATTCAATGAGGGATGCACTAGAAGTTTATGTGTGAGGTTTGTGCAGCTAAATTTGGTGTTGATGGAATATGGCAGCAAAAGACCGACTCGAGTGCCTTTACTCACAGCACATCATCGACTTCAGCGCATCACCTGGGCTCATGAACACATGCAATGGACCCTAGATGACTGTAAGAAGGTAGTATGGTCCGATGAGTCACGTTTCTAGTTGGTATAAGCTGATGGTCATGTTTGGGTGTGGTGCAAACCCCATTAGGCTATGGATCCAACTTGCCAACAAGGCACTGTGCAAGCTAGTGGTTATTCCATAATGGTGTGGGAAGTATTTGCTTGGCATGGATTGGGTCCTCTAGTCAAATTGAACCAGTCATTGACAGGAAATCACTGTGTTCAGCTAGCTGCTTGGTAACCATTTGCAGCCATTTATAAACTTCACATAACGCAATAATGATGGGATGTTCCAGGATGATATTGCTCCATCTCACCAGGTCTATATTGCTCGTGATTAGTTTGAGGAGCATTTTGAACAATTCAAGCACATGATTTGGCCACCTAGAATGCCAGACATGAACCCCTTGGAGCCTATATAGGATGTGATTGAAAGAGCCACATGTGCCACAGCCAATCGTGCCCAAATACCAGCACCTACCACAACCATGCAATTATGGGCTGCTATTGAGATAGCATGGCTGAACATTTCTCATGGAGACTTTCACCGACTAGTTAGTCCATGCCATATCAAGTTGCTGCACTTCGCTAAGCTAAAGGAAGCCCAACACGATATTGAGAGTTTTCCCATGATTTTTGGCACTTAAGTGTATATGTGGAGGTTAAAATAAAAGAATTTCAATGAATAATAAATTGTGGCATAAGTCAACAAAGATTTATTAATTACATTGCATCATAATAAATCAAAAGTGCCGTAACATTGAATATCATTGTGCATCCATTGTCGGAGAACAGTATCACATGACTCTCTGACCGAGTGTTACTTACTCAAGATTATAAAAATAAAATGAATATGAAAGAAAATAATTCCCAGGTGAAGCTTAGGATTGGCTATACTGACGCAGTAAGCGGCCTTGTCTTTGGTGCATCTGTAGTAGTCTTGTCATTCTCATTGTCGTAATGTTGCTCATCATTCACTAACTTAAACAATTTTAATTGAGAAGCATGTGCAGTAGTCTCATAACTTGGACATCATTTACATCCTTGTCCAGTTTTCTACAAATATGAATCAGAAGGTTAAATAGTTACTACGACTAAGAACCCTCGGTAACGTACTTGCAGTTTTGTACTTTTACTGGTTTGCACTGGCAAGTTTTCACAAGGATAATGTCACCAACTTCATACTTTAAATCTGGATAGTGACATCATAATTTTTCTTCATTTTAACTTGACTCAGAAATAGTGTTTTAAACTAATTTAATAAATGAATTTTAATCAATGTTAGAATAGACACTTTTGGAATTAAAAAAATATATAAGTGTAATCCTTATGTATAGCTAAGTCAGAAATGAGTATGAAATTACTTCCTTAATTAAATGTTCATAAATCTTTACAATTTCATTATAAATAGAACTATACATATTTTATTACTCATTGTTTGCATATAAATGTATGTTTAGAAATTTAAATGCTCTAAAATTAATCCTCAAATTTATTTAAAAATAAAATTGGTATACAGCTAAAAGTGATTGAACTTATATTTTGTGAATATTACCACTGCTTTATCATCTTATTTATCCTTAGTAAACATTTATAACTTGTTTTAAGTATATGTGCTATAAAATAAATGCTACAAAATGTACTACTCATAGAATATTTTACACTACATGTTTATTCCTATGAATTTGAGGATTTATAACATGAAAATTTTATCTACACTGATAAGAATGCATATAAATATATGATGCAGAAATTTTAACTTTTCCTATCAAAAGTACCCCTCGTTTCCTAAATCTTCTTCCAAATTCATTTCTCATACCACATGCTTATGGTGACCTTATTAAATTCCATCGGATCTCCATCACCATTTTACCAGCATAAACTAAACTCTTCTATTAACGTAATCGCCCTCTGCATTAAGATAAACTATCCGGGCCATAAACATAAACTGTCTGTCAAAAATGTTTATTGCATGTACTTTCTTATCCTTGGTGAGTTCCAACTTCTAAACTATCCATGTAAAAACTATATCACATAAACTTCTCCTCATTAAAAGATCCTTGATTTGCTTCAGTGTTTGTTCAAAAACTGCAAAGGCACATATTTTTTCAAATATTCCAAGGATCCAGCAGGAGATTTCTCTATGCCATTTTTTTTTATATAAATTCCCTACACCAGTATTTAGATATTTTAGAATGTCTTCTCCATCTAAATGAAATGCATGATTTGATGAAAATGACCACATTACTCTGATTAATTGGCTGTGTCAATCGCATAGGTGATCACTGTCATCATGTAACTAAAAATTGTAGTCATATTTATTATGTGTTAATAAAAATAAAGTAATATTGAGGATGAAGTTGACTACCTTGTCATTATATTATCAAACATTACATATATATGCATTTTTATTATGAGAAAATCTATTCCTTTTATAGTGCAGTCTAGTCCTAGGAATTCTCCTTACCAAGAGCATATTGGATTCAGGAGAAGAAGCAGTAGTTTTCAAGGTCATCAACAAACATTTAGATGGGTATTATCCTCTGATAGTAAACAAAATGCATCAGTCCGAAATGAATTTTCTTATGAACAAGTAATAAAATTTCAACTTTTTTGTTTTTTACAATTTTATTTCCAAATCTGATTTTATTAATGCCACATTGTCTATTTTTTTACTGTTTTTAACCCCTAATTTTAAATATATAAGAAACTAAAACAGGAAAAAACACTCAACTTTTCAAATAAAGCTACTAGTTCTTTTACTTATACAGCAAATAATTCTATAAATTCATTTTTGTTAGAGCCAAAAATAGCTGGAGGATTAACCAGTATTTTTTGTTTATTCCAGGTTATTCATACTTTTTATCATGAAAACAAGTTAAATGTACATAATTTTTAAATTAGTTTCCCCTAGGTTTTATAACTTCTAACGCATGCCAGGGTTAGCTTGAATAAACACAACCCAATTTTCACTAGTGGATTAAAAATAAAAACCACTTAAAAAGACATTAGCATATAAGGATATATAATTATTGAAAGAAATAACTGGAGGGTTAACCAGTCATTTTTGGCTGGTAGTAACCCAGGTTTAGTGATCTTGGATATGATCCAACTCTTTTGAATGAGTAACAGACATTATAACTATTGAACCATGTTCCCAATTTTTTACCAACGACTAGACACTTTTATTTAAGAGCCTTTCTCGGTTTTTATTCTTAACTATTATACACTTCTCAAAATATTTTCATTACCTCAATATCGTACTAATATGTGTCATGTTTAAGTTGAGATGTTCAAAAGTTTGTACTTATTCATACTTTTTTATCATGAAAACAAGTTAAATATACATAATTTTTTAATTAGTTTCCCCTAGATTTTATAACTTCTAACACATGCCAGGGTTAGTTTGAATAAATACAACCAAATTTTCACTAATGGATTAAAAATAAAACCCACTTAAAAAGACATTGGCATATAAAGATATCTAATTATTGAAAAAATTATAAAATTGGTTAATTACTATTGAAAAATTATGAAAAATTTTTGATATTAATAATGAAAACCAATTTTACTCAGTAAAAAGGATTTTTTTTATTATTTATTTAAATTGGATTTATTGCAGATGAGTAAAATGTGCATTCCTAATGAAGCTAAATGAACATTTGCCTGAATTATATGACCCCTTTTACTCAAAAACTACAATAGGTAGGAAGAGGAAACTTTGCATATATATGTGAAATTGCACGCATATTTGCAGAATCACAATTTCAATTATCAAAATAAACTGTTACAGGGTGAAAGTCTCATTTTTAAACTGTGCAAGCCCACTGTGTTTTCTATAACTAGCATGTAAAAAACTATTGTTGTAAGAAAGGTAAACATGAGTTCAATATTAAGTTTCACTACCCTATTTTTTTATTCTTTTTTATCACACAGTTGCTAGAAGAACATGATGAAACAAAATACATACCAGGGAATTAAAGAGCCCTTTACCTCCATGATACATACAATAATAAAATGCAAATCTATGGAAATATGTTTTGGTGATTTATATGTGTTACTTTGATTATGTTGTTTTCCTGTATTTTAATTTGTTTAATTTACAATTCAAATTCTAAAAACTTATATGCTCTTGTGTATTAAAATTCTCAAATATTGAAATGATTTTTTTATACTTCTAATTTCATAATTTATTTATTAAATGAAGTTTTTATTTGAAATCTTTCACAGCTCGCATACTTCATATGTGCAAATCCATATAAAGTGTGGCTTTTGTTAATTTTAATGACATTTTTTTACTCTTTTCAATGTACTTATTATAGTATACTAGTCATTAGCTGTACTGACTATAAATGAATATATAATTCAAAATTATTTTAAATTATACATATAACAACCCTAAAATATGGGTTATGAACTAGAGTCACACACCTGTAAAATATAGAAGAAAACACATTTTATTATCATAAGAAGCAATTTTTTTTTATCCAAAAATGGGGGAAGGGGATAAAAATGAAGAATATACATAATTATTGATTCAATATTTTATTAACAAAGTACTATAAGTATGTCACAACAATTAAAAGAATATCGTAATTTACAATGCAATATTTTGTTTTTGCACTCAATGGTTCGTTTGCGTCATAAGAAATGCTTTAATGTTTTTTCTACACCTAATCCATTTCCTTATTTTCTATTTATTACACCAAATGTTGACTTCATGCATGCAGTTGACACTATAGCCGCAGGTAACTGATCCCAAATTGTATATCACTGTTATTTTATTTGCATTAAATATATGCTTGTATTTTCAACATTTTTCAATGATTATATAATATTGGAATATTATTGCTAAGAACATGTGTTCATAAAGCTATATTTATCAAATTTTTAAATGTTGATTTTTTTTTTTTTAATTTTTACTTTCTCATACATAGTATTGGGAAAGTATTGTCTTTACAAAAATTTTTGATTCCAAGATTTTGATCTCAATATATGTTTTAAGACTCCTGAACACGTTTTGACTATTTTCGGAGTATTGTTTGTCTGTCTGTGGTCGATTTCGACCATAGAGACCACAAATATTAATAGATTTTCACCAAACTTGATATCTGGCTTTGTTATAAAAAAATTTAGAGCTAGATAGAATTTTTTAAAATTCGAGCCAAATTTTCGAAATTTTATATTTTTTTTAACTTAGCATAGCAGTATAGGATAAAATTTTACATAATCATGCAGAAAATGGTTTATTTATGTCTCAGTGATCATGAGACTTCATAGTTTCAATCATTATTGTGAAAATTGAACATGATACAATTTTTTAGATTTTTCGTTTGGCATGCCATTAGCTCTCCTCGGGGGTTGGGTGGGTGGGTACATTGTCATGTATGGTATCAATTGGAAGATTATTTCAAGCCCTTTAAAATGAAGGGTAACACACTATAATTGTAATCATTTGGACAAGATACCGAATTTCAAAATTTTTCTTATAAAATTTGAAAAAAAAACCTAAAAATGGATTCTTGTATGAGAAAGTTGAGTTATGCCACACTGCAGTTAATTTTTAATGTTAAAATGTTTTATATGTTAAAAAGAAAATTTGCATGTTTTCTGTCTTACCTATATGAGACTTTGAGCTGGAAATATATAATTTGCTTATATATTCCTATTGCCAAGTGTTCGTCTGTCACGCTTTGTTTAGACACTTCCCGAATAGATAGAGACTTGCAATTTCGTACACGGCTCGGTCGTTCGATAAAACCCCCTGGAAAAATCGAATTTTTCGAAAACGTTCTCTAGAGGGGGTGCCCCACACCAAAATGTTCGGAAAGTGAAATGATAGAAAAGCATGCTTTGCGATAAGATAGAGACTTCAAATTTGGTGTATGAGTAAACTATTCGAAAGGAAGAAAGTGTGCAATTTCAGATTTCGAATATTTTCTACTTAAGGGGTGCCGCACACCTAAATGTTCGATTTACTGAATAAATGGGAAACGGCTACTTTAAAATTTGATAGAGACTTAATGGGCTTGACTTTGTATGGGCTAATCATTTGATGAAAACACACAAAACGAATATAGTTTTCTCAAATGTTCCTTTAGGGGGTGCTCCAGAGAAAAACTTTCGAAAGGTGAATTGATAAAAAAACACGCTTCGGGAGGAGATACAGATTTCAAATTTGGTGTATGGGTAAATAGTTTGGAGGGAAGAATGTGTACAATTTCAATTTTCCAATATTTTCTACTTTAGGGTGTGCCACACACCAAAATGTTCGATTTTCGGAATAAAGAAGAAACCCCCCCTTTTCATATGTGATAGAGACTTGATATTTGGTATATGGGCGAATAATGTGATAGTAAACCCAATCAAAATGGAGTTTTTAAAAAATGCATAATTAAGGGGGTGGGTACTGCACACAAAAACATTCGAAAGGTGAAATAATAGAAAAAGCATGCTTCGCGATGAGATAGAGACTTCAAATTTGGTTTAGGGGTAAATAGTTGGAAAGGTAGAAAGTGTGCAATTTCAGTTTTCCAACATTTGCTATTGTAGGGGTGCCGCTCACTAAAATATTTGATTTGCCAAACAAATTGAAAATGCCTCCTTTACAATGTGATAGAGGCTTGAAGTTTAGTATATGTTCTCATCATTTGAAGAACAAACCCAAGATGAATATGGTTTTTCAAAAATGTTCATTTAAGGGGGTGCTACACAGAAAAACGTTCAAAAGGTGAAGTGATAGAAAAGCATGCTTCATGATAGGATAAAAACTTCAAATTTTGTGTATGGGGATATAGTTTGAAAGGAAGAAAGTGTGGAATTTCAGATTTCCAATATTTGCTACTTTAGGGGGTGCGACACACCAATATGTTCGATTTTCCGAAAAAAATGAGACATGTTTCCTTTTAAATGTGATAGAGACTTGATATTTGGTATATAGGCCAATCATCTGATAAGAAACCCAAGGCGAACAGAGTTTTTCAAAAATGTTCATTTATGGGTGTACTCCACAGATAAACGTTCGAAAGGGAAGATGATATATTAGTATGCTTCGGGATGAGATTGAGACTTTAATTAGGTGTACTGGTAGAAAGTTCGCAAAGGAAAAGGTGTGCAATTTAAGTTTTCTAATGTTTTCTTCTTTAGGGGGTTCTGCACACTAAAATATTCGATTTGCCGAATAAATGTGAAACGCGAATTATTAAAAAATTACAATATTCAGGGACTGCGAGAATGTTGATTTTCAATGGGTATTCAGCTAGTATGTTAACGAAATTAGCGTGAAACTCTGAGTTGCGTGGTATCTCAAATAAAAATATATAAAATGATAAGAAATAAAATAACATCAGGGTCTCATTTTCAGTATTTGAAGTCATATGTGACATAAATTTTTATGGTTACATCATAGTTTTGCTATGAAAGAAGTATAGTCACTGCATTACGTAAGAAACAGGTCACCCACATCATGGCCTCACTTTCAGTATATGATGTCACAATATATAAACCTTCATAAAACTAATTAAAATGTTTATCCTTGATTGAAATACGTTTGGCAACATTTTGTAGCAGCATTACCCAGACAGATAAATCAAGGCATTTGTATTATTAATTGGAGACAGTATGCAATAATATCTATCTATCTATATATACTAATTGCCAAGTGTCCGTCTGTCCGTCTGTCTGTCTGTCATGCTTTTTTCAGGCACTTCCCGAATAGATAGAGACTTGCAATTTGGTACACGGCTCGGTCGTTCGATAAAACCCCCTAGAAAAATCGAATTTTCCGAAAACGTTCTATAGAGGGGATGCCCCACACCAAAACGTTCGAAAAGTGAAAAGATGGGAAAGCATACTTTGCGATGAGATAGAGACTTCAAATTTGGTGTATTGGTAAATCATTCAAAAGGAAGAAAGTGTGCAATTTCAGATTTCCAATATTTTCTACTTAAGGGGGTGCCACACACCAAAACGTTCGAAAAGTGAAATGATAGGAAAGCATGCTTTGCGATGAGATAGAGACTTCAAATTCGGTGTATGGGTAAACCGTTCGAAAGGAAGAAAATGAGCAATTTCAGATTTCCGATATTTTCTACTTAAGGGGGTGCCGCACCCCAAAATGTTCGAAAAGTGAAATGATAGGAAAGCATGCTTTGCGATGAGATAGAGACTTCAAATTCGGTATATGGGTAAATCGTTCGAAAGGAAGAAAGTGTGCAATATCAGATTTCCAATATTTTCTACTTAAGGGGTGTCACACACCAAAACGTTCGATTTACCGAATAAATAAGAAAAGGCGCCTTTAAAATTTGATAGAGGTTTAAAATGTGGTATATGGGCTAATAATTTGACGAAAACACCCAAGACGAATACAGTTTTTCAAAAATGTTCGTTTAAGGGGGTGCTCCAGAGTAAAACGTTCGAGAAGTCAATTGATAAGAAAACCATACTTTGGAATGAGATAGAGATATCAAATTTAGTGAAAGGGTAGATAGTTTGAAAGGAAGAAAGTGTACAATTTCAGTTTATCAATATTTTCTACTTTAGGGGGTGCCGCACACCAAAATGTTCGATTTTCGGAATAAAGGAGAAACGCTCCTTTAAAAACGTGTAGAGGCTTTATATTTGGTATATGGGCGAATCATCTCTTAAAAATCACAAAAAGAATAGAGTTTTTAAAAAATGTATAGTTAAGGGGGTGGGTACTCCACACAAAAGCATTCGAAAGATGAAATGCTAGAAAAGCATGCTTCACGATGAGATAGAGACTTCAAATTTGGTGTACGGGTAAAAAGTTGGAAAGAAAGAAAGTGTGCAATTTCAGTCTTCAAACATTTGCTATTGTAGGGGGTGCCGATCACTAAAATGTTCGATTTGCCGAACAAATGAAAAACACCTCCTTTACAATGTGATAGAAGCTTGAAATTTAGTATATGGGCTAACCATTTGACAATAAAAACCAAACATGAATACAGTTTGACAAAAATGTTCATCATCGGGGTGCTACACAGAAAAACGTTTGAAAGGTGAAGTGATAGAAAAAACATGCTTCTCGATAGGATAGAGACTTCAAATTTGGTGTACGGGTAGATAGTTTGAAAGGAAGAATGCGTGAAATTTCATATTTCCAATATTTGCTACATTAAGGGGTGCTGCACACTAATATGTTCGATTTTTCGAATAAATGAGGCAAGCTTCTTTTTAAATGTGATAGAGGCTTGATATTCGGTATATGGGCCAATCATCTGATAAAAAACCCAATACAAAGATAGTTTTTCAAAAATGTTCACTTATGGGTGTGCTTCACAGAAAAAAGTTCCAAAGGAGAAATACTAATATAGGGGTGCCTCGGGATGAGATAGACTTTAATGTGTTGTACGGGTAAATAATTCGAAAGGAAGAAATGCGGAGATTTAGTTTCCCAATATTTTCTTTTTTAGGGGGTTCTGCACACCAAAATATTCGATTTGTAGAATAAATGTGAAACGCGAATTATTAAAAAATTTACATTATTCAGGGGTTGCTTATTGCAAGACCGTTGATTTTCAACGGGTATTCGGCTAGTATATATTAATTGCCAAGTGCCCGTCTGTCTGTCTGTCCATCTGTCACGCTTTTTTTAGGCACCCGAAATACATAGAGACTTACAATTTGGTACATGGCCCGATCGTTCGATAAAACCCGCGGGAAAAATCGAATTTTTCGAAAACGTTCTCTAGAAGGGGTGCTCCACACGAAAACGTTCGAAACGTGAAATGAGAGGAAATCATACTTTGCAATAAGATAGAGACTTCAAATTTGATGTATGGGTAAATTGTTCGAAAGAAAGAAAGAAAGTGTGCAATTTTAAATTTCCATTATTTTCTACTTAAGCGGGTGCCGCACACCAAAATGTTTGATTTACTGACTAAATGAGAAACAGCTCCTTTAAAATTTGATAGAGGCTTGAAATTAGGTATATAGACTAATCATTTGATGAAAATACCCAAGACAAATATAGTTTTTCAAAAATGTTCGTTTAAGGGGGTGGTACAGAGAAAAACGTTCGAAAAGTGAATTGATAAAAAACCATGCTTCGGGATGAGATAGAGATATCAAATTTGGTGTAAGGGTAGATAGTTTGGAAGGGAAAAAGTGTGCAATTTCAGTTTTCCAATATTTTCTACTCTAGGGGGTAGCGCACACCAAAATGTTCGATTTTCGGAATAAAGGGAAAATGCCCCATTTAAAATGTGATAGAGGCTTGATATTTGGTATATGGGCTAATCATCTGTAGAAATCACAATAATAATAGAGTTTTTCAAAAATATATATTTAAGGGGGTGGTTACTCCACACAAAAACATTCGAAAGGTGAATTGCTAGAAAAGCATGCTTCGTAATGAGATACAGACTTCAAATTTGGTGTACGGATAAAAAGTTGGAAAGGAAGAAAGTGTACAATTTCAGTTTTTCAACATTTGCTATTGTAGGGGGTGCCGCTGACTAAAGTGTTCGATTTGCTGAACAAATGAAAAACACCTTCTTTACAATGTGATAGCGGCTTGAAATTTAGTATATGGGCTAACCATTTGACAAAAAAAACAAATATCAATACAGTTTGACAAAAATGTTTATTAATGGGATGGAAAGGTGAAGTGACAGAAAGAACATGCTTCGCAATTGGATAGAGATTTCAAATTTGGTGTACGGGTAGATAGTTTGAAAGAAAGAAAGTGTGAAATTTCAGATTTCCAATATTTGCTACTTTAAGGGGTGCCGCACACTAATATGTTCAATTTTCTGAATAAATGAGGCACGCTTCCTTTCAGATGTGATAGAGGCTTGGTATTTGGTATATGAGCCAATCATCTGATAAAAAACCCAAGACAAACAGAGTTTTTTAAAAATGTTTATTTATGAGTGTGCTTCACAGAAAAATGTTCGAAAAGAGAAATAATAAAATAGCATGCTTCGGGATGAGATAACTTTAATGTGGTGTATGGGTAGATAGTTCGAAAGGAAGAAATGGGCAAATTAAGTTTTCCAATATTTTCTTCTTTAGGGGCTGCACACAAAATAATCGAGTTGCCGAATAAATGTAGAAGGCGAATTATTCAAAAATATACATTATTGAGGGGTTGCTTATTGCGAGACCGTTGATTTTCAATGGATATTCGGCTAGTATATACTAATTGCCAAGTGTTCATCTGTCACGCCTTTTTAGGCACTTCCCGAATAGATAGAAACTTGCAATTTGGTACACGGGTCGATTGTTCGATAAAACCCCCTGGAAAAATCGAGTTTTTCGAAAACGCTCTCTAGAGGGAATGCTCCACCCCAAAACGTTCGAAAAGTGAAATGATAAGAAAGCATACTTTGCCATAAGATAGAGACTTCAAATTTGGTGTATGGTAAATCGTTTGAAAGAAAAAAAGTGTGCAATTTCAAATTTCCAATATTTTCTACTTAAGGGAGTGCCGCACACCAAATTGTTCGATTTACCGAATAAATGAGAAATAGCTTCTTTAAAATTTGATAGAGGATTGAAATTAGGTATATGGACTAATCATTTGATAAAAACACCCAAGACGAATATAGTTTTTCAAAAAGTTCGTTTAAGTGGGTGCTCTAGAGGAAAACGTTCGAAAGGTGAATTGATAAGAAAACATACTTCGGGATGAGATAGAGATTTGAAATTTGGTGTACTGGTAGATAGCTTGGAAGGAAGAAAGTGTTCATTTTCAGTTTTCCAATATTTTTTACTTTAAGGGGTTGTTGTTTTTGAGAACCAGACCGCCGACCTACCAGAAAGATGTAAGATAACCGCTACTTTAGGGGGTGTCGCACACAAAAATGTTTGAGTTTGGGAATGAAGTAGAAATACCCTTTTAGAACGTGATAGAGGCTTGATATTTTGTATATGGGCGAATCATTTAATAGAAAACCCAAGAAGAATCAGGTTTTTCAAAAATGTATATTTAAGGGGGGTGGGTACTCCACAGAAAAACATTCAAAGGGTAAAATGATAGAAAAAGCATGCTTCGCGATGAATTAAAGACTTCAAATTTGGTATACGGATAGATAGTTGGAAAGGAAGAAAGTATGCAATTTCAGTTTTCCAACATTTGCTAATGTAGGGGATGCCGCATACTAAAATATTCGATTTCACGAACAACTGAAAAACGCCTCCTTCAGAGTGTGATAGAAGCTTGAAATTTAGTATATGGGCTAATCATTTGGTAAAAAAACCTAAGATTATTATGGTTTTTCAAAAATGATCATTTAAGGGGGGTGCAACACAGAAAAACATTCGAAATATGAAGTGATAGAAAAACATGCTCCACAATAGGATAGAGACATCAAATTTGGTGTACTGGTATATAGTTTGAAAGAAAGAAAGTATGCAAATTTCAAATTTCCAATATTTGCTACTTTAGGTGGTGATGAACGCAAACATATTCAATTTTCGGAATAAGTGAGACACGCTTCCTTTTAAATGTGATAGAGGTTTAATATTTGATATATGGGCCAATCATCTGATAAAAAACCCAATACGAACAGAGTTTTTCAAAAATGTTCATTTATGGGTGTGTTCCAAAGAAAAACGTTCGAAAAGGGAGATGATAAAATAGTATGCTTCGGGGTGAGATAGAGACTATAATATGTTGTAATGGTAGATAGTTCGAAAGGAAGATGTGTGCAATTTAAATTTTCCAATACTATGTTCTTCTTTAGTGGGTTCTGCACACTATTTGCCGAATAAATGTGAAATGCGAATTATTAAAAAAATGACAATATTCAGGGGGTGCTTATTGCGAGACAGTTGATTTTCGACGGGTATTCGACTAGTATATTCCTATTTTAATAAGACAAATGAAAAATTAAAAGAAAATGAAAAATACATAGTTATATCAATTAATTTAAATACATTTTATATTCTACAACTACAAGTATGTTTAAAAAAAATAACGCCCCCTTTTTTTTAAGAAAATTAAAGAAATCATTTTATTTTCTATTAAAATTGCAATATTTAATATTTTTAAATCTGTCATTTTTTTTTTTAAATCAATTGATTTAAATCACCAACATTGGGGCCAACCCTGCTTCATACATCTTGTGAACTATAAAATCCTGAAACCTTAATCCTTTGCTGTGCAGGGTTTAAATTTATTATTTTTCATTTTATTTTTAAAATCTTAATATCAAAATGAATTTTTAATAAGTATGAATCATAAATACATTCTGTGTGCATTACTCTACACTTATTGTTATATAAATGACTTTAATTTCTAAATTTCTCGTTCTAAGTTTAAAATTCTGTTAAAATAATGGAAAAGTACTTGTTAAATATTAATGATCATTGTACATGTATGGGTGCTAAATGCATAAATTTAATAAAGCCTTGTAATATTACTTTATTAG
Organism: Amaurobius ferox; assembly: GCA_951213105.1. NCBI lineage: Eukaryota > Metazoa > Arthropoda > Arachnida > Araneae > Amaurobiidae > Amaurobius > Amaurobius ferox. The sequence goes on from OX578134.1 coordinate 113,556,457, forward strand.
ATTTGAAAGATATAAGAAGGTAACTTCACCCAACCCTTAATTTATGTTAATAAAATTTAAAAATATATTTTTTCTTTTTCAATATTTGCACATGTATCAGCTGCTTCATTGATGGTGCTATTATATATTGAAAATCATTATGTACCTTGATAGGTATCAGTTTGTTCGTTACTTTTTAATAATGTGTGTGACAGAAATTCTTGTTTTTGTAATTTGAAATATTGGAATTTATGATACAAGGAAGATTAAATATCAGAAAGTAAAAAGAAATGCTATATCCAATGCAAATATTGCAGAGTAACTAAACAGTGTTAGCTTCAGATTCTGTATGCTATCATTTAGTCAATGTAGGTTTAGTTAAATTTTTGGTTAGCATGACTTATAAAATTAATTAATAAGTTATATCTTGTGCTTTACCAAGACATTTTTAGTACTGATTTATAAACCATGTCACTTAGTTTGGGCCACAGTATGCTAGAAAAAGATTATCTCAGTGTATACAATGCAACATATACACATAGTAAAGCATTAATTCTTAAACTCTTAAACATTAGTATTAACTTCGAAACCTGCACACATTTATGACTACAAATCATCAGAATAGGTTTGTAAATAATGAGTAGAGTTATTAAGTAAAAGAACATTATTAAAATATATAATCCAAAGATTGAGAGCAATAGCTGAACCCTGCGGAGTCTTTAGAAATAATTTTAGAAATAGAAATACTGTTATCTAGAAAAGTAATTGAGCAGTTATAAAATTTTGAAATAAAAAGGGGAAATTTAATTCAATCATAATATCAGAAAGAACAATCCAGCTCATATTGTCAAATGCTCCCTTAATGTCTATGGTAAGTGAAGTATGATTTTAAAATTTTGAATGAGACTGAAACCATTTTAACAGCTCATAAGTTCCCCAAAACCATACTGATTTTCATGCCAAATTTAATGATTTTTAACCCAGTGGACCAACCTATTTACAAAAACTTTCTCAATTATTTTACCTAATGATGGGAGCAAACAAATTGACTTGTACACAGATATTGAGCCAGGATCCCTTCCGGATTTCAGCAAGAAAATAACTTTTTCGTTTCACAAACCTTCAGAAAAATACCTGAATTTAAAACAAAAACCAATCAACTTAATACAAACCTGAGGATTGGGGGCATATTTAGGGGGGGGGGGGGGTGTAGGGTTCAAAACTCCCTCTCTCCTCAAAAAATTTCAAAATGCTTCCTATACCATGTGATAAAAAAAAATCTACTCAATCCCCATACAGTTTGTCATTCTAGAGTAGAATAACAACCAGTTTTTACTTTCAATGAAAACAAAAATGGGAATAAGTAAGGAGCTTTTAGAAATTGAAAATTAAAAAGAAGTGATCCGGCTACTACGTCACTGCAGTAGAATGAAAAACTATCCCACTGCAATACAACCAGAAGTCTTCAAATTTGGAAAAATTCCTGGAGCTGGCAGAAAAGAGAGAAAAAGCAAAGATCAAAAGCCAGTTACTTACAGACTAGAGGTCTGTACTGGTTTAATTAAAAAAAATTTAATTTAACTTTAATGTAAACATTACCTATTGGATTTCATATTTTCACCACCAGTCAAGCAATCACAGTACAAAAGCAATTAAACTTTTTTGAAATAAATTGAAAAATATAACAAATTACAACTCGCACTTGACCAAAGATAATAGCATAAAGATCATTTACTCAAAAATTAAATTTGGAATGTATTTCTTCCCTATTAAATTCATAGATCACATAATGTTATGAAACATGACATCTAGTAGTACATCACAGCATCATATATTTATTTTGATGCATCCAGAGCAGAATATATTTTTTGTTGTACTGTAGTTTTAATCAACTTTATTCTTTCATTACCGGTCCGGAAAGTAAAACAATTCAAATCAGTAGATAAAAGTTGCAAAGAGCAATGTTTTAATTTGACTTTGGACTGCCTTCAAATAAATAAGTCTTCAATTTCCTATTTGAAATTATTGTTTTTCTGTACCCAGTTCTAATTTACCCATCTGCGTTCGCTTTACAGAATAAACTTTTATTATATAATATGGGATATGGAGACTTTCATCCGTTAATTGAAAATTTTGCTAAAAATTCAATTTTGATCTATTTTTGGCTTTTTTATTTATTAACACTTTACAACAAAGTTGAAAAGTGTTTATGACTTTGTTCATTCTGTCTGTCTGTCTGTCTGTCTGTCTGTCCGTTAGCACGATAACTGCCGTAAAAATGAGTTTATCAAAATGAAATTTTAGTATGTTGTTCAGACGGTCTGTAGGACCTATGGGAATATAAATAAATAATATCACCCAATTAGTTTTTTATTGAACCCGGGTTGAAAAAATGAAATACATTGAACCCTATGGGACCTAATTTTTCAAACATTTTTTAAGTAAATTTAAAATTCACGAATTGCTTCGAAATTTTTAGGAAATATTTACATTATCCCATAGAATATATAAAAAAAAATTCAGTAAAATATGTTAAGTAGTTTTTTAATTAAAAAAAGTATTTAATATAGGGAAAAAAACAAATTCAATTAAATTCTGACTTTGGGATATCTTCCAGAAAGAAAAGAGAGAGATATTATATAATAAATATCTCTCCATTTGTTTAAACGTTTTGCATATGGGAGTGGCTTCATATTTTAAAATAAATTTGGTAGATAACAATTTTTCATTTTTTTTAATTTTTGTATAACTCTTCATGATAAATTTAATTGATGGCATTTTAAATGCACTTTCCTACGTCCTAGAGAGTTAAAATTTGGTACACAGCTTAAATTTGTTGAACATTTTATTCGACAAAAATTTGATGGATCTTTAAATATAGATCATACATTTTTTTCGAAATGGCCTGAAAATAATCCCCGTTCACTTCTATAAATCATTGGTGTAATATTGTTAAAAATTCTGATGTGGACAGCACATGTCTTTCCCTGCAGACTCATATTCGTTCTCTTTATTTATTCAATGATAATTTGAGTTTATCTGCACAACATAAGTATTTTAAATGACATTGAATTTACACGTTAAACTTAAATTTGGTTCTCATTTGATAGCTGGACTTATTGTCAAAGGCGGCGTAGCGAAAACGCGAAAAAACTAGAATATCTCAAGAACGGCTAGTCCTAGAGTAATGGGGTTAGTCTTATTCTTTTTGTTGTCAAAAATCACATATAAAATAGGAATTTAATTGATATAATTGAGCACACGTAGTCTTTTATTTTTATATATAACGATTTTTGCTGGCCATTTCGCAAAAATAGCCCGTTCCTTTTTCCCGAATCGTAGTAGAATAACCTACAAATGATTTATATACAAAATTTTGTTAAATTTGGTATATAAATCACTTGTAGGTTATTGAAATATTATACTCCAAATTTTGTTAAATTTGGTTCATTAGTTTTTAGCTAGAGTGGATAAAGGCAATTTCTGCGGCCATTTTTCAAAGAAGGCAGATTCTTTCATTACGAATCGTACTATAATCTAATGAACATCAGGATTTCCCACAAAAAACATACCTACCAAATTGTATGAAATTCGGTCCATTAGTTTTTCAATTAGAGTGGATGTAATATCCACACAGACACACAGAAACATACACAGATACACCCTTACACACACAGACGTCTTCCTAAAAGTAGTTTTTTTGTGTTCTAGAAGTACCAAAACGTGTAGATCCTTTGAAAATTCGAGTTCCGATCTTCGGCACGATTCCAATACTTTGAGTACATACACATACACATATATATTATCTGTGTATTATCTGTGTATCTAAATTCCGTGCCTATGCAATTACAATAGTTGTGATTTTAAATGATCCCTAAACTTTTATTATTTCTTCAAGGAAGCCTAATTTTAACATATGCAGAATGCAAATATCTCAAGCGATTGTAAGATGAATTACATGAGAATTGCTGAATTTTTTTCACACAAAATTATTTAGCTCTGGAGTCTGGAATACAAGTTATATGAATGAAATATTCATTGATTTTGCATAAAGAATCAGATGATTTATATTTCGATACAGTTTAAAGTATTTAAGTATAATAAATTACTGTAGTACTGTGATAATGTAAAAGATATTACCACTGAATGAATCACATTTTAGAAATTTTTAAATGAAATTACATTTCAGTTGGAAAGTGTTTCATAATCAATGCTAATGCATGATTGATCTTTCTTGTTTTGACTTGCCTTGAGTCGAATTGAATAAAACATGGCCTGACTCGGCCCATGGACCAGTTCAGGTTTAAGCCCATGGACCAGGCCGAGCCTGTGCAGACCTTTAACTTTCACTTTTTTCGGGTGGGCTAGATTGTCTAGGTTCTTTAGACCTGTAATTTATTTGCCCCTTAAGATTGATGTAAATGTAATTTAAAAACTGACCCCACCCCCCACCCCAATTGAATTTTAAAATATGCCACTGATGAGGATACATATTAAATCAATTTTTCCATATATTATTATCTATTAAGTCAAGACATGGGGCTTTACCCATTTTTAAATTATTAAAAACTGAACTTCTGATCAGTGCAAAAACAATGATTAATTGAATGTGGAATTTTGTCCTTATAGAAAAATTTATATTATCACTTACGTAATATATTTAATTTATGCATATCTAACTGTTTATTTCAGGCACCCAGTATATCTCTTTGTTATTCTATTATGAAACTTCATAATGATCCAAAGAAATGTGCCCAGTTTATGCTGAATCTTTGTGATAGACTTTTGGGAAAGATAAAACCTAGACGCTCTGGAAAAATACCCATTGAAGTTGATTGTAGTTTAATCATAAGGTAGTCAAATTATTTTGGTATGATTTAATTGCAATAAATTATTTATGCCAGCTGTATATAAAGTGCCAGCTATGTTTCTTCCAGTTTGCTTACTGTGCATTAACTATTTCTTTACTATATACGGATTTTTACAAATGATAACATTTTTTTAAATCATGCTAAAGATTTAAATATTAGCTATTACAAGAAGGAATCTCTTTTTCTTTTTTAAAATCAAACATTTAATAATTAATATAAATCTGCATTAATTTCAATATATGAATCTGCATAAGTTTCAAAATGTTTGATAAATTATCTGTGTATATTAAAAGGAAATTGTGGGATCATAAGATAGTGGTAAAATCAGTGTGTTTTTATTGGTAATTGATATCTCCTACACTAATATTTTGCAATTTTTTAGCTTTATAAAAATCAATGTGTAATTGCCCACAGTGCTTTTATTTTTAAGAATCGTTCTATTTTTCATTTATATTGTGTGTGTAGAATTTTATATCTTTTCGCTCCTGAATAACAAATTTTCCATTGGCCTTCAATTTTCATTTAGTAAGTATCCCCCCCCCCCCCCCCCCCCCCCCAAAAAAAAAAATTACATGATTTTTTATGATTTATTAATAACTTATACATTTTTCCTTTTCACAAATTTTGTTTACTCAGTTCTGACAGGCCTTAAGTTTTTCAAAGATGTAAATTGAAAGAGTTCAAGTTTTAAAATATTAGTATTTTCCCTTTTTTTCTTTACGCATTTTGTTGTTTATCCATTGTATTTTTTTTTAGTATTGATCATCCCATGATTCTCAATCTTGATTTCTGTAAAGTTTCTCCCTTTGAGCTTAATATATTTTTTTCTTCATTCCTTCAAGCATGATTAAATCATTATTGGTGAGTGCCAAAGTAAAATGTCATCAAGTGCATGACAGTGAAGGGGAAGCATTGGCTGATTTATATTTTCAACACTTGGATATTATGAAGCTGTTGGTGAATGCCAACTGCAGACATCTTTTGCCTAGGGAAGCTTTGACTGGCAGTGACTCTGCAAGGTTAGTTTGTTTTTCTTAAAAACTCAGTTTTTTTTTCTTTTCCATAGTACAGTTGGCAGTTTCTCTTAAACTCCAACAAACATCACAATGTTTTCTGCTTTTGGGGGAAAACGTTCTCTAAAATATGGAATATTTTTATAGAAATCTAAATTTTGTTGAAAAATCCTTATATTTTAACAAAAGGTTCCCATAATTGTTGAAATTTTCTATTTTTAGAGAGGGAATTTTAAAATTTAGCATCGTCCATTATATTTTATAATGAAATTGAATTCCAGCAGAGTACAAAGACTACAAAAATTCATTAAAAGTAATTTTTTTAAAACAAAAATGACTATAACTAACATACTTCACCTTGTTCTCCTGGATTTTGTGTTTAACATTTAACACATAGGATAAATACACTTTTGTCTCTGTCATTGCTTTGGTGTGCAAAATGTTTGTACAATTATTAAGAAAAATTAATAAATGAAAACAAACAATAAAGAAATAGTTTATATTTTGGCTGTTAAACAGCAATAACAGTAAAAGTGTGATAAAGATTAAGTACTTGTTTCTCTCTATAATAAACATACTTGAATTCAGAATTTACCAAGCATTAAAATTTGTAATACGTTCCTAATTTTGATTATTCAATCTAAAAAAGTAATATCTCAATATATTATGATATGTTGAATAGAATGTGAGTATTAAATTCAATATTTCATAAAAAAAATCAAACTTATTAAGTAATTATTATGCAGTAAAACATGTAAAATCATACTAATTGCCCAAACTCATAAATACAAAGAGTTAAATGGAAAGGATTTTTTCAATCTTAATGAGACAAATTAAAGTTTAAGACTTAAATTTATATGATATTTTAATACATTTCTTTAATTATTGACTTAGATCTAATTTAAAGATACTGTTAAAAACATTTGCTAAATAAACTTTGAATTAATTAACAGCATATAATTAAACTGATTTAAAATAAATGATTTTAAAAGCTAAACAAAGCTGACTATCAGAAAGCTGTTCTGTTTAGACTAATTGCTACATTTTTTTTAATCATGATGAAGACAATTGGTGGTAACTTCTGAACCTTTTTTTACTTATTGTTTATTGCATACTATTTAATTAAATTTCAGTATATTCTATAGATATCTTTAGTCGAAGTTCAGTGATTTTGTGTTTGTCTTCATTTTTAGAAAGCTGCGAAATAAGCTTTTGGAAGAAGAAAGAATGAGCTTAGCACTAGAAGTTTCCACAAAATTCAACCTAGATAAAGCAGGTGTTTGGTCTAGTTGGGGATTATTTTGCATTAGAGGTGGGGATTTGCCTGCTGCTAGAACAAAATTTCAACAGTGTTTAAAGGTTTGAAAAAAATTATCTTATATTTACTTAAATTATATCTCTACTCTTGGCATATTTTATTCCTAGATAACTAATTGTTATATTTGATGTTTTTGCTGCAGACTGAATGTTAATGTTTAAAATTTGTAATTTTCCATGCAAATAGATTTCTATTCAAATTTATATTAAAAAAAAATTTTTTTTTTCACTGACAGTATTCCCCAGTGTAGGTATTTTAAAGGTAATTTAAATTATGCATGAAAATGTTTCTCATTTTTTACAGTTTGTGTTAATGTCAAATTTTTAAAAGAGAACATGATAACTCCTTAATTATAATTTTAACCAAATTTTCCTCTGTACATATGTTTTTTCTTCAATAGTTCTTGGGTTTAGAGGTAAAAATATTGAATCTTGTATAAAAAATTAAACAATTTTTGGCTCTTTTTACTTTCACTATATTACGTGGTAATGCATAGAGAAAGTATTGGAATTGTGTTGAAAATTGCAATTTGAGTTTTCAATAGATCTACACATTTTGAGCACTCTTGAGCCCCCCAAAACCATTTCTAATGTGATGTCTGTGTCTGTCTGCCTATGTGGATGTCTGTATCCACTCTAGGTGAAAACTAATTGACCAGACTTAACAAAATTTGGTAGATAGTCACTTGTGAGTTACACTAGTGCTGATTAGATTATAGTACGATTCATGAAAAAGAGCCTTCCTTTTTTGCAAAATGGCAAAAAAAATCGTATGTATCTACTTTAGCTGAAAAACTAATTGACATGATTTCACAAAATTTGGTAGATAAGTCACTTGTAGGTAACCCTGGTGGTGATTAGATTTTAATATCATTCAGAACAAAAGAACATGCCTTTTTTTACAAAATGGTCCTCAAAAATCATCAAAATCTAAAATAAAAGACTGTATGCTCAAATGTGTCAATTAGATGCTTGTTTCATATATAATTTTTGACGACAAAAAGAACAATATCAACTCCTTACCTCTAAGACTAACCATTCTCAATATACACATTTAAATTTTTCACATTTTTGCCATGTCATTTTTGAAAATATGTCCAGTTGCCAAATGAAAAGTAAAATTGAACATAAAAATTGAACACAAGATTGAAACGAAAACCGCCAATTCAGTGAAATTTCAAATAATTATCCATGTTCTTTTATGCAATTTTTAAACTAAATTTAATGAATTGTGAAAGAAAGAAAAAACTGAATATGTATCTGTAGGGAATGCCATGTGCCGCCCACATCAAATTTTTATTTAAAAATTGGTTTCATATTATTCCTGTCTACCTTCTATTAAAATGAGATGACTGGTTGCAGATTTCCAGTTTAAGTAACCAGACCGATGGTACTGATAGACTAATTATTACTATTTTTTATGGTTTTCCTAGCTAATAACATAAATATGGTGCAGTTTTTGTCCCAAAATGTTCTCCATGAAAGGTGTCTTTAGAAGGATAGTCACATCTATCCTTTACTTAATCAATATCCTTCATTAATTTGCATAATGTAAACTCATTTCTATGTTAATTAGAATTTAGAAAACTAATTATTTTGCATTGTGGAATTTATTGATTGCATTCTAAATAAATGCATTTGTGACTTATTTTTCATTAACAGATATACCCTGCATTGTTTGTAATTTAAAATATGTGCAAATTCCTATAATATTTTAAATTACATTGTTCTTCAAAATATTCTATTAAATTATTTAATGTAATTTCTATAAAAAGAAGTCTTAAGAATTTGTGTTTTTGCTAAACAGAATTATCCTCATAAGCAGATCTGAAAAAAAAGAACATCCTGGTCGTGTCTGTAAACAAATTTACAAAACAGTATATAATTCAATCAATTTATGTCAAAAAGCTAAAATAATATTAGAGAATATACTTGTACTATTTTTATCCTGTTTCAATAATCAGCTAAATATAATAAATGAGTTTGAAAAATCTTTGCTAAAATGAAATAGACAATTTAAATTGAAAATGCCAATAATTCCCTTAATATTATATTTTGGAGCCGTAACTGATATAATCCATAAAAAATGCAATATAATTCATTCATAAAATTTATTTTTATATCCATTTCTTTATTATTTAAATCTGATAAATTAACTAAATCACCTGCAGTATAAACACATTTGAATTAATTCTAATTCCTTTGCTAAGCAACATAATATTATTTTCTTCAAATGAGTTTTCTGAAAATATATCACCTGTATAATGTTATTTATATAGAAGGTTTAATTGTGCATTTTTTATTAATATCTTGACAACTCCTGATCTTAGAAACTCAAAAGTTTCTAGAACTTACCTGCAGTGTTGTAGAGAATAATCATACTAAATTTGAAAGCAATCAAAAACTGTGGAATAGTATCTACAGAACTGACAGACTTTCTATTTTTTATGTATAATTGTAGTCTCAGCTGAAAGTGAACTAACTATTTGTGTGAAATACAGAAAAGCAAACACATTTTCAGATATATTGTTTTGTATTTGTAAATTTCATTAAATGTTTTTACATTTTATTAAATCTATCTTTTGAACTAAAATAAAATTTCTTTTATTTAATTTTTGAATAAATTTTTGGTATTATGGATTTAAATATATATTTACCTGTTTATAATCCATATAAAACTTTTTTTTTTAGGTAATTAGTGACAAAAGTAACCCCAAGCAAGAAAACCCTTTATTAAATAAAATATTGGAAGTTCTTGAAAAGTCAAAACATGCTGGAACAGAAAAGGTAACTAGTTATTTTAAAATCTGAACATAATATATGTTTTATGGCTATCCATCTATTTTCTAAAATATTGTGCTTTTAGTGGCAGGTTGGGGTATCAAAGTAATTGCATATGTTTGAAAAAGTACATATACATTATTCATACTATAACTTGCTGTATTCAAGAGCTAGTTAATTCTTTTAAATCTGTTTAACCAAATACATAATTCACTGGACGCACCAATGACCAAATAACCCTCCGAATCTTACTAATTAACTTCCCTTAGTGACAATCATCAACTAGCTACTAATTCTAAATTTGATTAACAAAATAATAACCAAATTGTCTAATTCTTATTATTTAACCCCAATCACACTGGAAAAATAATTCCAGTTGGCTAAATTTGTATCCTGCTACTAGTTTCTAATTCTTTTAAATTTGATTAGCCAAATACATAGTTCACTGAATGTCCAGATTCTCCCTGATTCTTATTAAAAAAACCAGTGTGAACTAAAATGAAGAAAAAAAAATCTTCATACTAATCACAAAATATCTACTTAGAAAACTATCTGGATACGAAACTATCTGTTACATATATCCAGAAAGTGTGATTTATTAATCACACTTTTAACCACCTCTGCCAATGCAAAGCTGAAACAAAATTGAAATAAAATACCATACTAAGTCATTTAAATAAAAAAGAAGTTTTTAAAATCTTTATATCATTTCCTCCACCACCACCTTCTTGGTGTTATTAACAGAACTTTAAACTGCCATAAACCGTTTTAGATGGCAAGCCTTTATTAAAGAGTGCAAAGTGCTCTTTTAATGAATTACTCTTTTTTATCATTAACCCTTTTGCGACGGCGGCATTCCGAAACTACCGTGGCCCAAAAGACGGAGTGTTTCGTTTCCGAAATGTGCCCAAAAGGCGTCTATTTTTTTGCTCTAAGCCTAACTCTGGAAAAAAATTCACTAAAAATCACCCATTCAACACAGCATTCTACTATTTTCAGGAATAAAGGAAATTCTTATTTTCTATTTGATGTATATTTTTCATACAAATTTTCTTTTATCAAAATATTAAAAATTTTAGTGTATTTAAAATGATTACTTACCTTGATTAAAATAGTTATCAGTTAATCAGAAAAAATATTGAAATGATGGTAATGAAATATTTATATAGCTAATAGAAATTATGTACATATATACACAAGAAAATAGCATAGCTATTTTCATTAATTAATACACCTTTTGCGTATGGTATATTTCAAAGCAAGTACCCACGCACAGACCAACATTGCAATCTTTGCATTCATAATAAGTCGTTATGCGCTTTCTTTTGTGCCTTTTGTAGTTTGCGAGCAAACTATACATCTTCTTCGGAGGTCTTTTTTACCTGTATCAGAGCACAATTTTGGAAAATGTCTTCCAGTTAGACGGAGAGAAGAGGGGATGAGATAACTACTTCTACTGGACTGTTCAGGGGTAAAGAACATTTCAATAAGTTGCTCTATGAGATGAAGACGAAACTGCAAGATTGGGGATTTTTTCCCTTTCTTATTGTCAAAAAGACTATAAGCATTCAGTATTGAAATATCTAGAAAGCCAAAAAACAATTTTCTGTACCATTTGATAGTTTTTCTATAAGCTGGATAATGCGTTAGAGACGCATCCCCGATATCCCCCCCCCCCCCCCCCCATATATTTGTTATATTCCAAAATACAATTTGGTTTTAAAATGTCTTCGGATGTTTTCCGGTCTTTCTTTCCAGAATGTTGCATTTTGTCAGTATGAAGAGTTGTTAAAATTAAGACATTCTTCTTTTTATCTTTGAATAAAATTACATTCACACCATCCTTTTGCACTGCTGCAATTTCTCCTTTGCGTAGAGGTACAGATGGAAAATTATTTGGCATGTCCTTCCGATTTTTTAAAACTGTACCACATACATGCGTATTGTTAGACAACAAATACTTTGTGAGACCAGGAGAGGTAAAAAATCTATCCAAATACAAAGTATATCCTTTTCCTAACACTTAGAAGTGTTTTCACAACACGTTCTCCATACCCGCCATCAGAACTTGATAATTCCATGTCCTTTCCAGTATACACAAGGAAATTCCATATATATCCTGATTCCGATTCTGACAATTTATATATTTTTATTCCATACCTGGATCTTTTCGACGGGATATATTGACGAAATCCCAGCCTTCCTTTCCATGAGAACAAAGATTCATCAATGAACACATTTCTTCTAGGAGTGTATACAGATTTAAATTTTGAAACTAATGCATCTAACACGGGTTTCAATTTATCTAGTTTTTGGGCATCACTATCAAGAGTAAAATGAAGGTAACGTAATATTCCTATAAATTGATCGCGACTCATAACTGAATTGAAAAAAGGAGTACTGATAATTGGATTCTTAGAAAAATACATTTTAAGATTTGGTTTTCTGACAATGCTCGTCAAAACTACTAGTGCGAGAAACACACGAAATTCGTTTCCTGTCACAGGTGTAAATACATTTGGAATAGGTGGAGTCTTCGATGTGGAAGGAGAGAGGAGACTTTTCTCCCATTTTTTCTTTGCAAACTCATTAGTTGCTTTTATGATAAATTCTACTAGTTCATCATAAAGAAATATGCTAAAAAAATCAAGTTCCTTATCTAAATTAGGCGGCATGGTATTGTGATTTATTCCAGGTATGTTCAAAAACTCCAAAGAATTCAGATCTTTCAAATCACATCTCCAAACATCATTCGAAGAAACAGCAACCGAAGCTGGCGACGTTGTAATAATAGTACGCTCAAAATCTGAAGAATCAATTGCATTTTCAGATTCGTCATCAGAAATAACACTTTTCCACGAATCTTCACTATATAGATCACTTTCATTACTGTCTGGTTCGTTTACCATACGCGTATATTCTTCCACAGAGAGAAAACATTTCGAACCAGCCATACTTCTTTCCGAAATAACCTAATCATTTCATTACCGCACATTCCTTTACCCCCCACCCATCCCCCCAAAAAATACTCTCTTATATTCCTCTAATTCAGCAACGAAATCAATAAAAGCTAAAATCAGAACGAGACCCGGAACTCAATTTTAAAATTGTTTATGCTGCGAGAAGTCAGCTGTCTGTTTACATACCCCCTCCCCCGCTCCAAATGGAGAAATAATTCATTGGATTCTTTTTCTGCCAAAGTCAAGCACCTACAAAATACATTTAAGTTGCTTCCACGGGCATTTAACGCCATCTAGTAGACAAATAAATTCAAATAAAAACGTTCCACGTGAAAACACCCATACGTACCAGTCGCCGTTTAGGGTAAAGTTCTCTCCGGCACCAGTGAGTGCCGTACGTCCTTGAATGCAAGTTCGCAGCCGGCACGTGGGCGTGCCAACCTTCGCGAAAGGGTTAAAATGGTCCTAATAAAAATTATGAACTTTTTGATGTGGAAAAACCTGTACAAGTCTACAGATCTGTAGTGTCATTTTAATACCAAAATCAATGTCCTAGGTGAAGTATTTGTTGAAGGTTATCTTGAGATATAGGATAAGTCAGGGTAATTTACCAGATTTAAATGAGAAATTGGTTCAAATCACTTTCGCGGTCAAAGTTTTACCCAAATTTTATAATTTTGCTTCTGAAACAGTTATTCTACTAATACTCAGAATAGGATCAATTTACGATACTATGTTATTTTTAGAGTAATAAAACATTGTTTATTGAACAAGAAAACTGATAATAGTATATAACAGTGAAACATAATTATGAAAAGAGCAGGAATCTTTAAATTATTAGCCAATTCAGAAAAAAAATATACTATGGATAAATTAAATATTGATCATTCTGCTTTCAACAGTTTCATAGTAGGGAAAATTTCTTCAAAATTTCTTTGAGACTAACCAGTTTTTACCATTGATTCACCTTTTCAGAAATTCACCTGCATATAACTCCAAGGGAATTCGAATACATTGTTAACCAATATTCTTAACATATATGCATTAAATCTTGCATATTTAACACACGCTATAGAACCAGTATACAATAAAATCTCAGCCATCCATCACACATTAAGTTGAATTTATTGAGAATTTTAAATTATAAGGAATAGTAAAAAAGGTAAAAAAAAATATACATACCTGCCAAAAATGTGTGAAAGACTAGGAATATGCTATTAATGGTTGTCACTAAAATAAATTCTTAAAAGTGTCATAACAATTTAGGGAGGAGTGGCACTTCATGAGTAGAAATAATGTAAACTGGCATATTACCCTGACTTTACCTTACTTACATAGACAGATATCCCAATGGTTTTTAATTTATGCCATACTTTATGGAAGAGCCATTCCATTTAAGAGTAATTATTTGTTTTTACAAATCTTGCTGCTATATAATTACCAATATTGTAATTAAACTAGTTTCAAAAATAAAGATATAAGATTTTAAGTGAGTTCTACATTGCACATCTCATGTTTGTATAATTACCTGTTCTAGGCTGCTGCTATTTATAAGTCTCTGTCTTATTTAAAGAGCATTGAAAATGGTTCAAATTGGGTAAATATCATTACTATGTTTTATATTACAACAAATGCTGTTTTCAATTCTTTTTGTGACATTTTTCTGAATTATATATTATCAAAATATTATATATAATGCATTTCATGTTACAAATCAAGCTATTTACCATATTAATAATTATTTTATAGTGCAATAAGACACATATCATAAAGGTTGGGTGCGGTATCCCATTGGTTAGCGCGCTGGAGTTGCACTCGGTAGGCCCGGGTTCGATTCCAGCCACTGCCAAAACTGCCGCCGTGTTCATGCGGAGTACGATCACGTTAAACATGTGGGTCCGAAAGTCCTTCCGAGAGGTTGGTGGTAGGGGAAGGAGGGTACGGTCCCTGTGGATGCCTCCCCCACTGGGTTCCGGTCTAAATTGGGTGGCACTTCCCGACCATCCAAACAGTTACCTTACACCTTTCTGGTAGGTCGGACGGTCTGGGTTTCAACAACAACAACACATCATAAAGGTTTTGCACCACTTAGCTATTGCACTTGCTGTAAACCAGTGATTCCCAACCTTTTTTGCTTGGATAAACACTTGAAATATTTCAGGAAAATACTGTGGAGCCCCTAATTGGCTGACATGTATTAAGTTCATCAGAGATAAATTGCCAAATAGACATGTAAAGCCGTACTGTTCATAAATAATAATTAACTCATACTTTTGAATAAAATATTAAAAGAATATTTATTGCCTAATTTTTAATTATTAATTACTGTTGTTGTACCTTTTTCGACATCAGCATAAAATTAAGATAAAATAAAAAAATATATATTATTAAATAGAAAACAACTAAACAAAAGAATTTAAACTTACTTTACTTTAGAACCAATGGTCAAACATTTTAGGAACTTACTCTAAAAGTACAATATTTGCGTTGTGTATTACCAAAAAAAAAAAAATAAAAAAAAATACGTTAAATAATAAATTACTCAGAGTCATAGTGATGAGAATTAAATAAAAACCAGATTAAAAATTAAAAAAGGAAATTTATTAGAACACTTTAAAACTTAACAATTCACCCAGGGTTTCAAAGAATAAGAAAAAAGGTAATTTTGATAGCTATGTCTGAGTACAAAAAAACAGCATGTATATATATATATATATATATATATATATATATATAAATTAAAATAACAAATACGAAAGTGCAGGAGTGCAAATCAGTAAACACACTATCAAACCACGGGCAATATAATAGCGTGTATTTAATTGCAAAAAGCAATGAGGAAGGGCCGGAAAAGCAGAGCACGGAGAGGCCATGACAAGGAAAATACATTAAAGAATAGTATATCTGTCAGAAATGTCTTCAGGGGCACATTCTAGACAAATATGCTAAAATCTGTTCTTTCTATGATTGCATAAAAACACGTGGTTAAAATTTTATGCAATCATATATATATAAATAAAAATTGAAAGATTTTAATCGAAAATTATGCATAAACTACTGTATGTACAAAAAAACCCATCTCTAGCATATCTGTTACAAATGAGTAACTAAAGACCAAGACTAAGGATAAAGATAGAAGGTAACATATCACTACAATAGAAAGGGGGATGAGAAGAATATTAGGATACAAAAATCACAATTAAAAGTATATAGATATAAATAAAAATGAAAAAGAAAACACGGCAAAAATGAGAAAAGGCAATAATAATTATCTCAAGATAAAAGATTAAGACATAGAGAACAATCAATTGAAACTACACAAAAAATGGCGGTTAGTTCGAAATTGCATTCTCATCAGGACAGCCATACAATTCGAATTAAAACCGATAGAATAGCCAGTTTCTGACAATGGCGATAGTATTTAACTATAGACACCATTGGAACTGTCTACTGGGTAGTGGAAGGAGAAATATAAATTGAATTATAAATCAGAATAATAATAATACCTCCTCGAACAGAAATATGAACTCACAAGCATTGCTACCACGTGTAAGTTGAACAAGCTACTGAGCATTTCACCTCACTTCGTCAATGCGAGTGGGCACCAGAATGAATACATTTGAACGATACATAATATGTATGGAGACTTTCAAAAATAGTAAACAGTATACGACTCAGGACAAGTGGTAAGTTAGGTGATAGGAATGGGTGAATTCTCAAAAATGAGTTATCCAATCAAAGATAAATAATGCAAGTGTAAAATTATTACATGGTATATTTGAAATTATTAATAATATTATTTACAAATACTTCTGGATATTGGTAATTTTGACAAATGCGTTTAAGATTATTGATGTGGAGAAAGTGAAACCGAGGATTAGAAAGTCGATGTATTCGAAATAGCTGGTTTAAGATGATGTTTCTAAACAATTGAATAGAATTACAAGAATGATATGATAGCAGCTTTATGATAGTGAAGTTGTAAGAATCTTTTTTATCATAGATTGGTGATTACATGATTATTGATGGTATCTAAATTAAGGTCTAAAAAATTTACAGTTTGACTAACGCTAGGCTCATTAGGAATTAATTCTAGGTTAGATGGGTAAAAATCAATATTAATGGGATAGGAATCATCAATGATAATACAAATTAAGTCGTCAACATATCTATATATAATATATGAATTAGAGTTAAAATGACATTCATAATAATAAAGATATAAGTTAGCGAGAATACTACTACTACAGCCACCTTGTGGTACACCAGATGTTTGTAAATAAATGTTATCACCTTGGATAATATAATTGTTATATAACACAAAGTGCAAGAGCATAGGAAAATTTTTTACATTAAATGCAACATGATTGGAAGATATATATTCATGATAAAGAGCGATAATAACTTTATATAAATCTTTAATGACAATATTATTAAATAGGTCTTTAAAATCAAAGGTGTAGAAACCAAAAATTTGTGGAAGCTTACTAAGGTGATTAACTAAATCAAAACTATTGTTCAAAATGAAATATCCTGAATTCCTAAATTTAAGAGATTCATTAATTCTATTTAAACAGTTAAGCAAGTACTTACTAGCTGTAGTGGTAAAGGTATTATGTCCACAAGTGACCGTTCTAAAACTGAGAGGTGATTTGTGGAATTTAGGAACCAAAGTAACATAAGGAAATTTAAAAAACTTACAATTAATATTTAATTGTGCATATAATTTTAGCATTTTAGTTTTGATTTTGATAGACTGATTATTAATGGGTTTAAAAATTTGATTATTTTTTAAGTAATTCTGTAACAGAGAAACATAATATTTTTTACAAATGATGGCATAATTATTAGAAGCTTTTTCTACATAAATTATGACAAAATGTTGTTGTAGTTCTTTAATAGCAGAAAGGAGTTGTTTATAAGGATACCTAGGCTTCATTAATTTAATGTTTATAATATAACATTTTTAAGTAGATGTAAGGTAGTATACTTCCATAGATGGAATGCTTCAATAGGAATGGAATGTGAACAAGCAAGTTGATATATGGATTTATCAAAATCAAATTATATAGACTGAAGAAGTTGTTTAGGGTGATGGCAGAATGGAATGCGAAATTTAGACCCTTTATTCATAACATCCCTAAGTATATCATCCTGAACTATACTGAGATCCCCAGTAATAATGTGTCCATGAGAGGAGTTGACATAAGGGGCAAGATTTTGATTGCTTCATACACATGATGTGAGGTCATCGGAGTTTAATGTCCTGGAAACTTCATTGTAATTGTAAATAGTTCTACCAATTGGTAAATTATATTTGAATGATTTTTGTATTTTAATATCATTTACTGGTAACAAGTGCTGATGTTTTGCAAATAAATTGTTGAAGTTAAGAGAATTAAGAATAGGGTGTTTAAAGGAAATTACACAGTAAGCTATTTTAGTATGTGGATTTGGTGAATGGAGAAGGTGGTAATTTAAGAAATTTGTACGTGAAATAAGCAAATCATAAAATAAATGTTTAAAATGCTCATGAGTTAATTTTAATTTTAAAAAATTGGTATAAACGATACTTAATTTGCATTTTCTGACTTTATATAACCAAGTTCTAACAGGTAGAAAATTGAAAGTTTGAGAATAATTATATTGTAATTTCAAAATGTCTGCATTGTAATCAATAGTTTTACTTAAGTTACCTTTTCCTTTGCCACGCTTATATCGCTTTTTACGAAAAGTTGATGACTTTGAATATTGAAAAAGATGTTTATATACTGAAGATTTATTAGAATTGTATTCAAAACTATTGTTAACAACATTATTATTATTATAAATTTGATTTAAGCCATAGGGGAAGAGAGTTTTATATTTTTTAATGTAATAATTTTCAAATACTAATCTATCAGTGAGTGAAATTTTAATATCTAAAATATGAAGGGATACATTTTTAAATCCGTGTGTAGCAAAGTGCTGATATTCAAATTGATTTTTAGTAGGGAGATCATTAAAGACTTTATGGTCAAATTTTTTAATATGATCCCTGTGGACATTCATTCTCAGATGTAAAGGGTTGCTGGTTTGGCCAATATA
The DNA here is from genome assembly GCA_951213105.1 of Amaurobius ferox. Classification (NCBI taxonomy): domain Eukaryota; kingdom Metazoa; phylum Arthropoda; class Arachnida; order Araneae; family Amaurobiidae; genus Amaurobius; species Amaurobius ferox. The sequence continues at coordinate 113,575,465 of OX578134.1, forward strand.
GGATAAGTTACAAATAGTACAATTAAGTTTGTATATGCAATTAAAAACTTTGCAGAATTTTTGTGAAGTGGAATTATTATTAATTTGTAATGGGTCTGCATAAGGACAAGTTTTGCACCTAAGATTATTGCATCTATTGAAGGAATATGATTTAGATTGAGAGTAGGTATGATATTCTTCCAAATCGTCCATAACGCCGAATTGGTCAATGTTTGTTGATCTATAATTATCCCAATTCATAATAATAATAGACCGGACACTAGGTAATGAATAAAATTTACATCACGAATTTTAATTAAAATTCTCAATATAAACCCCTTCAAAAACTATTTTGTCAGGTCCGAATTTCAAATTATAACTAATACCATAAAGAATTGAAACGAAATTTCGGAGAGTAACAAAACATGCGTAGTAGATAAGATCTAAATGAAATTTTCATACGAAATATTCATAAATAAGCGAAGTGTGGACAAATAGTCATAATCATCTGGAATGGAAGATATACAAAGCCGTTAATGCGTATGTGTCTGACTGAATCCCTACAACTGCAGGCATAAGAGGGCCACATATAGTGGAAATACATGTCTAGATTAAAATGTAAAAATAAGCAATAAAAGATATTGACGTCTGGGTTAACTAAAAGATACAGAAATAAATAACACAAAAAACACAATAAACTCTAATGCCTGCCAAGAGATGTCAGCACTATACACACACATATAAAACGAGTTTGAGAATCGAGTGTGAAATCTACCAAAAAGAGCAATAACCCGCAGAAAAAATCATAAAAGCAATGAGAGAATTCAAACCAAAATACTCCATAATGCGAAATGTGAAGACATACCAAAAACAATCAATTGAAGGAATGAAAGAGTTAGCTAAATAAAAACAATATCCATAGAGGGCCATGTTAAGACATAGATGGGCTAGTAGTTAAAGTATAGAAATGCGTTAGCGATAATAATAAACAAAATAAAATAAAATTAAAATTAAAAAGAGAATAAACTCTGTAATAAGCGCAAATGCAGCTTTACAACAGGTTTTACCTTTTTTAAAAACGTTTTTTGCAAGTATGAAAATCAAAAGGTAGATGGTTGAATTCAGAAGCAAATAATAAATGTAAATGTGCAATTAAAAGATGTAATAGAAGTCAGTATGTAAAAAACAGAATTTAAAACACAAAATAATACAGAATATAAAACTTTCATCATGATATATATATATATATAATTGCATTATATATATATATATATATATATATATAATGCAATTATATATATATATGTATATAAATGTATGTATAAAGCAATGGAGCCATCACCAAAAGCATCACCCTATGTCAGCTCTTTGAGAGCTCAATAAAATTAATGTAGATGTAAAACATCTAAATATATGGAGTGTGGTGTGTAAAATGATGAATTTGGCTATCTTCTGTATAGGCATTTGATTTTGTATGCCAATGCTCTTCTTGCCATGTAGGCAAAAAAAAACCAAATCAAAACACACAACTGCTTTTCACCTCGGTACGGAGACCACGTACTTGAGCACACACCACAATCTTCTGCCTCTCCCCGTTAGGCCACAAGTGCTGGTGATTGGACAGTGCCGGGACGGGTATTTCGTCTGTCATTTGTTGCTGGCTTGAGCTGTTGAATGAATGATATGAAGGTGGGTGGCTCCAAAAGAGCCCAGCACATCGACTCAAGGTCTATTGTACTGCCCCAAAAGAGAATGATCTCTAAGAAAATAGAACAGTAGCCGATGCGAAAATAAGCAGGCACTTGACAGGTATGTCAAGTGCCTGCTTATTTTCGCTTCGTCAGCTCCCAGGGTTCAATCACATGACGACCAATGTGTTTGAATCTGTGAGCAGAGTAAACCTCACATTCACAGAGAATGTGAGGAGTTTCTTTGCTATAATTGCAGCCTCTTCAAAGCGAATCTTTAGTGACACCCATAATGTTAAGGTGTCTCTTGAGGGTGCAGTGCCCAGTAAGGAGCCCAACAGCCCTCCTGATGCCAGTTCTGCTGAGCTTGAAAAGTTCTTTTTGACGTGTACTAGGGCAATTGCAGTTGAGAATTTTCGCTTGCCTTTGTCCCTTAGTTTTATGCCAGTTTTTACATTGAAGCTTCCTGAAGATGTCATAGACAGTTCTTCTAACAAGGTCATTGGGGATACCCAAGGCCAGCTCAGGGCTCACAAAAGGAGTACTTGAGCCTTTCCTAGCAAGTTCATCTGCCAACTCATTGCCAGGAATGCCCGAATGACCAGGCACCCAGTAAAGAATGACATTGTTATTGCTAGCAATTTCACAGAGTGCATTGTAGCATTCCCAAACAAGGGAAGAAGTCATAATGAACTTCCCAAGAGCCATAAGAGCAGCCTGACTGTCAGAACAGATGTAAATCTGGTTATTCTTATACTTCCTGTCATAGCAAGTTCTACAACACATAAGGATGGCAAAGACTTCGGCCTGAAAGACAGTAGCAAAATTGCCAAGCGGATAAGACAGCTCAGTACCATCATCAGGGCAGCACACACCAGCACCAGTGCTTGTGCCAATCTTCGAGCCATCCGTGTACCATATAATACAGTTCCGTTTATTGTAGGTGGGAGTCCTCTTCCAGTCGTCCCGCGAGGGGACCTGAATTTCATAAGGCTTGTCAAACGTGTATTTGACATGAATGCCATCAGGTGGCATACAGAAATAAGGATGACTAGCAATATTACTGTTAAGTTCACCCCAAGATAGATACCTTGAGTAATCTTTCCAGTATTTCAGATATTTAAGTCTGTTCATGCAGATAAGTGCATCTGCTTCAATACGCATGTAGAGCGGATGCAAACCGATTAAAAGTTCAAGAGTTGCAGTAGGAGTAGTTTTCATGCATCCAGAGATTGCAATGCACACCATCCTTTGAAGCTTAACTTGTTCTAGTTTAGCTGGTTCACATCCAATTCTGGACCACCAAACAATGGATCCATAGGAAATGATAGGACAGATTACCATCGAGTAAATCCAATGGATAGCCTTAGGATTTAAGTCCCAGGTTTTCCCAATGGCATTCCTACAAGACCAGAAGATTCTTCTGGCTTTAGTCGTGCAATAATCCAAGTGTCTCTTCCAGTTGAGTCCCTTGTCAAAGTAAATTCCCAATAATTTAACCTCCTTGGAGCAGATAAGCTTCTGCCCAAAGAAGCGAATGTCCCCAAGATTAAGTATGTGTTTCCTAGTAAACGCAACCAAAGTAGTCTTATGCGGATTAACAGTGAGACCTGCATTTTTACACCATGTCTCAACCCTATTTTTGCTTCCCGACCGTCCAAACAGTTACCTTACACCTTTCTGGTAGGTCGGACGGTCTGGGTTTCAACAACAACAACCATGTCTCAACCCTCCTAAGAGCAGTAGACATCATGTCAGAGACAGTGTTGCCAAATTTACCCCTGGCAATGATGACAGCATCGTCTGCATAACCAACGCAGGAAATGCCAGAAACGTTGATACTCTCCAAAAGAGAGTCCACAACTATACACCAAAGAATTGGCGAAAGCACACCTCCTTGTGGACAGCCCGCAAGTGCATGCACAGTCATACTATCACCAAGTAAAGATGCACATATATACCTATTAGATAACAGGTTCTTGATCCAATAAGAGATCGTGATATCAACACCTTTTCTATCAAGAGCATCAAGGATGGTGTCGATGGGTACCTTATCAAAAGCACCTTCAATGTCGAGAAAGGTGGCAAGAGCAACTTCTCTGGCATTGAAGTTTCTCTCCAAAAAAAGGAGAGACTGTAAAGGGCAGTGTCCGTGGATTTGCCCGGTTGATAGGCATGTTGAGAACTTGACAGGGGCTTAGAAGCCAGAATCACTTCTCTTAAGTACCTATCAATAAGCTTTTCTATAGTCTTTAAAAGAAAAGACGTAAAAGCTAATAGGCCTAAAGGATTTGGCCTCATTATAATTATCCTTTCCAATCTTTGGAATGAAGATTACTTTAGTATGCCTCCATGCATTTGGTACATGACCTAAGGCAATACAGGCTGTGTAGATACTGCAGAGAATGGAGCTAGCACCTGAATTCCCTCCTGGAGAAGAATTGGAATGCTGCCATCAGTCCCCGGAGTTTTATAGGATTTATGGGAATTAATTGTCCATTTAACCCTATCAAGAGTAACCATACTCCTGGCAATGCTCCAACTTTTGTCGTCAGAAGTAGACGTGGAGCAGGCATTACCATTGTCACAATGATCATAAGGATAAGAAACTGGAAAGTGGACCCTGAACAGCTCAGTCAGAGTCTCTTCACCAGTAACAGTAAAGTCACCATTTGACTTCTTGAGAGTGTTCAAATTACAATTTCTGTCCCTTGCCATCAGCTTAACAAGTTTTGCCGTGGCAGGGGCATCTTTAATACCTTCACAGTACGTTCTCCAAGAATTTCTCTTGGAGTCCCTGACTGCTTTATTATAGGAGGTAAGAGCAGATTTATAAACCTACCATTCACCATTCTTTTTAGCTCTGTTAAAGAGCTTCCTGCATTTCCTACGCAACCGGCTGAGTTTATTAAACCACCAAGGAACAATCCTTGGGGAGTCAGCATTTGTGGTTCTGCAGTTACTATAGAAGGTTCGGATAATGGCCTGTTGCACAAAGTCAACAGCCAAATCCAGGTTTTCAATAGAGGAATACTCACCATTGTGGCTAGCCAAACTGGCCCTGAGATCATCTTTGTCCCCAATTAGTTCTTCTAGGATTCCTACCCTTGTCAGTCATAGGTTTTACAGGACCTTTAACAGAAAAAGAGATTATTTGGTGGTCAGAGAGAGATATATCATCTAAGACCTTCCAATTTATCACATTCTCACACGCATTACTATTGCTTATGCTAATGTCTATCACTTTGCGATGCTTTGCAGTCACGAAGGTACGAGAATTAACCTTATTTAGTACAAAAAGGTTGAAGAGTAGGATCTGTTCTAAAAGATCATCACCCCTACGGTTGCAATCACTACTACCCCAAACAGTGTTATGGGCATTCGCATCACAACCAATAATCATTTTTTTGCCATTGCAATATTCAATAAGATTGATAATAACAATAGAAAAGGTTTCCTTATCTTCATAAGGAAGATAGGCCGAAGCAAAGATGCATTCTATCTTATACTTATTAGTTTTAAGATTCACACTGATGGCAACATTGTCACCATCGAGGAACTTAACAAGGTGAACAGCATTGAGCTTGTTGCTAATAGCAATACAGGCTGTAGATCTGATACAGGATGTATCATAAAAGACATTGAATCCCTTGATCCCCAAACCCAAAATTTTTCCATTGCAGGTCCAGGGTTCCTGGATGAGAGCAATATCAGCTCTACCATTTAACAGCCTTTTGCTAAGAATAGCAGAGGCAGAACGACTTTGATGCAGATTTATTTGCACAACATTAAAACAGCCCATAAGCAGGGACAAAAAGAGGGCAGAGAAAACAGGGCAGCATGCATTTTTCCAGCTCATCATCAGAAATCAGAGGGTTAGCATGTAGTGTAATATCAGAACCAGAAGCAATGTCTAGATCATTAAGTTTAGGTATCATAGTCTCAAGACTATTGATACTTACCTGAGAGGAGATCACCTGATCTTCTGGCTGTTCCTCCATCTCCAACTTCCCTTTGGGCTTCTTGTTTGGGTTCCGAAAAATCTTAAAGACTCTGCGGTCCAAACCGGTAAAAGCACCAAGGTCAGCTTTGCGAACCGCATCCGCAGCCTCCGAATCCACCTCGAAGATCCATCTTATGGAGAGGGGTTCCACAAAATTTTGCAGAACACGTCACTCCTCAGACTTCAACTCCAGGTTGAAATGGTTCAGCCGTTTCAGCAAAATGCTCAGCTCCTTGGTGTAAACATCTCTGGTCTTAAAGGCCACCTTGACAGGTTTGGGAAGGTCATTGGCACTCAAGAATTTAAGTGCCTCCCCCAGAACCTGACTGTTATTATGGAAGGTTTTCTTAACCCAATCCACAGTATTTGCATCATTGCACTGAAGAACCAAGGCTCCAGCATTTAAGCTAAAGCCGTAAATCTTCGGAAGTTGCTCACCAGTGGGGGTCTCATCTATTTTATCGAGAGTCACCACCTGGATGATATCAACCACTTCCTTGCTCAGTTTACTTGAAGGGAAGGAATTCTTGACAATTGCCATCTTGATAACCTGGACTGCCTGAGCATATATTCCAGGTTGGATGTCTGTCCTTGATTTTTTCTTAACAACCAGATCTCTTGGAGAAGGTGTGGCTCCTTCCGACCTAAGTCATTTGGTACCTCCAACCTTCTCTTTGACAGTGCCAGCTTTTGCAAGCCTCTGATCCAGCTGCCTAAGCATGCGCCTCCTCCTACGCCTCTGTTCTTTCGTGAGTATATCCTGCGTCACAGCCATGGTTTCAGTGTGTCGGTCACCAAGGCTCGCGACTCCACTTCCTTCTACAGCCGGACTGCAGGTTTCCTCCTTTTTGCCAAGATCCAACCCCAGAGGGGCTGTTTCAGTGGCTGATTGGGAATCACCCGAAGATGAACCCAATCCTTTAACACTTTCTCTATGGCAGCATGATGAACTAGGGAATGGTACATCTAATTGCTCTATGCTGTAACTACTATTGAGAAAAACCACGGATTAATTCCAGTTCGATCGGAGCCCCCACTAGGCTCTGTCTCCCCACACTTTTCTGACGTGAAAAGTGTAACCGCCGGAGTCATTCGCAAAGCTAGATGATAAGGAGCGGGCCATAACGTGCACCAGGTACACAGGGCCCAAGGATCCAAGGGGGATTTCTCAATATGAAACGCTCCCCACCATCTAACCAACGCAACCAAGGGACTCGACCTCTGGAACCGTTTACTACAAACGTTTCTTGAAAGCAAAACTACAGATACACGCCGCTTTGCCCTTTTCGCAACACAACCACCTGGTCCCATTCCCGAGCCCAAACGGTATACCTTACGGCAGAGGCCGAAGAGTGGTACTAAGGCCCATAAGGCAGAAGTAAAGTTTACTAGGGGCTTAGCATTGATGCAATCTGCAGCTAGAAGAAAAAGTTTGCTCGGGTACCTCAGGATAGAAACACCTGTATTCACAAAAGAAATGGATCCCTGAGAGCTTGAGCTGTTAATGCAAGGTTATTAGAACTGTAACTCTATCTCCGGCTTTGTGGGAGCAGGGGCATCACTGTACAACAGGAGTTGTGGATGCTGGGGCACACTGGGGACCGCCGATTGTGTTACAGGTCCTATCGATACGTTAAGCCGCTGGTGGATAGACATGTTGAGGGTGACAAGGCGATGTCCATAAAAAGATCAGGGATGTGTTTTTGAAAAAAGAATGGAGCATCCTGCCTCTTTCAAAATGATTAGAAAAAAAATCGATGCCATCGTAGAGTGGCTCTGTGAGGAGGGCGCCTTGCCCTTACAGATAAATAAACTTTAAAAGGAATCGGACAGCAACTTTACATGCTCATGTTTGCATCCCAACTGAGGAGAAAATCCTCTCTTGGCGTAAGGTCCTGAAACGGCAACCCCTTTTGGCATGAAAAGATTTGAATTCCGATCGCCGCAGTTACAACTGTTAACCCGGCACCGAATTTATTGGCAAGCTAAAGATGCCAAACCTTTCAACCTGGCGTTTCACATCTGTTTTGCTCCTTCAGACATTTGATACGCCTGTTTTATGTTGCCAGTGACTCTCCGATAGCATTGTTTTGATCACCATCTTGAAAACTTTTGCATTTCACGTAAAAATGTAGTTAAAATCACAAAACATGCACATCATTAATAATAGGAATATTTACATATTGTTATTTAAACATTGTTAATTTCCTTGTGTGAGAAAAAGAGAACATAATGTTTACAAAGCTTGTATGTTACATCGTGTTTACTTGATTGCCTGTAAAGCAGTTTTATTCACGGTATTGGGAAGGAGAATTTCCAGCCGATGTAACATTTACTGGGAAAAGGTGTATTTAAAAATGATCACAAAGTCCTGTTAGACAGGTAAACAATTATTTATATTAAAGTTACATTTATTTACACCTTTTCAAAGCTTAAATAATCATTACTTGATCTGAGCAATTACTAGAGAAAAACAATATTAAGTGAGTTAAATAAAAATATATATATAAGTTAAAGATTGCTCAGTTTTAAGTTCACTAAAGGTCAACAAACATAAAATCAATAAGAGTTATTAGTTTAGAAGTTTAATATTCATTGAAAGGTGAGTTATTTTAGTTTAGTTATCATTTAGTTAAGAGTTACTTTATTTACCTTTCATTTAAGAGTTAGAATTAAGATTATAATATATTTAAAGTTATAAACATTGTAAGTTGTTTATCTTAAATTAGATTAAAATTATTTATTACTGCTTTAAGAGCATAGTAATTTAACTTCCTCAGAAATCACCATAACACTGTTAATAAAAAAAATATCAAACATTTTCACTCTTTATCTGACTAACTAGTTAAAAACAAATATTGCATATATATTTTGTAATGATTTTGTGTTAAAATAATAATTTTTATAAAATTGTTAACAAAAAACAAATTGCATTTTATTGTTTTATGATACATTCACATTTTCATATAACGTGATTAAGAAAAATATATTTTAACTAGTTTAACTTTGCATTATTTGGCTATTTTCAAAACTTTATATCTGTCTATGAGTAATTTGTGGAGGTGCTGATTACTTTCATTACTATCAACTGAATTTTTTGCCGCTACAAAATTCCCCACTTCATTAAAATTTCTCTTCTCAATTACAACTCTCATTACTTAAATTTTAACTATCACTCAAATATCTAGCCAAATTAAATTTTCAAAATGTTTCATTACTTTATTTATAGATTGCATAATGATAATTTAAACTTTTTACTTATACTTAATTACAGTTGTACTCTTCCCTCCCCATAGAATCACGTGCATAGACTTGTGGAGCTCTAGGGTTCCGTGGAACCCTGGTTGGGAATCACTACTTCACTACTGTAGAAACTCTATAGGGAAACTCTGGCACATGAAATTGTTAGATTTCCTTTTCAACAGCTCATTCAATAAAAATGGAAACTAGAAAATGCATTTATAGGTTTCATTTATTCTTAAATTTCATCATACATGATGAACTATGGTTAAAAAGGTGGATCTCCTATTTTGACCTAAACATATTCTTGCTATTGTTTATATGTTCCAATAAAGGTGCCTAGTAATACCGTCTTGCATTTGGATTGTTAAAAATTTTCTTTTATTAATCGACAAGGCATATCTTTTTGAAATATTACTTTTTAAGTTAGAAAAAGTCATACTCATGAGTTAAGAACATAGAACCAGTTCCAGAAACTGGAAGTATGGGAGACAAAGGAAACAGTTGTTGGCTATAGTTCACAACATTTTGAAAGAACTGATACCTGAGAAATATAATGGGAAGGAATAGATCTATCAATGCTTTGAAGTTTTGCAGAGATTTTTAGCTAGCACCTGGAACAGGGTATGAAAGTAGATCATTTAAAATAGACTGTAAAGATTATCAGGCTTGCATATGTTTGTGGCTAGAGCCGAATTTGATTCAGCATTATTGAGGAGCAGATACAGATAGATGATAGCCCACAAGGAATGAACCCTTGATGAATCACATCATGTTCTCTTTGCAGATTTGAATAGAATATGTCTGAAACATAATTGGCAACATGTATGAAGGTGATTCTGGATGCTTTGTTTTATATTCAGTTTTTAAAAAGAACCCTTTCATTATCCAAAACCCTGGTGATGATTTTTTTTTTTTTTTTATGTGTATATTTGTATCAAAATACTTTGTAGTAAAAGCACTTATTAAAATGGAAGATTAATCATCAGGAAGCAGATTTGTGTAGGTATGTTGACTTGAAATGATATGTTCAATAAATGACACCACAGAGTTTATATCTCTGAAAAGAACTGCAATAAATTTAAATATAGTACTATAGTAGATTATAGGTAGATGTAAAAAGCTTAAAGCAATTTAAATAAAATGTATTTTTTGAAAGAATAAAACCAATATTTATGTTGAAAAATATGTCAAGCATTTGAAAGTTCAGAATAAAAAATAAAACGAAGTACAGTTTAAGTAAAAAGTAATAATTTAAAAATATGTTTTATTGAATTCTAATCATTTCTTACATTTCTAATAGACAAATTGCATTATATTTGAAGTGTATGTTATATTCAGGTTGATGTGGTACTCATTTATTTTTTTATTTTAAGTAATGTATTAGGTATATGTTTAAGTTAATATGTATAAAACAAGTTTGAAGACAGATTTTTTTCAGTAGCTTAATATTCTAAAGAGTTTTAAATATATTTTATTGATATTTAGCATTAGTTAATTTTTGACATTTTTTCCCATATTATTTTACTGTTTTCTTTCTAGTTAAAAAGTGAAAATTCTACTCTGGATGGTTTAATAAAAAAGGAATGTTTGTACTACCTTAATACCTATGGAACTCATTGTTCAACAATTCGATTTTATCAAAGGAATAATTTAACATGTGAGGCATTGAGTTATATACTAGAAAAGGTATGTTTCATTTTAGTTATTAGCTAAATGGAGCTGTACATGGCTTCCCATACATACTAGGAGTAATTTACTGTAACATTTTACAACAAACCAAGAAAAGCACATTTATATTCACATGCAAAATTCATAGCACATCTTCTATATTGAGTCAATGGGTAAATTGAAATTTTTATGCAACTTTGCTTGCATCATTATGCAGTGCTATTTTTAAAAATATTAAACTTAAAGGTGGTACATTGTATTAGCTGCAAGAGAATGATTTCAATTGGTTACATACATTCCAGAGAATGATTTCATTGGTTACATAGTATTTCACGTGAAAAGTCTACTCACACTGTTTAATATATTTTTAAAATTTTCATTTTATAAAAATATATTTTTTTCACTACAGTATAGAGCAGGGGTTGGAACTGACAACCTGTGGTTTGCATCTGATCTGCAACTGATTTCTTTCATTAACATTTTATGCAGCCCAAGAGTACTAATAAAAGTATTGCAATCTGACTGACATTTTTTTTTTAAATATATTTTTATAATTTTCATTTTATAAAAATATTTTTTTTTCGCTACAGTATAGAGCAGGGGTTGGTAACTGACGACCTGTGGGTTGCATCTGACCTGCAACTGATTTCTTTCATTAACATTTTATGCATTTTTTTTTCAATTGTAATTTATAGTTTTGTGTGCTTTTCGTTTAGTGCTTTTCTACCTAAAATAAAAAATCATTTATAATATTTTTTTAATTAATTATACTCTTTCGTGAATGATTTCTGATAATTTTAGCAAAAAGATGTTTATTGTATGAAGCTACAGAGCCTTTAAAGATTTCCTCTTTAGGAAATATGTCTAAAATAGCTGTTGTGTATAGAAAATCTTTCTTAGTCAATGAATGTTACATTATAACTATCTGTTCTGTTTCTAAATTGCACTTTTTAGATAATGGGAATTATGGTCTTTGTGACTAGTATGAACGTTCCTTAAAATATTTTTTACAACTGCATAGACTTGATATTACTTGCTCAAGACAGAACATTTTTATAGAACCAGATGTTTATTAAAGAAAATTCCAGCTGCGCCACAACATTTCAGTGTACATGGGAGAATTTCAGGTATTGTGTGGCACTGCACCCACAATGTAGTAAAATTTCCAATGTATTTTTTTTATTTAAAAAATATAGCAAAATCAAATTCTACAATGGATAAGAAAAATTTACATGCATCATTGATCACAAATTGAAACAAGGGGATATACAGTTGTTTTGAAGATGTATGGGATCACCTTCATCATTGCTAAAAGGACCAATGAACTCAAAACCAAAAATGCGAAATAAACCTATATGGCTAAGTGCCAGAGCGTCACTGGGATTGCAGACAAGGATATCACATTGCAAAATAGAAATAACACCTGTTTGACCATGGTAGATAGATCAGTGACTTTAGCTCGCCAAAGAGTTTGTTGCCTGCCACACCCTTGGCAACTTAGATTCAAAATTTGGCACACCAAAAAGAGTTGTCAGATTGATACCTTACGTCAAGCAGAGGAGTGCTTTTCAGTCAGAACGGAAGTCATTGCTATGGACTACCATTGCAATCCTCTGAGCTTTTTCTAAACTTTTCTCTTCAAAGGAAAGATGCCATCATCATAATACATAACTGTCAACATTTTCTAAAGTTTAAGAGTGAGGTGCCCTTCTCATCTAGTTCCAACATGGGCAAATTTGCATAACAACGTCTTGGGCTTATTTTTATGAACAGCAAAGAAATTAAAAGGAGTAAGAAAATCACGCTCTTTTAATGGCTGCACAGCCAGCAATTTGTAGTGAAAAGAATGCTCATTTTTTTGTTTCATGCTGCCATTATCAGGTTGTATACACTCGTTTTATTGCCAGTTGAGGTATTTCTGATCTAATTTAATTTTTGCCTTCAATTTACATATAAAACTTTTATATTTAAGCTTAATTTTTGCTTTAATGTTGTTCTTATATTTACGTATGTACTCAGCTTTCTACTTTATTTTAATTAAAAACCCTAGGTGTGAAGAAATTTTTTTATAATTTGTTTAGTTTTAATTTGTCTAAAATGCACATTGTTATTTTTTTTAAATATGTTTGTACTTTGATCATAATGTCTCTGGGTCACTTACGCCTTTACTGTTTCAACATAATAACACAGTATTTAATTTTTAATTTTTTTTCCTGAATTTCACCAAAATTAAGTTTATTAAATTTATTTTATATGCTGGACATAAATTTTCAAACAATCAAATGGTCACAAAAGTAGAAATATATAATGAAAAATACCGAAATATATAATGTGAACACACGCATGCTCATCCTACACAATGCACAGCTGCATATATACCTAATTTTAATGTCACTACCATAATTTTTTTTTTCTGAAACAATATTTATAAATTAATACCTAACATATTTAAACTATTTAACATTACTGTTTATTGTGTGATGTTACTTGAGAATAAATACTTTAAAAATAGTTTTACAGATGTACACATTGATAAATTAATTTATCTATACAATTATTCTGTTTACTGCCTGAAGTTTCATAATATGTAATTTTAGATAATTGATTGTATTTTTATATTATTTGACTTCTCATTGTTCTCATTCATTATTGTTGCCATGCCTATTGTTTAGGATAGGCCCATCTTACAATAAAAATTTTATTGATTAACTAGAAACTGTACCTGGCTTTGCCAAGGATTTAAAAGCAGGGTTTAATTAAATTCATTTATTAAGTTTACGAAAGGCATATTTGCCTATTGTGCGAGCACACTCTTAAATTACAAAACACATATGGGCACATTCTACATTCTAAATAAGCATCAACTCACATTTTAGACTGGGCATGTCAGGGATATGAACCATGAGCTCCGGAGCATTTAGATGCAACCTGCGACTTCAATTAGTAATACATGAATTTCGTAAATAATTTTTCTATACATTGAACACAGGTACAGATTACAGATATCTATTGAACACTCACTTATCTCTGTCACAAGTACGTATTCTTTTTAAATTGAGTAAGCCTAAAATAATATTGTAATGCAGTATGCCTGTTTTGATAGTTTGCCATAAGAATCTTACCCTGCAATTATTTTTTCTATGTAGTAGATTCGGTCATACCTTGGCAGCGCACTAACACCACCATAAAATATTTTTTAATAAATCTCAATATCATTTAAAATTTATAAATGAGCATCTTCAGTCAATTCTCAAAATCAATTCAACTGCTTTAATGTCAAATATCGATGACATAATGAAGCTGAAATGATATCAAGTATCTTGATCTTGGAAATAATGCACTTTTTTTTTAACTGTTATGACTCTATGCCATTTTAATTTTGATGTATACTTTAAATTTGAATAAAATATTTTTTACATAAAATTAGTATTTAATTGAATCCCAACCCCTTGATATACTTTAAAAGAAAAATTGGCACTTTACAAGATTGAGTTTGACACCCCTGCCTTAGACCATTGCTTGGGTACATAATATGCCTTAGTTCCAGTTCTGGGCACATCGAATGCTGTGCCCTAACATGTCTGTGTATTATGCCTTAGATATGCTTTTTGCCCCTCTACATGGATGTATAAGCTCTTTTGACACACCCTAAATAAGCTCTATTCATACGCCCTAAATAAGCTATTTTGATATGCCCTAAAGTTCCTTTGATACACCCTAAATAAGCTGTGTTAAATCATAACCATTAAAAAATTCTTTGAAAGAGAATTTTTCAATCTTTCCAATGATATCAAGATGGAAACTCTGATAATATTTTCAATCCCAAAGGAACTGATTTGTGTGACAATTGCCAAAGATTGTGCTAAAACATGAAATAACTATAAAACTAATTTGAATTTTAAAACAATTTCACCAATGTGCATCATCCCAGGTCTTAAAGTACCTATGTACCAAATTTCATGCCCATGCAACACTTAGATTTTTCACTATAGATGGCATGAACAGGCATCTGCTTTTATTATTATAGACTGATTGACTTCACAAAAAAAAAGATTAAATGCTCTAAGGAAAGATTTCCTTTGCTTAGCTTTTTTTTAAATATTTTAATGTGGTTGTAATTTTCAATTATTGGTGAAATATTAATAATTCAGTTATTTAAATGTTTTTGTTCCTTTTCTGTAAATTCTGTTGTGTTGACTAATTATGCTTTGATTAAACTTATATATTTCATATTTTGTAGAAATGTGAACCAGATATTTTCATTGATGCTGTATTCATGTCTATGTTGAAAAATGTACAGCTGTCTTCCCTCAAGCATAATCTAACTAGTATTGATCCAACCTTATCAGTGTGGTGGAATTACCTTTTTGCAACATGTCGCTTTTTAGCACGTCTTAAGTACTTTAATGTTTTGTATGAAATGCAGCTGTTTATGGAGGTATATTTGATTTTCATTTCACATTAATTATTTCTTTTATCACTTTTCATACTATGTAGTTCATTTTGAACCAGATCACTTTATTTGAATAACTTAAAATGTAATTCATATTAATATTATCTTCATTAAACTTTATTTGTTAATTGCAATATAACGCATATCCGTAATTAATTTATAATCAGGCATTTATAAAATGCCCAATAACCGATACACAATTAACTCTTGATTCAACAAATAATATGGTGGTGGTTGTGGGGGGTCTATATCAATTGTCCTTGTTTATAAGGGACATCTTAATAATATATAGAAATACAAGTGTCATAAGAAAAAGCTATAAAATAATATATAAATGATGTGTAATTCTGCGTAAACATGTTCTTTCAATCAAATGATTCAAAAATAGCTGGGTTAAAACAGCTTTAAAGAATGTAGTAGAATATAAAATATTAATCTTAGGTTTAACTTGTATATACTGATAGTTTAAGCCTGATAATATACGAGGGGCATTCTAAAAGTAAAGAACGTTTTGATCTGACGAGCCGCACAGTTCTTCCCCCCACCGCCGCATCATGGATCTTCCCATTCCTTCACACCAGTCTGACACTAACAGCGAGCCGCAATGGTCTTTTACTGTTTATAGTGTGACTTTGAAATGTGTGACAAATTTAAAGATCCCGCCAAGTGTGAGGTTCGTAGTGTAATATTCTTTTTGAATGCGAAAAAAGTCCGCCCTATCGAAATTTACAGTCAGATAACAAAGGTTTGTGGTAATGTAATGAATGAAGCTTCAGTTCGAAAATGGTGCATCATGTTTAATGGCAGGCAAACGAATATTCATAATGAAGAACACTCAGTCCGACCTTCAGTTGTGACTGATGAACTCAAATCAAGGATTGAGGAAAAAATTCAACAGGATAGACGTTTCGCTGTAGATGGACTCAGTTCGTTCTTTCCTGAAATTTCAACAGTTCTTTATGAAATTGTTAGTGGTGATTTGGGCTACAGAAATGTGTGTGCCAGGTGGATTCGTTGAGTTTTGACAGATAAACACAAACAAAAACGAATGGGAACTGCACTGACTTTTCTCAGTCTGTACAACAAGGATGGCGAGGAGTTTTTGAACCACATTGTTACTGGTAATGAAACCTGGATTTCGCATAAAACTCCAAAAACAAAGCTCCAGTCAATCAAATGGCATCATTCCCGATCCCCAAAAAGACTAAAAAAAGCCAAACAAATTCTGAGCACCAAAAAGGTTATGGCTACAATGTTTGGGGATCAAAAGGGCGTCCTACTCATCGACTACATGCCTAGAGGGGAGACCATAAATGCAGCGACCTATTGTTAGACCCTTCACTGACTTCACCACGCCATTCAAAACAAATGGCGGGGATTGTTGTCCAGAGGCATTGTGCTTCTTCATGATAATGCACGTCCGCATGCTGCTGCGTTGACGAACAACTTGCTTCAGCAGTTTAAGTGGGAAGTTTTTGAACATCCTCCTTATAGCCCGGACTTGGCTCAGAGTTATTACCATCTTTTCCCCAAATTGAAGGACTTTTTGGCCGGGTACCACTATGGAAGTGACAACAAACTGAAAAAGGACGTTAATGACTTTTTCAACAACTTGGCGGTAACTAAGTATGCAGAAGGCATAGAAAAGCTAGTGATACACTATGATAAATGTTTAAATTTGTATGGCGACTATGTAGAAAAATAGCTAAGGTATCATATGTGTTGTAAAATAAGTTTTGTTTCATTATCTTAAATAAAAAATATCTAGAGGAACAAATGTTCTTTACTTTTAGAATGGCCCTCGTATGTAACTATGTAATACTTTGTTGCTTTAAAAATGCAAATCAGTACTCTCAGAATTGCTATTCTGCATCAGTTATTTGTATTTTATCTTTTAGGATTATGCTCGAGCTGCAAAGAGTGCAATAAACTTTTACCTTGCTTCTGCATCTTCATATAAAGTATTATTTGAGCGACACAGGTATTTATATAATGCCAAAAAGCATTATGAGAAACATTTAAGAGATAGTAGAGAAAGTGTATTACGAAGGAACAAAAATATAAAAATATTGCCTACCAAAGAAGTTGAAAGGTATGTAGTCATTTTGCCTGTAAGATTGAATATTTTATTTGGTTTATTATTCAAGATTTTAATTACTAATGCTATTGTAGTAATTTTCAAACTTTTCTTACCCTATGTTATCATACCATAACAATAAAATAACAGAATTGCTGAAACAAATTATTATTACAGCATAATAGGGTTACATAATACAATGGATGCATGCAATGGATGAATATTCACCCTGAAAGTTAGCAGCAAATTTATTTCATAGCAACATTTACATGCACAAATTTGTTCCATTTTTATTTTCCTCTGCCCACTTGTTTTGTTTTTCACATAACTATATTTTTAACCATAAAATTCTATATGTTTGCATGGAACATTTTGCTCATTCTAGTGAATTTGAGCAAAATTACATTTTTATATAATTCATTCAAACAATAACTTCAAAATAGCACCTTTTATCAAGCCTAATTACATATATCAGTCACTAAAGCACATTCTTATCTTATATCTTAATATCGTAAAAATAGTTTTGTTTAGGAATACTTCTGTTAATAGTTATTTAAGGCACTTTTGTGTCATATCTGCCCCTATTCATACTTGAAGCCAATAATGAATAGAGCAAATATTTATCTAAGGACTTATAACTATAACATACAAATATTATTATTATAAAAATAATCAAGCACGCAAATAATATTGGACACATTAGCACCATTATTAATGCCAAGTATGAGAGATGGAAAAATAATGCAAGATTAACAATGAAGCGATTTCTGTCCAATAGCAGTGCATTGCATATAATAAAGAAAATATTTATCTGGTCGCCCTCTTTGAACCAGAGTTTTCAGGGTTCATACAAGTCCTTGAAAACCTTGAAAATTAGTGGACCATTTTCAAGGTACTTAAAAGACCTTGAATATTTCCCTTCTGGTAGAGAAAAAACAAATCATTCAAAGCTGACCAAAAATCCTTTTCCCTTCTTTCACGGACCTATCCTTATTTTTCCAAAACTCAGATTTCATATTTACAAACCTGGTACCCTCTTTCGTGGGCCCATCCTTATTTCTCCCCAAACTCCAATTTCATATTTATAAACCCGATACTACTAATAATAAACAACACCCCACAGCACAAATTTCCTTTCATTGCTGTTTATGTGAGTTGTCAAAATACAGGATGGCTTGTATATGAACACAATGACTTTGTTTATGTTGTATCTGTCAAAATACAGAATGATTGAAGAGGAGGCAAATTTGTATCTTGATTAGCATGTTGCTGAAAAATATGGGTAAACTATTATTTAATGATCGTATCTAGTAACTTTTTAAAAAAGCTTTTAACTTCCAATAGCTTTCTTGCAGTAGCTGTCAATTGAGCACCTGCACCGTGTACACAAATCATGGCTAATTGTGTAGTTTATAAAGTGACATTCGACCTCACAACTCCAATATACATGCATGTCATGGCTACCGATACAGTTCATAAAGTAACTCTCGATCACACACCTCCACTGCACATACAAGTCATGACTAACCGTGTAATTCATGAAGTAGCTGTCATCCTCGCACCCCAGCTACATGCGCATATAACGGGTACCAGTACAATTCTTAAAGTAGCTGTCAATCGTGTATCTCCTTTATGCATGCAAGTCATGGCTAACTATGTAGTTCATGTAGTAGCTATCACTCACTTCACCTCCGCTACATGTTTAAATCAAGACTTACATAGTAGCTGCCAATCGTGCACCTCTGCTACGTGCGTATGTCATGGCTAATGGTACAGTTCTTTAAATAGCTGTCGATCGCTCATCTCTGCTACAAGTGCAAGTCACTGCTAATGTTGTGACGGAACTGTCTGGCACTAATGTGTCGTGCTGGAACTGACTTCCTTACTTCTTACTTGAAGATTATTTATTTCTATTTATTTTATTATTGATTAAGATTCTCATCATTTTTACATTTGGCCTAACTGTATAGAATAAAGTTATTTTAAAAAATATTGAAATTGTTTAACTTTATTTGATATCCTAATTCCTATTGTTTGTCCTGTGCACAACACCCCTTAGAATATATATACAACAACAAACCGATTCCAAAATAATTTCACCCACCTTTGATACCTACATAGAAATTGGAGTCTTTAAACCTAATTAATTTATTGCACAGCCACAAAGGGAACACAACTCAATTATGTTAAATTAAAAATTTTACTTTATTAACAGCAATTTTACTTATGTGCTTCAAAACACAAACAGGTTAATTTTTATAAATTCTTACACCATTAAATTCCGTAGTACATTGCGACAGAAAAAAAATAACTTCAGTTAAAATAAACCCATATTAATTTAAAATAAACCCAGTTAACACTTTAAACACCCAGTTTACAATTTAAATGCCCGGTCAACAAATTAAAATACCCAGAACTCAACTTTTAAGAACCCAGGTTCAGAATCCACTCTGGTCTGAAGATCAGAGTTTGGTCTGCCTAGAGAACTGTCCACCAAAAGCTTAAATTTGAAATAAAAATATTTAAAACTATGAATGCTTTACATTACAGAATATAAATACTTGACAATAGGAGACATGTATTTCTGGCAAAAACACTAGATCACATTTCAAATTAAAGGACCCATTTTCCCTTCTTCAAATATTGAAAAACTTTAAGCTCAAGTCTTCACACGTCTCATGTTGAATCATTAAAGAGTGAACAGAAAACACTGTTTCTACATTTACTGCATGAAATTTCTAACATAGTAAAACACTTTTCAACACTACCACTAGATGTCAGCACCAGACGCAATAAGAGCCGGAAAAACTGTTGATGAATAATGCCGATGAGGAAGATGTTTGCACCAGAGATCAAAATTTGTATGGAATACCAAATTAATTATTTTAAAAACACTATCACTAGATGTCAGCACCAGATGCGACAGGAGCCAGAAAACTGTTGAAAAATACCGATGAGGGAGATGTTTGCACCAGAGATCAAAACTTGTATGGAACACCAAATTAATTGCTTTAAAAACACTATCACTTAGATGTCAGCAATCATATGCACTGTCTGGAATTGGAAAAACCGTAGACGAATGTGCTGAACAACTTGTTGGGTACAAAGCTTGAAGAGAGCAAGCACCACAGGGGACCACCCAGAATCACCAAGAAAACATTTATACCCCCAACTTCAGACATCGCCGAGGCTTAAGTAGCACCCGACTGCAGCTCTCGAAATGCGTTCATTGAAATTATTGATCTTTGAAAACATGCACATATTGCCGTGGGATGTGGGTGCCCTTGCCTAAGAATATACATCAATTGCAAGTCCTGGCCCATGGCTCCTCAAAAACGTGCATCCATTTACACCAAAAACCAGGGATTGAATCCCGCTAACAGAATTCTCTGTTCCCAAGAGCCACCAAACTTGGCGAGTGAAAACTTGCGTCTCATGCAGAGCGTCTATGCATATACTGCGGAATAAATATGATGCTTCGCCAAGAACCGCGAGGCGTGAATTTGCCACTAAGCTCTATCTACCATGTACGGCAAACCTAATGGAATGTCTAGTACCCCATTCGCAGCTGATCGACGATAAGCTGGGAAAGGGTCCACTTTTCACTTAAAAAAAATATTTTTGTCGCAAACTCGTAAATGAAGCCAAATAAAAAGGCCGAAAGGGAAAACCGGAGAATTAGCAAAAGATATTTAGCATTTGTAGACCCATCGCGCATAATTTTGAATAATGAAAGGCATGAAAGGGATAACAAATTAACGTTAAAAGGGGATAAATCACTGAAATATTCAATAACAACAAATTAATTTAGAATTTCGAAGGGAAAGAGGAAAATCAAGAATTTTGAACTATTAAATAAATTCTGAACTGTTAAATAAAGTAGCATTATAAAAACCCGGCATAACACTAACGTTACAGTTCATAAAGTAGTTGTTTATCTCTCACCTCTGCTACACACACAAGTAACGGCTAATAGTGCAGTTGATGAACGGTGCAGTTCATAGATGTTGTGTGCCCACCTGCTATGCAAACTCATGGCTAATGATACAGTTGCTGTGAGGATGCTTGTAATCTGCATAAGTTTATACATTATAACAATAACCCTGCTTCATGCAATAACAATATGCACATTGTGCAGACATATGCAATATGCTTTGCAGATTTATGGTCTTTTATAATGGTCTTTTATTACTGGATTATGCAATTCACGTACGATACATGCAACGACAATAATTCTACTACATATAAGAATAATATACATGCAGCACAGATGCTTGTAATTTGTGTATGATACAAACAATAACCAGTCTCCATTCATTAACGATACTCCCATAGCACAGACACATACTATCCATATAGTGTTGCAGTAGCTTCCAATCACATACCCACCCGCTATGCAGGCTCACAGTTGCTTTGTGGGTACATACAACCCACGTAAGTTGCATACAGTAACTATCAATTTACCAGCTAAATTTTTGCTCCTAAGGCTGTACCTCAAAATTTTATGTGGTGATTTTATGGAGTTTTTTGGAATTTTGTATGGTTGTTTAAATCAAGTTTTTCCTTTTTTTTTTCTCTTCTGCTTATTGAGAAACATAAAGTAGCTTAAAATCAAAACTAATATTTTTTTGTTATTTATAGGATCAGAAAAGGCTATAATTAATATATTACAATACAAAAATATGTTTAATATTTAAATGTATTTTGTCAATAAAATCATTCAAACCTCATTAACTAATGAAAACATTTTAAGAAATACGATTTAATATTCTCCTTTTTAATTTAATGAATTCTAAAATTTGATAATTGTAATTGTTAATCTATACAACTGCTCATGACTATCAGCACATTTAATGTACAAATAGCTTTCTACAATGATAAGTATGTTTACAGCAAAAAATCCTATTTATTATCAGTGTTCTGTAACTGCATTAGATTATTTTATGTACCCGTTTCTTAGAGTGTCTTTTTTCAGATTATAGCACTTTGCCCTTTTCCAATCCTGGGGAAAATTCTGTTAATAGTTCCATGCAAAATCAAAAAATATATAGAATTATTAGTCCATAAATAACACACACACACACACACATATATATATATATAATAATAGAAGTTTGAAAATCCAATGAACGAAAAGTAAGAAAATGTAACACGATAAACCTAACTTTTTAAAACACCCACAGAATAAAATATAATACAGCAAATCATCAATCAAATGGATAAAAAATACAAAACACAAACTATCAAGTTACAGAAAATCAACCAAATTAAAAGGTATGGAAACAAAAAAAGAAAAACTTAAACTAAATTCAACTATCTAACTGGCTTACAAAACAAAAGTAAAAATCAACTAATCCTCAAGCAAATGGAAAAAAAATAATAAAATAAATATCGAATCAACAAGTCAATGAAAAATATATAATACAAAGGTATGGAATCGAAATAAGTATAACAAACGAAATCAAGCACAAACGCCATACACACGGACGAGGCTCTAAGCCTAAATCATGAATTGTTAACCTCTACAAAAATCTAATCATGTCCAAGTTTTTTGTAGAAGCAAACACAAAAATGTATGTTTCTGAAGAAATAGATTGATTAAATCTATAAACTATTTCTACTTGGACGACATACATAAAGAAGGAATAAAAAAGAAAAAATGAATACCTAGAAAAAGCACAGCGTATGTACAATCGATTCAATACAGGGAACACTGATAGAAGAGACCAGTGTTGCCATTCGTAAAGAAAAAATAAAAAACCATTTACTGTTGCCATTCATAAGAATTGAAAAACTGTGAAGCGAAATGTTAAGAAAAAGTATTAATATACAAAAAGAGCTACTAAAAAGAGGGGCAAAAGAGAGAGAGAGAATGGAGATGTCTGGCTAATATAAGATACTATGAATAGAATTATATGACACTATGAAAAGAATTATAAAAATCCAGCTATTTTAAATTTTTTAACAATACTATTTACTAAATAAGAGGGATATTTATATAAATTACTAGTAATTTTGAGATTGTTGATATGCATAGCATGAAATTTTTATCAGATAATCTATAAATTCTAAAAAGCTGATTGAGTATAATATTTCTAAACAATTGAATCGAGTTACAGGAATTAAAAGGTAAGATTTTATTAATATTAAAATTATAAAAGTCTTTTTTATCATATAAATTTGTAACAATTCTATTAGAAGGATCAATAAAAAGATTTAAATCCAAAAAATTAACATTTTTACTAATAGTAGCTTCATTAGGAATTAATTCCAAATTGTCTGGATAGTAATCTATATATATGAGATAATTTTCTGTATGTACTAAGCGAATCAGATCATCAACATATCTGTAAAAAGTATAATCTATTGAAGTAAATGACTTTTCATAATGATAAAGGTATAAATTAGCTAGCATACTGCTACTGCAGCCACCCTGTGGAACTCCTGAGACTTGTAAGTATAATTTATTTCCTTGAAAAATATAATTATTGAAAATAACAAAGTGAAGAAGTTTAGGAAAATTTATAAATTTAATTTGATTTGAAAGAGGTGTAATATAAGCATTATATAGAGCTAAAATTACATCATATAGATCAGATATCTTAATATTATTAAAAAGATCTTTAAAATCAAAAGTTTGAAATCCTATTATTTTTCTAAGAGATGTTAATTTATTCTTTAATTCTTTACTATTATTTAGAATATGGTAATTATTGCTAGTCTGGCTTAAACTATTATTTATTAGGTTTAAAGAATTTAGTAATAATTTACTCGCAGTAGTAGAGTAAGTATTATGGCCACTAGTATCTGTTCTAAATTTAATAGGATTTTTATGAAATTTTGGAATAAGCACTATATAAGGAAATTTAAGATATTTATATTTAATATTTAAATCACTATACATATTGATAATTTTCAATTTAATACTATTGATGGAATGTAAATCAGGTTTAAAAAGACTATTATTTTTTAAATAATCTATTAGAAATTGAATATAAAATTTTTTACAGATAATAGCATAATTATTAGAGGCTTTATCAACATAGGTGATAACAAAGGATCTTTGTAAATCATTAATGGAATGTTTAATATTATCAATATTATATAAAGATCTAGACAATTTAATATCTCTAATAGCATTTTTAATAGATTCTAATATAGTAAATTTCCACATATTAAATGCCTCTCATGGCAGAGCGTATTTACAAGCTAATTTATATATATATATATTTATCAAGATCTAGATTAATTGATTTTAAAACTTTAAAAGAAATACACACACACATATATATTATAATATAGTACTTTACTGTATAAAATTTAAAATTTTAAGTCAAATGAATAAAATTAATTTAGTTAAGTAAGTGATGATATAATACATCTTATTATATTTTGAAATTTTAATATTTATATATATATAAAGAGCAATATTCCGGAATTCTACATTGAGTATGACATCAGATATTGAAAGTGAAGCTGTATATTGGAGTCATCTTTAATTTATTTACAACAATGGATATTATAATACCCCCTTTTGTGTTGTGGCTATGCAGACAGTGATTGAGTGTTGTCCTTTATTATAGTGAAAGATATTCTATGAATAAACTGATTTATTAAATTACTTACAGGCAGACTGCCTGTGGGCCTCACTAGTTAGATATAAAGTTTGAAATTTTATTATGAAATATGGAATGAATGTAATTAAATCTTTACTTTATAGAAATTGTACAATTTTTCCCAGTACATAATTACTTTTACTTCGATTTTTAATCCTTGAAAATTTGGTGTTTTCTCTTGAATAGTCCTTGATTTTTCCTTGGCTGGATCTGTATGAACCCTGGTTTTGTGTATTTTGCCACTCAGCAATGGGCAGGCAATGAGATGACCAGTAATCACAAAACTCCATTAACCCTTTCCGGACGCTCGACGCACCCACACGTCGATTGATAACGTGTATTTAAGACTGCCGTCCAGAAAGAGTTAAAGAAAGACTTTACAATTTTTCTCATGAGGAGTTTAAATTACTTATTTCTAACCAACAACACTTTGCATTATTTTAACCCCACACACCATTGACAAACTCTAAGCAGTCAGAATAACAGTGAAGCAATTATTGCCCTAAAATAGGTGTTTTATAAAGAAAGTGCCCATCTGGTCATCCTTTCAGCACCTTTGGACTACACAATCTGCTCTTCACCAACCTTGGATTTTCCCTGTTTCTGGTTGGAATTATATAATTTAAAACTTTCACTAGTTTTTTGCTCTTTGGTCATCTCATTGTCTTGTGTAGCAGAAACTATAACACCATGGTCCAAAGATGAATGATAAGCACTTTCTTGTTTATAAAAAAAGTACCTAATCTTATTTTATTGTTAATTTAATCTTATGCGAATACACAACTTTCAAAAGAAGTGTGGCATTTAAATTTTTCTACCCTTTTCAGTTCTAATGTGTATATGACAAAATTTTGTATTTTTCGGCATTACCATTGCTCAAAATACCCATGTGCTCAAGTAGCCTGGATAGAAATGAAAGTATAGCCCATGCTTAACATAATTGTTCAAAATATGAACTTTGTTTCATGATCAGAAGACATATAGCTTACATCAGTGATGTAGTGGCAGCTGGGGTGGGTAGCCAAGGGCGGATCCAGGGGGTGGGGCGCAGGGGGCGCGCGCCCGAGAATAGGATTTCAATGCAGAATTTAAAAAAAATCAAAATGTAAAATTATTAGAAAAATAAAAGCATAAGAAATAAATAAAAAAATTATAGAAATGAAATACTTTTATGAAATACGACAACACAATCCAAAGTAGAAAATATAAGCTGATCTTGATTCAATGACGTATCTAGAAATTAAAAAAATCTAGGAAGGATGTCGTGGCTTGATCACAGTAGGAGCTTTTTATTTTCCACAAATGAAATATATTTGGTTGAATAATGATAAAAAATTCAGAAATATTCGATGATAGCTTAGCGATGCTGTCACACACAAAGGGCAAGACGAATTTTCTAAAATAATACACTAGGTGTGCTTTAAGTGCGGCAATCGCTAATTGAGCTGTGCGAATTATTAAAAAACTAAAACTATTGAATTATGCCTGATTTTGCTGGATTTTGTAACCAGAAAGCACTCTGTGTCAAAAGTTAAATATAGTAGGAAAGTAAAAAGTTTTCGGAGTTTAATAAACGAAATGGAAATTACCATGAACATGAAACTAAAACTCACAAATTATAGAGTACTGAAACCTGCATACATTGCAGATTCAATCTTTCGGGTGTAATAAGAATTTCTATCCTGGAATGTTTGTAATCGCGCAAACTCGACACTTTTAATTGAAAAGAGTTTGTGGTTGTTGATACTAAGCAGTCGTGATTCTGGGAAAGTCTTGATCAAATGTGCGAACTCCAGACAACGCAACATAAGTAGGGCCAAGGGGAAAACTGGGGTTCGCCAATGTCTACAACGCACTTATCTTGGATTATGTCTTGACTTCGGAGAGTTGCGTATGGCAGATTGCATATGCTACAACGCACTGTTCGAGGGTAATGCCTTGACTTTGGTGAACGTTGATTGCTTATGCGAGACTACGCAATTGAATGAGAGAATATTCAATGCACATCGTACGGAAACAATGGAAAACTGCGGAACAGACGCAAGTGCTAACTAAAATGACAGATAGAGACATCAAATTAGAGGGAATTTTAAGAACTAATTTAATGATTTGCCTCTGTGGCAGTGAGACCTGGTTGAGAGGGATTAATATTTTTCAGGTAAAAGCGACTAATATGGTTTCATTTGTATTTATACGAACTAACTTCAGAGAAAATTTCACACAATTTTCGATTTCTGAAAACCTACCCGCGTTAGTTGTGACCACTGTTCAAAATTTTAGTTATGACCACTGTGTAATTATTTTAACAGTGGTTATATATTATATATAATAACTAATATATATTAATGGTCTTTTTAACACCAGCCGTTATTGATAAGAACCGTGAAAAAAATGGCATTTGGAAGGATCCTAAAAAAAGTTTTATTATGCTCAGCTCAATAAACAGATTGTTTTTGGGTTTTCGTACTTTTTAAAGAGTCATAGCTAACAATATATTCTAAATTTATATGTCTAGCATATATTATTTTGAATATCTTCCCTGTGTTTAAAGTGCTTTTAGCGATTAATGCTGTTTCGACCTCGCGTCGTTTGAAACTCTGTAAGGTATGTAAGTCACTATTCAGTCGATTAATTTTGTTTATCTTTTGTATTTACTATTTGCGTACATGTGCTGTTTCTTAAATAAGTAATTTAAATAACTACAAAATTCTAAATTTATTTGTTGTTTTTGAATATTTTGACGATTTATACCCCTTTTTAACATTAATTTGTTATCATTTTCTTTGTTTTCATTATTCAAAATTATTCGCAATGCGTCTTCAAACATTAAAATATCTTTCGCTAATACTCTGGGTTTTCCTCTTGGTCTTGAATTTATTTCACGAGTTTGAGGAAAAAAGATGCATTTTTAAGCAAATTTCGGCCTCCACGGCCTATCTGTTGCGAACAGATGCAAGAAGGGTGCCTACATCCGGTGGGGTTGCTATGCGCTTGACGGTGCATTTGGCGGCATGAATTTTAACTTTCGTGCCCGCCTCACGGTTCTTGGCATAGCCGCATATTTATTCCATGGTATCTGTGTGAGGTGCATGTTTTCACTCGCCAAGTTTGGCGTCTCCTGGGAAGCAAGCATGTTACTAAGAGAGACTTTCTCCTGGTCGGCGTTGTAAGAAGGTCTACAGAATTTTGGAGGAGCAAGCCCGGGGCTCACATTGAGTGCCCGGGGTCGCCGGAAAGGTGTTTGGGAGGTGATGGACAAATCTCACGTAAGCTTAGTTTCTTTGAAATTATGAAGTGATAGGCTAAGATCTGGAAATGTGCTTCTAAGAATGACATTGTAACTATCAAAGCCCAAGATGAGGCAGATACAGTTACTTTTGCCTTTGAATCTCCTAATAAAAAAAAATGTCAGATATTGAAAAGAAGCTCATGAATTTGGATACTGAGCATCTTGGTATTTCTGAAACTGACTACAGCGTAATTTGGGTTATTTAAGTGTGATGCTTCCCCCGCGTATGCTGCCTTCACTTGGATCCGTTATCAGCATCAAAAGTGCTGAAACCAAGCTACAGCTTTTCAACATATTTCCAGTGCTCACAGGTTTTAATATTTTTCCTCAGTATCTACAAGTCCAGCATCATCAAAATAATGATGCCGGTTTTCAACATATTTCCAGTGTTCATAGTTTTTAATATTCCACCTCAGTGTTTACAAGTTTTGTGTCGTCAGGGCGATGATAATAAATTGCCAACACATATCAACTAGGGAGATATTTCTCCCCCTTCAGTTTCACCAAATAAGTATTTTAACTTCAACCACTTTTATGAATCTTTTTTTTTCTTTGCACCTACATATCAATTACAGACTTTGAATTCATTGCATTTTGTAATTTTACATGTTTTGTTTTATTATTTTCAAATCTTTACATTGTTCCCTTTTTAAATTTTGGTGGACAGCTCTGGCAGACCAAACTCTGGTCTTCAGACCAGAGAGGATTCTGTATCTGGGTGTTTTCTTTTGTTTAATTGAATTCTAAATTTAATTGATCTAATTTTAATCGCAATGTACTTTTAACTTTTACCACTATACAGAAAATTAAGTAGTTATGAAGTGGAAGATGTTTAAATTCCACTATTGTACCACATTATTGTTTCATAATAAAAGAAAATTTTAATTTAACATTAATAAGAGTTGTGTTTTCTTTAGTGTTGACTGTGCTATTTTTATTTATAATGAAGTCGTTTAAAGGTAAGTGGAATATTTAAAAGTTGTATGGTGTTGAGGAGTTATTAAAAAATGTAAACAAGGTTGAGCACAGACCAAACAATAGTGCCGTGCCCTTCTTGTCACGCATAGATTTTTAAGTTAAATTTTCCCATCTAAATTTGAAAGACGTGATCATACAGTATAGTATTTTTATTAAATGCTAATAATGGAAACTTACAAAATTAAAAACTTAAATTAAATGTTTAAGTTACCTGGTCCTGTCTTCTGAGAACCAAACTAAAGAAACTACTGGAAGGAAAAGTTGGAATAAAGGGGGAATTAAATTAAACACAACAGTATTAGGGGGAAACAAAACTAGAAATTTTATTGATTACTTTAAATACAGTTTACAGTTACATAATCGGGCAATTCAAGCCTAAATATAAATCTGCCTCATGGCAGAAGAAAAAGGAATTAGAATTAACATTAGATGTCTCTGTGACCAAAGCTTACCCAGGGAATTTACACAAATTAAAAAAACTAATTAAAAGGATCCTCTGAGCTCTACCTCTAATAAATGCCCCTCTTAAAAGGCATGATAAAATGATGACTGGGGAATTCCCCAGAGAACAGACAAATCTCTGATACTATGACAGCCAGACATGTTGGAAGACGCAAAAGTCCATGAAAGAGTTTCTTTAAGTGAAAACTCACCAATCTTCGGCCGCAAAAGGGGCCTCACCTCATCACTTTATGCGCCGAAGAAGTCAGGGCTCCGCATCTCGGAGAGGCGTCGTCGGCCCGGTCGTGGGCATAGGCGGCGACATGGGCGTCATCTGGATTGGTGACTCTAATGGGGAGTCCTGGAAGATGGTGAGGACTGTCCGGTCCGGGTGCACCTAGTGCATTAGGTCGACGGGGCCACAGGTGAGAGCCGACCGAGTGTGATACTTCACTGTCATCTACAGCTCCGTCCGTCGAGAGAGCACCACAACAGGCTGGAAGCTTCAGGTCAGCGACCCCAGTGGGGTGGTCCCGGAGAAGTCCTAGGAGAAGCGCGCAAGCTGTCAACAGCGGCCTCGGATGATACCTCTCAGCAGAGATGGGTGATGAAGATCTCGAAAAGATGACGAGAGCATGTCTCCAAAAGGGTGTGACGAAAAATTGTCGAGCAAATGTGTAAAGTTTCGATGCGGGGGTGGAATATATTAACAAAATTGGCATGCATTACGCTCACCACTACATAATATTTTTGTGCATGAGACCCTAGCAGGAGGGTTGCCGTAAAGACGATGTCCTCCGAGATTCCAGTATCCCTGGACGCCAATCTCGCAAATCACATCCCCCAGTTCGAAGAAAACATAACTGTCTTCCTAGATTAAAGGGGATTAGCGGTCCTGGCGTCATGACTCTTAAATAACACCTAGAAAATCGCAAAATTGACTTCGGCCTTGTAGGATATTTTCCATTCAAAGAGGGTTTTGATCCACAAAATAAAGATTCTAAATTAAATTATTTTTCAAATACATAAAAAAAACATTATACCATCAAAACATTTAAATTTAACCAATTAATATTCCCAGGGCAACAGTGGTCACTTACAAAGGCTAGGTTCAACACTTTAATATATTAGTTGACAAATTACCAAATTATGATTTACAAAAATAAATTCTTGTTAATAAAATAATTGTTTCTTTATACAGCAGTATGGCAATTACGCACGTATTCAGTTAGTTTGCACCATTCAGGGTTCCTTACTTACACTGTAAAAATTACTCTCTTAATTATTAAATCCTTGTTTAATCTTCCTCATTTATCATTCTTACCAACTCTCTTACTAAATAATAAAAGTTTAGATTTAACATAAGTTAGTTATTTTCCTACAATTAAGCATAATTAGTCTTTATGAGATTACCTGCATTCTAAATAAGTTACTACCTCTTTCTAGTTACTCCTTAACTTAAGAACCAATTAGCTTCTAAAAATGTAGAAAACAAAGCTTCTGAAATTAAATTTTAACCCTAAATGTTTATGATTTAAAACTTGAAAATACAGTTTAATCTTCTTTTCATAAAGTTTAAAATAAGTTAAGTTAAACTAGTTCCCAGTATAGTATTTTTAACATTAAGTGTTTATGATGTCTCTTTGCATCACAACTTTACTTTTAAATAGTTAACTCTTTAATTATAAGCAAATAAAGTTATTTTTAAAACTTTAAACATTGAAATTTTATCTCTACAAATGAAATAAAAACATTAAAAAAAAAATAGGTCGGACGGTCTGGGTTTCAACAACACTATTAGAATTTCAACATCACAATAGTATTGGTTTAATAAAGGAAATAAAGAGGTAATTTTAATATTTAATAAAAATGACTTTATTAGGAAAAACTATACGATCACATCCAAATGTAAATATAATAATGATAAAATTGAAATAATAATAACTTTGAAATGTAAATATAATAATCTTTGAAAAATAGAATAAATAAGGTAAATATTATTTGAATAAATAAATAAATCAGAATTAATATTAAAAGGAGGGTTCCCCTTATAACACAACTATCCCCCGTTGTATTTTTGGGGAGAAGTGACAATTACCAGATAACCTTGAACAAAGCTAATTTTTGTTGTTTTTAACACTTTGCAACAAAGTTGAAAAGTGTTTATGACTTTGTTCATTCTGTCTGTCTGTCTGTCTGTCCGTTAGCACAACTGCCGTAAAAATGACTTAATCAAAATGAAATTTTAGTATGTTGTTTAGATGGTCTGTGGGACCTATGGGAATATAAATTAATAATATCACCCAATTAGTTTTGGATTGAACCCGGGTTGAAAAAATGAAATACATTGAACCCTATAGGACCTAATTTTTCAAACATTTTTTAAGCGGATTTAAAATTCACAAATTGCTTCGAAAATTTTAGGTAATATTCAAATTATCCCATAAAATATATAAAAAAAAATTCAGCAAAATATATTCAGTAGTTTTTTAAATAAAAATTAAAATAATAATTACACCTCTTATATGAGGCGATCAAGTGACCCACTTCAAAATGAAATATGGCATCCATCTTGTCTCAAAATCGTGATTTTTAAAGTTCTTTTTAATTCATATTGAGTGTTGTATCCCTTCTAAAACCGCTTTATTTTTGCCTAAATTCTGTGCATCTACATACTGAAACAATGCAATTACAATATATTTGAGTTTAAATGATCATCCAAATTTGATTATTTCTACAACGAAGCCTATTTTTCACTTATGTAAAATGTAAACAGCAAAATATGTTGAATGAGCTGTATAAGAATTTCTGAGTTTCTTTAACGCAAAATTATTTAGCTCATGGAGTCTGCATAGCTGATATGAATAAAATATTCATTGATTTTACAGAGAGAAGAACGATTTTTTTTTATGAAGTTTTAAGCATAGAGTTTAATTACTTGTACCTCCATGGTCTTAAATAAAATAAATTATTATAGTATTGTGATGAATGAAATGCTGCTTTTATAGAAAGAGCCAGGCGTTTTATATTTCGATGGCATCATTTGAATAAATTTCAGTTGTTTTTGATGAAGTTTTCAAATATAATAAATTATTGAAGTATTATGATAATGTTAAAAACATTCCCGAGGAGCCAGGCAATTTATATTTAATTGACGTCATTTGAACGAAGTTCATTTTTTTCGATGAACTTTTAAATTTTCAAATATAATAAATTAATGTAGTATTGTGATAATTTTTAAAATATTACCGAGGAATGTATCGCATTTTAGAGATGTTAAAATGAAATTGCATTGAATTTGGAAAGTGTTTCATAATCTATGCTTTATGCATGATTGATCTTTTCTTGTTTCTCTCTTCACTATGAAATGAATGAATTTTAGATGGAAAACTGATCGTTATAAGCGGTAATTGTGATTTCTTAAAGCAAAAATTTTACCATGTTAAAACAGAGTTTGTGTTTGTTTATATTGCTTTGATTCTTATAAATGGCCAATTCCTATAACCACTGATTCTAAAGAGCGGCACTCACTATATATGGGATTACTAGCTAGTACTATTTTAATTGACTTTTTTGTTAACTTTTGAATTTTTTATCGCATTTTCTTCATTGCAGTGATTATGCTTACTGTATCTTCCCTGCTCCCTGCAATTATTATACTATTTCTATTTAATAAGACTCACTATGAAAATAGTTTATTTAAGGATTACTATTTTCCTGTATTTTCATTTATTTTACAATTAATGCAATACTTCTTTTACTTTTAATATTAGTTACATTGAAATTATTGGTCTTCAAGAAGAGGTGGCACTATTTTTTCAGCAATGTATTTCACAAAATAACCAAGCTTCTCTATTTGAACCGAAATTCACAGAAAAAAAGGACTCCAAAATATCAACTCTTCCCCCAACTCTCTTCGGGAATCCTCAAAAAAAATTTCATGTAACTTTAATGGTAAGCCACTGGGTTTTGAAATGTATTATGAATACAATCAATGAAAAATAACTTTGAAATCAATACTGAATGTAATAAGACAAAAATGATTATGGGGTTGATAACAGTTTTTTGGTATTACTATTTTATTTTAAATGTTTATAGAGATTTTTAGAAGTAACAACTTTGCATGCAGTTTATAAGAATTTGTTTGAAGAGTAAAATAAATAATAATAATATGTTCAACTTGCAAATTAAGAACTTGTACATGCTGCCTTTGCCTAAATCCTGTTTTTCCATAACTTAATTGCTGCCAAACGTTGCATGCAAGTTCTACTAACAGTCAAAACTCTATAGTGGGGGAGGGGGAGGCTAAACTTGAGTAAATTGTTAAGTCATGTGACAAATAGTACAGTATTTGGTCATTCTATTAATACCTTTCATTATTATTGACAAGTTTAAATAAATCAGACAGCAGCATAAAATATAAAATTTGTAGATTATAAGGTGTAAATTATAGTTTGCAATGATCATTTTTGAACTCATACCCTTCATAAATTAAAAACATTAAATTCAAATTCATTTTAAAGTTTTGAAAGATTTTAACTTTTCTAGCTGTAGTACTAAGCAGAGCCAAAACAATTAAGATGACACAGAATTTCTACTGGTGATGAATTCTAGAAAAGGTTATGGAAGAACTGTATATTTAAACATCTAGTTATGAATATTTTTTCAAAAAGTCCTTTTTTTTTAATTTCCCCTTTGCACTGCTTTTAAAAGTCATATTATCTCCAGCTAGGTTATTTTTTTATTTAAGAATTATTATTTGAAGCCAATTCCTTTTAAAGAAAGAACATAGTGAATTTAATGTTATCATGCTGCCACAATAATATTTAACCTTATAGTAATGGGATTATTTCCACTTTCTGTAAGATAGATTTTTTTTTTTCATTAAAATGTAAATGAAAATGGGATAAAACAGTACATTGTTTCAGTCAGTCTTTTTTAAACATTTTGGGACTGTGAAATTACCCACAGAAAAGGGGGGGGGGGGGGGAAATGCATGGAGCCCCTTTGAAAATTTTTATTAGCTACATTTCATACATATTATAATATTTGTATGTTTTCCAAAACACAGTTTAAGAAATATTAATTTAAGTCATTTTTTTTTTCTATTCAGTAGACTGTTCCATAAAATGTTTCTCAAATATTTTTGTTTTAAAATATGTCTTAGTATACCTTCACTTTTAAATCTATCACAATCTTTAAATTCCTAAATTTCTCTAACAAATATTAATATTTTTATACTTAAGTGGCATATTATGTATTGAAAATAAATACATACAGTCCTAATGGATTTGATCTATATATTTTAAAAATTCATTTCTTGTTCCAGGTCATTTTAAATGCTGTAAATATTGATGAAGGTTTTGATCTGGCAATAAAGATTATACAGGTGTGGAATTTTTGTGTCATTTTCTCAATACTTTCAGCATATCAGTATTTTGAATTTTGAAAATTGGTCTTAGACATTTATACTCACATTTGCTATTTCAAATATCCGAGAGGGGGAGGGGTCTTTACCAATCCACATTCTGGTTTATCTAATGCCAGTTAATGGAGTCTGCTATATTCATTTTTTCCCTCCATAAGTATAATATATAGTAAAGTATTTTAACAGGATTAAAAATTTTAATTTAAACTTTTCAACAGATTTATACAGTTAGAGGATTATTTCACTTAATCAAATGTTTTTAAATGATGTCTGTATATGTGTGATTTTGTAAATAGAATATCTCCAGAATGAAATGAACAATTCAAATTAAATTCATTCATTACTATCAGTGAATATTAAAATTCTTGATTTTGAGCGGGATTGAATATTTAAAAGGCCAAAATTTATTGAAACCTTTTATAGTTTGGACTAATACTGTTCAAATATAAAGTTATGTAGTTATGCTTTCATTTGACTGATTGACTACTAATTGAGAAAAATGAGAGTCAGGAGACTTTTGAAACAGCAAAACACTTATAATTCCAATTATTCATTTTGTTTGCTGTATGTAGGTAAGAATGCAACTTGCAAATCTGTGAAACACCATTGTTTACTGATACAATGTTAAAATGTTGTTAAAAATAAATATTTTCGCCAAATGCAGAACATCGTTTTTTTTATCTCAAAACAAAGTTGATATTGCAAATTAGAACATCAGGACTTTAAAATTGCTATCTAAAAATTCTAACTTTTGACCCAGTTTGCTTAGATTTTATCACAATAAAAAAGAAAAGGGCTAAGATTTTAGTATATATATACGTATGCCAATATGGTATAAATACTGCATAGCAGTACCAATTTAACTTTTAAACTCTTAAAAGCTACAGCTCTTAAATGTTCTTTTTAAACTAGGAGGCACTGTTGAGGGGGTTGCTGTCAGTGTTTCTTTCAGGCATACCTCCTGGTATTCGCCCCCCCCCCCCCCCCCAAGATATTTTATGTTAACCTAGCTTCTATTTATGTGACACAGCATTCAGATATATTTATATAGGGCAAATAGAAAATTCCCCCCCCCCCCCTCCCTCTCTGCAGCCAAAAAGTCCTGAAAGAAACACATGTTGCTCTTCACTATGCTTACAACCCTTGATTTCTTTGTACACATCAATATTTCAAAACCAATAAACATAGTTGGCTAAAGTATTTGGAGCTTGAGTAATGTACAATTGTTTTGAGTTTTCTAGGAGGTATGATTTGTTTAAGCTTCGTACAAGTATCGAATCATTAAATGATTCGAATTTTGTATGAGTTACAATTTAAAATAAAAAGGCACCTAAAACCAAGTAATATGCTGATTTGCTACAAAATAAATGTTGTTGTTTTTTCAAAATTGCATTAAAAAAAAATTGAAATTTAAATCCTGTTGTAACCAAAATAAGAGAAGATATATGGCACAATATTCTAAATCATCATGCAAAAATTTAAATCATTTGATTCCATAGAGCCAGTGTTAGCATTTACAAAAAAATTATACAATATTTTATCAACAGTGGCTGGAGCTAATTCTTTTCACTGAGAGATTTTAATTCTCTGATCAGTGTTGAATAAATATGTCAGCATTAGAATAGATTATTGGACAAAACTTTAAAAAGAATCTATATTCAACTTACATTGCATAATTCATGTTGTTTTTTGAAAAATCTATTAAAGATATTAAATATATCTTTTGCAGTTATACATTTATAGAAATTAAAGTTTGTATATAGAATGAAGTTCCCTTTAATTGCAACAACATGTATATAGAATTTTAGAACACTGGTTCCTAAATTTTTTAATGGCAGCTAACTTTGTCAATATAAAAAGTAGTATTAGTTTTTATAATACTAAAATGGCCCACATATATCATCTAATACCATTTTTCTGTACAATAATGCATCAATTGTAGAATGTTCTTAAACCAATATACATATTTTGGTAATTTACAAAAGAACCTAGAGATTTTCTCTGCATTTTAATATTTTTATAGGACTAAGATGACAAAATATTGCTCACTTCACAATTTAACTTAAAAAGTGATCCCCCCCCCCCCCCCCCAACATACCATTAGTGCTTTATAAGCCTAAAATTATCTCATACTATTTTCCTGTTATTCTAGTTAAAGCTCAGCAAAACTTATTTATTTCTGACTTTGCAATTTTATCTCCCTTTTCAGCCTGCAGCCTACCAGTAGGCTGTGGACTGCACTTTGAGAAACAATTCTTTTGGGATGCTTGAAAAAATTAAGATCTATTTATAGTATATACACATCAATTCATAACTTCAGTTCTTTGACCATTAAAGATTGCTAGTGACATCTATACTAAATATGTTGCATATATTTCATTATTATACTATTATTGTTATGTTTGAAGCCACAAATTTTGACATAACATAAAAGTAATGTGAATATTTATAATGGAACTTTTTTAAATACCCATTTTATAGTAATTAATTACAAAAATAAATTTCAGACTTTGGGTTTGGACAGTACAGCTATCTTGTGTGAAGCTGGAAAAAAACTTGTTAGAATGAACCAAAAGATTCAAATTCCACACTTCTTAGCTTGTGTGAAATGCTTCTTCTCGAAGATGGTTAAGGTTGATGAAGTTATTTTGGAGTGTGTTTCAGAGATAAACAAACAGGTATATCATTTTAAAAGGGAGTATCACCATAAAAGTATTTTGTTTACTTTGGGAAAAAGTATAATGCTTATATATATATATATATTTTTTTTTTTTCATTTTATTAGCATGGAGATGTTGAAGATATTATTAAAATGCTGACAAGTGATGTAAATAAGGTAATTTAAGTACAATTATGTGTTTTAATCTTAAGGTAATTTTAAAATATGCAAAATGGTTTAAAATATGCATTGACATTAAGATTTTGAATTAAAATCTTTTCAGGAAAACAATATTTTTTTTATACTCAAGTGTAGAGAAGTGGAGAAACTATGGCTCATGGTCCTTACTTAATGGAGGAACTCTGGCCCTTTGGTCATTTATGGCATTCAACATAATTTTTTGTGGCCTGTCAGTAATCTTAAAATGCAAAATTGTTAACTAAAATTCAAAAGTAAAAATATACTATATCCCTAAAATATATTTATTTTTATATATAGTACTAGGGAGCTCTGCTCCTGCTTGCCAACCCCTGTAATTTTCATGTCGCCTGCTATGCAGGCATAATAGCCCATTGATGCCATCTCTTATTAATTGATATTCAGTAACCCTGGATCTTGCTTCATGAGTGCTTCAATCCGGCTGGCACACATGACTGCCTACATATCCTGTGTTCGCTGACGCTCCTAAAATCCCATGGCTTCACCCTCCATTTGCTGCAATTCTTAATCGGAGCTCAGAGCATGCGTGATGCAACCATTAGGGCTTTGCCCTCTTATTAGCTTACGCTCTCCAACTCCCTTTACTTTGCAACATTTAAATTGTTATATTGATTACAATAGTTACGAAACACTCTGTTTGTTTGTAAGATTAAATGATAAGGCATATGATTGCCAACATTTTGACTTATCCCAAGTGCACTAACTAACGTTGTAGTCATGTTTAGAATTAAATTTCTATACTGTTAATGTTTTTAATACTTCAATAACTCAGTCCTCGTCTATTTTTTAATGTTTCTGCCAGAAACTATTCAGGGGGAAGCTGACAATTGGCTTGACCAATTAAATAACTCATTAATTAAGAAGTTATCTTTACCTCTTTTGAGGTTTATTTAAATACATATTATTTAAGCTATAATACTACAATTTTACATCTATATATACTAATTGCCAAGTGTCTGTCTGTCACATGCTTTTTTTTAGGCACTTCCTGAATAGATAGAGACTTGCAATCTGGTACATGGTTCGATCGTTTGATAAAAAACCCTGTAAAAATTATATTTTCCAAAAATATTCTGAAGTGCTTGCTCCATACCAAAACGTTCGAAATGTGAAATGTTAGAAAAGCATGCTTTATGATATGATAGAAAAGCATGTTGTACGATAAGATAGAGACTTCAAATTTGGTGCATGGGTAAATCGTTTGAAAAGAAGAAAGTGTGTAATTTCAGATTTCCAATATTTTCTACTTAAGGGAGTGCCACACACCAAAGTGTTCGTTTTGCAGAATAAATGAGAAACGATTAATCTAAAATTTGATAGAGGTTTGAAATTTAGTATATGAGCTAATCATTTGATGAAAACACCCAATACAAATAGTTTTTCAAAAATGTTCGTTTAATTGGTGCTCCAGAGAGAAATGTTCGAAAGGTGAATTGATAAAAAAACAAGCTTCAGGATAGAAATTTGAAAAGAAATTTGATAGAAATTGAGATAGAAATTTTAAATTTGGTGTACGGGTAGATAGTTTGGAACAAAGAAAGTATACAAATTCAGTTTTCCATTATTTTCTACTTTAGGGGGTGCCACACACCAAAATGTTCGATTTTTGAATAAATAAGAAACACCCCTTTTAAAATATGATAGAGGATTAATATTTGGTATATGGGCCAATCATCTGATTGAAAATCCAAGAAGAATGTTGTTTTTCAAAAAAATTTCATTTAAGGGGGTGGGTACTCCAC
Organism: Amaurobius ferox; assembly: GCA_951213105.1. Classification (NCBI taxonomy): domain Eukaryota; kingdom Metazoa; phylum Arthropoda; class Arachnida; order Araneae; family Amaurobiidae; genus Amaurobius; species Amaurobius ferox. Next base: position 113,614,948 of record OX578134.1, read on the forward strand.
ACAAAAACATTCGAAAGATGAAATGATAGAAAAAGCATGCTTCTTGATGAGATAGATACTTCAAATTTGGTATATAAGTAAATAGTTGGAAAGGAAGAAAGTGTGCAATTTCAGTTTTCCAACATTTGATATTGTAAGGGGTGCCGCACACTAAAATGTTTGCTTTAACAAACAATTGAAAAATGCCTCCGTTACAATGTGAAATTTGGCTTAAAATTTGATATATGGACTAATCATATGATAAAGGCAAGAAAAGTAGAATTTTTCAAAAATTTCATTTGAGGGAGTGGGTGCACAATACAGAAACGTTCGAAAAGTGAAATGATAGAAAAACACACTTCATGATAAGATACAGACTTTAAATTCAATGTAATAGTTGATAGTTGGAAAAGAAGAAGCTTTACAATTTCAGTTCTCCATAATGTGACACCTTAGGGGTGCTGCATGCTAAAAATGTTCGATTTGCTGAATAAATGGAGAATGCCTTTTTATGTGAGAATGCGTTTTTGTGTGAGTGTTTTATTAGAGTCTCATAATTTGGTACATAAGCCAATCGTACAATAAAACCCTCTAGAAAAAATCTAGTTTTTCAAAAATGTTCTGTAGAGGAGGATACTCTACACCAAAACATTCGAAAAGTGAATTGAGAGATCAAGACTTGCAATTTGATACACAAGTCAATAAATCGATTAAAACCTGGGGAAAAAATCAAATTTTTTAAAAATGTTCATTTAATGGGTGCTCCACATCATAATGTTCGAAATGTGAAATGATAGTAAAATGGACTTTGCAATAAGATAGAGACTTTAAAATTGGTACAAGATAGATTGTTAGATAGGAATAAAGCATATAATTTCAGTTTTCTAATATTTGCTAATTTAGGGATGCCGCACACTTTAATATTTAATTGGCTGAAAAAATGTGAAATACCCAGTCTGAAGTGAGAGAGATATTTGAAATTTGGTGCATAGGTAGACAGTTTGAAAAGGACCACTGGAAAAGTCGAATCATTCAAAAATTCATGTTTTCTGAAGGTTGCTTATTGTGCGATACTGTTGAATTTCAACGGGTATTTGGCTAGTTCGTATTATACCCAGTAATTGTCTAAATTCGACTGAAACATTTGGAGCTTTAAATTTACCACCTGTAGTACCTTGAACTGATGTAAGGTAATATAGAATGATTTCTAAGGATTCAAAAGCGTTTGTGTTTTATTAGATGTTGAAAGAATTTCCTTATTTTTGCTTTTATTACTAGAACTTTTCGGCTTTCTTTCTAAGAATTCTATACTTAATAGATAATTCTATAATCTTTTATGGTCATTTGAGAACATACTGCACATTGCTATCGATGTCTATGTAGTCATTAATGTCAGAAATAGTAAGTACATTCACTTTCATTTGCAGTTTCTAATAAATTTAGTAATAAATCAGGGTCAGAGTCCTCAATTTATTTGCCATCCGACACAAACCCTGAATGTATAAAGACATTCTTCACACTTTTACTGTAGATAGAATTCCAATTTCTGTGAATGTAATTGATAGTGTTCTAAATGGATACTTCAAACTTTTTTCTACTACGATTTTCATCAAAGACTATTATCAAATCTTCAACTAGTAATGTTTTATATCTGTGTTTAAATTCGCAAATAACTCCCTGGTTAAAAGTTTGATAAAGTGCAGTAATGTTTGATGGCAGAAATACCATTCCGATAGGTTTTGAATTTTCTGGATGACTGTGAGCAGGACAGTTGTCAACAATAAAAGCAACATTTCTTTTCTACCATAAAATGTGAATATCCTGTTTAAGAATATGTTTTCCTTAAATGATGACATCTATGTGTTTGGATTAACTTCATAATCAACTGAGAGAGATTTCATGTTCTTTGGGCATTCCTGATTTTTAATTTTCTCGATCAGTAGAGGTTTTAATTTCGATTATTGTTAGTATAAATGTGATTCATTTCAAAATTATTTTCTTTATTTTGTGTCATCCTGTTGTATTGTACCTTTTTAACAGTGATGAGTTATCAATAGCATTTGAATTAGCGATGAATAAACAAGGATTTAATAACATTGTCATCTATGAGAGCCACATGGAACTGAAGAAAAATGATGACTTATTCAGAGTGATAAGTTATTTGGGGTGATGACTTATCGAGATTTTACTGTACTTTGCATTTTTGTAATTTTTACAGTGTTTGTATTGTTTTTAAGAATTATCTTTCGACCCAGCTTTAACTTCAATAAGTTGGTCAAATCTTGATAGTTTGATAGATTTTCATTTATTCTTTCTTCTCTAGATAAATGCCTATTTGATGTGTGATAAATTGAAATCTGCTTATTTACTTGCTATTAAGTTGAAAAGTGCTTTGGATGTGCGACGTGTTTTGGTTGCTGCTGAACAAAGTGGTCAAGCTGCAATTCAAGAAATTTGTAAAAGGTGGCTTGAGATCAATTTACCATCAAAGCCACAGTAATGAACACATTTTTTTTATTTACTTTTAAACCTAATGAAATAGAACAAAATGGGTTACAAATCAATGATTTTCTATACAGCTGTCATGTAAAAATTGTTTATATAAAGAATATATTTATATTGTAAAAAGTTATGTATTAAGATGAAATATTTTGTACAAAACTGTAATAAGTAAGAACTTTATTTTAGAAGAATTTTATAAATATTTAAACAATTCTTATATCATTTTCTTATTAAGTATCTTCAAAAGTATAATACATTATTTCTTTTATTGATGACCAAAAGAGGCACTTTTATTGATAATTTAAATAAAATGACAAATCTAAATGGGTAAAGTTTTTAATAACCATTGTTGTAGATTGTTGTTTTTATTAAAACTACCTGATTAGTATTTTTTTTTCTATTCTGTTGTAAAGGTAGCATTTAGTTTTAAATATTAGCAACTTTGAGTGAGCATGCTATCTTTAACTTAAAACAAATCTTCATTTTTCTATAGTATAGAATTATTTTTCACATCATCTGAAAGAAGATTTTCAAGCAATGTATACACATGTAATCCGTGCACCTTTTGGAGCATTAAGAAAACGGTATTTTTGTTACAATGAGAATTAACGATTTCAATTTCAATAATTAATGGACTATTCATTTACTTTGGTAAATATAATTTAAATTTTAAGTTTCATGTTTTAAAATACAGTGATCTTTAGTTAAGACGGACAGTCAAGGGCCAACATTTATTGTTTGTATTAGCGAGAGTCCATTATATTAGGAGTCCATAAATCTGACATAAAATAGCAATGAAATAGTAAAATGATAATGAAAATTTGTTATCCTCAATTTCATGTAACATATTAGGTATATTGAAAAATTCAACCTTAAAGCAAAAAAGACAGAAAATTTTAATCAAAAAATTTTAATGTAGGTGTTCAGTGGTGTTCAGTGCTATCGGTGCCCAATGGCTATTTCCTCAACCGTTAGTTACAGAGATATACTTCCAATTGCAAAAATGTTTAAATTTTAAAATCTATTATCTTAGAAACAGTTTAAATCAAAAAATGCATTTCTGAAAGAAATACGAAATATAAATTTTTATACGGTCCCCTATCAATTAGATTTAGGAAAATCATCCTCATACAATTTCATGCAAAATAAATAAAAAAAAAATCTTTCTTTTATAACCAAAATTCACCGAGTTATGAAGCATTAAACTTTATGACTTAAGTCGCTTTTTCATGCATAAAAATGTCCCGTTTTAGATAACTAACCAGTCAGGGACCATATTGACCATTTCTCAGCAAAAAAGGGGTCCAACTTTAAATAGCTATAAGTCGGTCAATTTTGGTCATAAAAGGATGATTTTTTTTTTTTTATATTTTGCATAAAATTGTATGAGGATGATTTTCCTAAATATAATTGGTAAGACCGGGGGACTGTATAAAAATTTATATTTCGTATTTCTTTCAGAAATTCATTAATTGATTTAAACTGTTTCTAAGATAATAGATTTTAAAATGTAAAACATTTTTGCAATTAAAAGTGTATCTCTGTGACTAACAGTTGAGGATATAGCCACTGGGCACCGATAGCACTGGACACCCTGTATATAATGAGGTAAAAACAAAAAAATATTAACATTCAAAGTATAAACAAAATGTAGTTATAGGTATACTATTTTTAAAACGAAGTAATTTTTAATTTTTACCTTCTGGGTAAACAATATTATTTTTAGGTCGTTCTCAATTTTAGTCAATTACTCAAAAATATGTTTTGAACGTATTTAACTGGTTGAAAAATTAAATACATTTGATTATCTTAATGAATGAATGAGAATATTAAACAATGTTTATAACATGCAACGTCCATAGACCTTAATCGAGAAATCTGTATTTGTGCATAATAACAAGAAATCCATCTTAAACGGGTGCCGTCTTAACAAGAGTCCACTGTATTACATTTACTAACTTTGAAAGCTTATTTTTAATAAACTTTCTAATTATATAAACATTGCACAGTTTAGTTGGAAAAATTTTTTTGTTAATATTGTTATGATTATCCATACATTTCCTTTAAGCACATTAAATTTGTTCATTTTATGCATTACATTATTTTAAAATGTACTCCATACAATTGTGATAAATTGCAAATGCTGTACATCTTTATCTACTTACAGTACTTCAATGTAACAATGTTTAATAACTAAAATCAATTGTTTTGTTTTAAATCAACTGTTATAACCCATATTTTATACACAGCTTTTTTTTTTTTTTCAAAAAATTTGTACAATATAGACATGATAATTATTATAAGCTTACTTTTTATAGTGTTTTTCATTTTTTTTTTTTATCAGAGCTGTTTATCTTCATGTACATTTATTGTATCTCTTTACCAGAAACAAATCATTGAAATCAGTGTTTCTCAACATTTTTACATCTAAGGACTACTTTTTGAACTATATACATAGGGTTTTCACAGTCCTTGAAAAATGCTTTAATTTCATTTTGGTTTTTAAAGGTCCTTAAAAGTATTTATATTTTACAATAGCTCCTTAAAAGTAGATTAGACACATGAAGTGGGAAGTTTCCTTGTTAGTCCCCACCTGAAGGAGACTAATCCCACTGGCCTCTAGAGATCTAACTCTCATTGGAAATTATAATTATTTGATTTTTATTCTCAAAATATTTCTAAATATGAGAATCAGATGGTATTTCCTCCCCTATTTCTTAATTCTCTTATGAAATTACAAATTATAATTTTGTATAACTCTTAGTACTTAGTGGTTCCCTTAGAAATTTCAATTATGAAAGTTTTACTGCATGCCATTAGGTCTAAACTAAAGTAAATGTTTGTGTCTGGTCTAAATAAGTACTTCTGAAAATTTTTACTATAAGACATTTTAGTAGTGCAAATAATCTATGCCCCCCTCCCCCCTTTTTTTTATTAAGCAAAATGTTTCACTGTCCAGATACTCCATTTGTCTTATGTATCTAGCAAAATATTCTTCAAAATACAGATATACTGATCATCTATAGAAAAATGAGACCTTGTATCCAGTGAGACAAAGATTGCTTCAAATTAAATATGAAAATGTTGTTTCCCCTACACCTACAAATGTCTAGAAAATTTTAAAATCTTTATATGAAAATGCGACTTAGTTTTGACTGGACTTAAAATTTTGGACTTGTCCGTTTGTCATCAGTGTGACATAAATTGCTCTTTAAGAAACACTGAATAGATTTTAAAGAATGTCATCTTTTTATGAATAGAGCAGCATTATTTCTGCAAGTGTATAATTTATTAATTTATGGAGAGTAAAAATGTATAACTATATATTAAATGTGTAACTATATAATGTAAAGTACATTAGAGAAAATGCAAATATGTATAAAATTGAAACAATAAATATTTTAATTATAAAACAATGGAAGAGATCCAATTTCAAATTAACATGTTTTTTAACTTTTTTAGAATTATCAGTAAATACAATTTTTTAGTTATGTAGTAATAAAAAAAAATATTAGAGATATAAAATTATTTCAGATATTTTGCAGGCATGTTGAAAGTTCTCTTAAGGCCCTATCACACTCAAGAACTTTTGGAACAACCAACTATTTCGGACAACTTTTCCCCCAATTTTTCGACGAAAAAGTTGGCGATAGGGTTATTGACAGTTTGAAGAAGTTGTACTAAATGACAAAACTACGGCAGTATGTTTATCGCTTTTTGGCGACAACTATACATTTGTACATGTACTTTTCGGCAGGCAGAGCGTTCTCGCTTCGACTTCGGCAGTAAAACAAGACTTTTACTTAGTACTTCCTTTTGTAACCTTTATTACTTTGTAATTATGACTAAATTGCTATCAGCTGCAGGGAAAAATCAAATATGCCTTGGCATAATTACGCTAGGATTATTCCTGCTTAAGAAGAAGAAACAAAGTAAACCGAGAAGGATGTGGACAAAATCTATTGTAAATTTTTGATTTGCTCTTTTTTATATGGATTACTTCAGATATCAGAAGCTTAAACAGATAAATGAACATTAAAAAATATTTGGATTTGTCACACATCCGTATAAAAAAGCAAATAAATATTTGTTGAAAAATATTCACTCTATTTTAAGATACAAAATTAGTTTAAAAAGCGATATTGCCGATATTGACTGAAATGAAACAAAGAAAAAGAAAACGTAAAAAGTATTTAAATTCAAGAATGCCGTTATTAAAATATTATGTCTTAAACAAATTTAAGTTCATTACCATTTTATACTTGATTTTAAAGGTTTTTAAATACGTATCTATATTAAATATCCGAAGATGTTCTTTGCTCATTTGTAACGTTTAAAATATTTCTCATTAAAGTAAACTTTTAAAAATTATTTTATCTACATTTATATTTATTGAGTAATTATGTATTAAAATAGATTTTAAAAAATGTACATTCCATCTATAGCTGGTATAAAGTATACTTCAAGATGTTTTTCAAAGTAACTTTGAAATAAATTTTTATAAGCATTCAAATTTAAAAAAGTAAACTTTTCATATTTACATACAAACTTATTTTTTTTATTAAAAGTAAATGATTTTCAAATGTATTGTAAATTTCTAATTGTCTATGTGCGTTTAAAATAATAAAAAAATTCTTCAAATGTTAGCATTAAATTATTAAAATTTCAAAGTAGTTTGATTTTTGTTTTTATTCTAATCTAAAATGTTCAAAATTACATGTCGAAAGATAACTACTACTCGTATAAGGATGTTCGATGATTTCTGTCTAATTTTACATGCACGTTTTATATTTGCTAATTTTACAAGCACTTTTTTATTTAAGAATATATTCCATCTATACCTGGTAAAAAGTATACTTCAAGATATTTTTCAAAGTAACTTTGAAATAAATTTTTATAAGCATTCAAATTTAAAAATAATTTACTGATATAAGGTTATTTTGTATATAGAACGTAAAATAATTTAAAACAAAAAAATTCTGCAGATTATTAAAGAAAAACTGTATTTGAATATTTCAGCAACAGATGGCAGCACTTGTAAAATTTAAAATTCGCTTGGATTCGAACCAGAGCCCAGACGTTTGCTGAGCTGATTCTCTGCAACCCAAGCCAAAACTTCACAGTTGAAATGTACTAACAAATTATATCATGCAATGCATTTAGTGTTATTTTAGAGTACTATTTTGAAGAGTAAACAGAATAAGTTTTCAAGTTGTTTTAGTATTGCAATAGAAGGATAAAAAAAAGTCTATGGAGAACATACATGAAAATTAATTTTCTAAATTCTGTCTGATGTTTTTTTTTAACGATTCGAGAAAGAGAAGAAAGATAATTGTATTTGTTAAAAAGAGGAAATTGCCATAGTGTAGTAAATATTCTAAAACAATTTAAATTAGGATCCTCTGTGTTTTGTGATGGAATCACTTTAGTTAACTTATTTTAGAAAACTGATGAAATATGTATATATCGCCAAAGCAAACTCGCGTACGCTCTTGTTTAAATTCACAGAAAGGCGAATTTTCTGAAACGCATCTATACTGAAAAACTAGCAAGCCGCTGGTAAATATAAATTTGAATCAGAAGAGATTATATTAGTAATAATATCTTAATTTTTATTATATAATATTTCATGTATATAATATCGCTTTGGAAGAGATGGTTCGTAAAGATGATATTTTCTCGTACGCATGTTTCTTCAAATTTTTTTTTAAATACAGTGGATCTTTTAGATTCCACAAAAATGATTTTTCACGTATTGATTCAATTAACTCCATTTCCATCTCGCATGACTACTTTTTTTCGACTTCGAGACGACTTTCATTACATCCACCTTTATGACACAGAAATATTATAAATACAACAAAATTCTAAATCTAAACTAAAATAATACTTCGCGCTGCCTGGTTATTATATCAATATAATCTATCTGTTATTATATTCTATCTGTTCGCGCTCCACAGATTCAAACTCGCGCGAGGATTTCACGCCAAACCAGAATGTAGTAGAATCTGCGCCAATCTTTCTACACACGTGATTCCTTCGCTACTCATCTGTGATTGGCTGGTTGGTAAAAAATTGTCCCAAATGAACAACAACTTTTTCTATACCGGTCAGATAAAGTTGTCCCAATTTTTTGACCTTATTTCACACGAGTTTTCCCCCAACTCGGCGTAAAAATTGTTCGAAAAGTTGGTTGTCCGAAAAATTGCCGGAAAAGTTGTTGAATGTGATAGGGCCTTTACAGTCATTTCTAAACAGTTGCAGCTCATAAACCCATGTTTAACAAGGGATATTTCTTGCTTTCTCGATGTATACTCATTAAACTAAGTCTTCTTAAATGTGTACACAAATAGGGTGGCTACAGAAATTGGGATAAAAAATTTCCTGATTTTCAGATTATAATTGCTTAATTTCCCTAAATATTACAATGCTGCCATACTATTTTTTATGCCCAAATTTTATTTTCATAAAATAGAAAAACATATAAAATCAAATAAAAAAAAATTATATTACATCTTTAAAAGCTGAAAATTAACAGTTGACCATAACCTGAATTTAAAAGTTTCCATTGAAAAGTCCACATTTTGACTTGAAACAAAGGTTTTTTTAATATAAAATTTAATATGTTTAAAATTATATGATTATATAATTTTATGATTCTTGCCAGTTTATAAAATTAAAAATTGCATTTTACAATGGTGAAAGGGGCTTTTTAGCATAGCTAATAAAATAAACTTTATATTATTATTTTTTTTTTTTTTTTTTTTTTTTGTATAGCCTTAACTGAATACTTAAGTAATCATATACATAAATATCATAGTTTTTGGGTTATATTTTCTTTTAAAAATTACATGAAAATCATAAAAAATTGACTTACCTTGATTAAATATTTACGAAAAAAAAATTTTGGATTTTAATTAATACAATAATTTTAATTACAATTTATACATTAATTTCACAATTTTTGATAAATGTCATAGCATTCTCTATTTTTATGTGAAAGCATTAAAATTCATGATTTTAATGAAGCAAAGCACACTAAAATTTGTGATTTTCTTGAAAAAAAAAATGCATAAATTCGTTATTTTTATAAAAGTGCCCAAATTTATGAATTTTGAGAAAGAGAGCTAAAATTGGCAATTAAGAGAAGTCCTAAAATTCATGATTTTTTATGAAACAATGATAAAATTTGATATTCTTATCAAAAAGAGCTAAAATTTTTAAGAACTGTAATTTTTAAGAAAATTCACAAACGCTAAAATTTGCAATTTTATTTAAAACACTAAATTTGTGATTTTGCATTCAAAAGCACTACAATTTTTTTAATTTATTTAAAAGTGCTACGATTTATTAATTTTATTTAAAGACTTGATTACTTAGAAAGATATTGCATGCAAGGGCAGCGGGTGGCTGGTCCATATTTTTCACCCAACCTTGTATATATGTTTTCACATTTCTATGTATACATTTTCCCCCCTTGGCTAACAATTTGAGCTCCTGAAAGCAACTTTCAAAAAATTTGCTGATGGTAAAGATTTGATTTTTAATTAATATTTGCAAAAAACCGCCCCACTAAAAATGTCCTATAAAAGCATCAAATATCTGTATTTCACTTATTAGGCTGCATAGCGCTATTCAACATTACATCGCCAAAGGTGGATAGTTAACACAAAATTAACAAGAACAAAAATAATTATTAATCGTAAAGGGCAAGCAAAAATATTGAAACACTGATATCTCATGAAAAAAGAGGTTTACCTCTGATGACCTGTCTTTCTATGATGTAATATAGCTCTTAGCCATACAGCAGCAGGTAAAGCAGACTTTGTGACGCCTGTGTGGGGTAGATACATGAATTTCTATTCTTTTTGTGGGATGGGACTGATAGAATGTGTGTAGATCTTGACAATTGCAAGTATCGAAATGAGGTTAAAGGTTGATGCTCTGACTCATACGTTCAGTTCTGAAATTCCCTGATTTTATGAAATTTTTGCATAATTCCCTGATATTTCCAAACTATTAACCCTTTCGGGACAGCGGCATTCCGGAGCTGTCGCGGCCCAAAAGACGAAGCGCTTCGCTTCCGAACTGGTCGAAAAGGACGGCGCATTTTTTGCGCTAAGCCTTGTTGGAAACTTGGTTCTGTTTTCGTCGCGATTCTCGTTATCGCAAGAACATGTCTACATTTTTAGAATAGTTTTACCGTTCTCGTGAACGACTCGTGACGAGAACAGAACATGCCATTCATGCAAATTGCCTTCTCGCCGCGCGCGCATCCTGTTTTGCATATGGTGGGGGCGCTGCCGTCAGCGGTTGAGTTCCGGAGCATGCCCATCACGGTGTATATATGATAGGACACATTTTCAGTTATTGAGACCTTGACCTGAGACTTAGATCAGAAGAGATCACAGTCTGACCTTGCAGAGACCTGATGTAATGGAACAGGATCTAATTGATAGATCCGATGCTTAGCAAAATACTCGGTTTGAGTATGTTACGGTAACACTAGCATCTTCCAGATAAGTTGCTTTAACTAAGTAGGAGTCAAGTTTCCGATGGTTATTTCGGAAAGTGCGATAAAATGTTTTTTCTAGATTTTGGCTCTTTCAATTTTAAAGAGACCAGTTAATTTTTCGCTGTTATTGGACTCCGTGTAATGCCATGACGTGTGACCTGATGATGGTGGCTTCGTTAACGTGCACAGCATTTGTGGTAAAGTAGCTGTTTTCTACTTACCAATGTTATAGCAACTGAACGTGTAACTGAGAGTGTGTGCCTAGTCATAAACTGTTTACAAACCTTTTTCATGAGCTTGCTAGCTCATTGTGTATATACTTTTGCTTTGCAACGAATGTTACAGTTATTTTGTAACCTTAAATTGTGCAATGGATCTCACAAGAATAAAAATTGTGTTTTTGTTTGACGAACTTGCTTTCTTGAAATACACTTCACTACTGCGTATCATCCTCTACTAAAATTTTCTACTTTGCTAATAGTAATACCAGCACTTCAGAGTTATAAGGAAAAGGCCAAACATTGCAAAATTTTCTAAATGACTTCCTAGTCGCCAGCATTTTAGGTTATGGGCTCCAGCATGTCAAGGCCATAACTTTTATCCTTATAAAGCAGCAGTGAAGCGTTGAGAATTCCATCGACGGGGGCTGCGAGCGGCGCCATTTGCATCAAGCAGAAAAGTAAACAGAGCACTCTAGTCACAGTTAAAGGTTAAAGACTATGGAGGTGAGCAACGGCATAGAAGCGTTGAACAGGGACAATTACGTCACCTGGTGTAATGAAATTTCTTTTATCCTAAAAGGAGAAGGATGCTACGGCCATGTCAACCGTACTGCATTGCCAGTCAATGATTCTACGTCACGACGCGAGCGAGAGGAGTACATGCGCAGCAGCGACCGCGCACTTTCCATCCTATTCCGGAACATATCGGCGGAATACCGAGAACTGCTCGATATCAACGACAGCCCGGCGGATGCGTGGGAGAAGTTGGAGGCGCATTTTGAGGCCCCAACGCGCGCTAATTTAGTTCATCTGTTGGACGAGTTTTTCAGTCTTCACCCGGAAATCGAGGAACCAGTCGATATTTTCTGTACAAGGATAAGGAAAGCTGTCACCAAGCTGAAAAACGTGAACCATCCCGTGGAAGACGTATACGTAGCGTTCCAAGCCATCCGGTACTTGCCAGATGAATTTCAAAGCATAATCCAAGTCATCTACCGTTGGAGTGATAAAGAATTCAAGCTGGATAAAATTCAGAAGGAGCTGTCCCAGGAGGAAGGAAGGATAAGGCAGTTGAAGAGGGATCATGACAATAACAATGTAAGTTCCAATTCATCTGTATACTTTTCTAATGTTAACGCTAAAAGCAAAAATGTCACCAAAGTCAATAAATCTGTTAAGGTCATAGGACCATGCTTTATTTGTAATAAAACTGGTCATTTAAAGGCAAAATGCCCAAAGTTGAAAAAGTTGACTAGCTCTAATATTATTGAAGTATTTTCAAATATTAATGTTGAAGCTAATATTGTTGATGATCCTGACAATAGGCTCAGCTCGGTGATTGACACCGCTGCTACGCGACATTTTTGTAATGATATAAAAATGTTTTCTAAATTTAATAAATGTAAGGATACTTCTATGTCGCTAGCAGTGGGTGATATGGAAAGCCCAGTTGAGGCCATTGGATCGGTGAATATGTATGTTAAATTTAAGGATCATGTAAATAATATTGTATTGCATAATGTTATGTATTCACCAAAATTACGGCAAAACTTGTTGGCCGCATCTGTATTAGAAGAGCAGGGCTATTCTTTTAGTGCAGCCAAAGGTATTCTATGGTTAAAGACTCCTGAGGGAGAAAATTTCTTTTACGCTAAACGTAAAGAAGGGCTTTATTTCTTAAAACCGCAGTACTCAACTAAAAGTTTAAATAGTAGTGTTGAGGGCCGTAAAAGAGATCAGGATAGGGACAGAAATTCTAAACAGGTTAGAAAATCCCCTGCAATAGATAGTCAAAGTCAAAGCAAAATTAGGCCTAACTTGAATAAAAGGAAAAACAAATCTGATTTAAAATCAAAGTCAAATAAAATTAGTGGTTCAACAGTTGAAATTCTGAATAAAACTGAATTATGGCATAGAAGATATGGCCATATTAACTCAGACTACTTGCACCAAACAAGTAAAGTTTCCGCGGCAAACGGACTCCCAAAATTAAAATATGCAAAAGTAAATTGCATTCATTGCAAAATCTAAGAGAGTTTCGTACAAACCAATAGGCGGGATTAGATCTACAGAACCTTTGCAATTACTGCACATGGACGTTTGTGGTCCAATGCCTGTAGCTTCATTGGGGGGAAACAAATATTTTTTGACTATTACAGATGATTTTAGCCGCAAGGTGTTTGTTTTTATTTTAAAACAAAAATCAGATGTGTTTAAAGTTTTTCAGGATTTTCAAGCTTGTCAGGAGAGATAATTAGGCAAAAAGATTTTGTGCATCCGTACTGATAACGGCATGGAATTTTGTCACGGTCAATTTAAAGCTTTTTTGAAAAAGTTAGGGATTAAGCATGAACGATCTAACACATATACACCCGAACAAAACGGGGTATCTGAAAGATTCAACCTGACAGCGTTAGATTGTGTCAAAGCAATGCTTAATCAAAGTAAAGTTGGTGACAAAATGTGGGCAGAGGCAATCCTATGTTTTACTTATACAAAGAACAGGATTTGCCATAAATTTAAAGTTAAAACTCCACACGAATTGTATTATGGGAAGAAGCCTGCTGTATCCCATCTCAGAATTTTTGGATGTAAGGCTTATGCTGGTATAGCAAAACAGCTTAGGAAGAAGCTAGACCTAAGAGCTCAACAGGGAGTTATGGTAGGATATGCGGAAAATACCAGGGGCTATAGAATTCTTCTTGTGAAAGATAGAAAAGTAATAGAAATAAGCAATGTCCGTTTTGAGGAGATGGAAGCAGCGGAAGGCGTCCTGGACCCTATTCGACTTAGAAACTTCACCCAAAAGAAATCGGGTTTTACTCGATCAACAGATTCAGGATCGGGATGTTTGGATAGTGAGTCAGAGGAAGAAGCAGGTGAGAGCCATGACACTAGTCATACTAGTGAGGAAGAGGACTCTCCTGCTGATTCCGGTCTGACCTCCTGTTCAGACATCGACTAGGAAAGGAAAGTCGTACCCAGGCCTGATGGAACTCGAACTGATGTTTACTACTCAGTGAAGGGTGATAAACGGAGACTGAGAAGTCATAATGATGTTAAAAAATTCTGTGCTAAGGCTAACATACATTATGACCAAAATTTGTTTAACTTCAGAGAAGAGAAAGATATCAAATCCAGGCCAGAGGCAAGCAACATAGAAATAATAGGTGATATTGATTATGCAGTTTCTTTACTAAAGGAAGAATTTGATATCAAAACTCTAGGGAAGGTAAAAAAAAAACTGTTAGGTGTGGAATTTACTGAAATCAATAACAAAATTTTTATACATCAAAGGCAGTACATTGATAAGATTTGCCAAATGTTTAAGCAATTTTAAAATTAAAATTTTGTAATCAAATTTTCAAAAACAAAATGATTAAATTTGTAACTTCTAAATTTTTCTTTCTTGTACAAATATGGTTAGGATATCGTATAATTTACTCCTCCCTCTGTGATGCAGATACTTGTATCTAGAGTATATATATGTGTATTGTTTACAATGAACTTTTTAAAAAAAATTTTCACATTACATTGAATGTATATATATATATATCCATGTTTTCAATTCCCGCATAAGACAATTATGCTTATGTGTATTACATTGTGTGTTTACTCCTTGTTATCATACACTTAATTATGATTCTTTGATGACAAACCACTTCTTCAAATTTACATATGAATACAATACAGAAAGAAAAAAAAAAATCTTTCATTATCTGTGTCACTGCTGTTAGTATTGATTGTGTATACTGGTCTTGGACAGAGATAATGAACAGCTATAATTGAATTTGATATTTATAGTGAAATTTTTTAATCTTAAATGTTAAATTTAATAATTATACATAAAATTTTCTACATAATTGAATTTGATATTTATAGTAAAATTTTTTTAATCTTAAATGTTAAATTTAAATAGTTATACTTAAAATCTTGAAACTTAAATTTTGATTGACTTAGATTAAAATTTTGGAACTTAGTGTTTCAATGATATCTAAAATTTTCTTTCAATGATAAAAAATTTTTTTTGCTCAACATGAAAGTGATATAAATACTTTATGTTTTTGCTGGATACTAAAGAACTTGACATTTTTGCTGTTATGTTTTTTAGAGTAACTTCATTGATTGATAGCACGTGCGCCGAGATTTGGGGTTTTGCATGAGGGGGCCGATTGTTGGAAACTTGGTTCTGTTTTCGTCACGATTCTCGTTATCGCGGGAACGTGTCTACATTTTTAGAATGGTTTTACCGTTCTCGTGAACGACTCGTGACGAGAACAGAACATGCCATTCATGCAAATCGCCTTCTCGCCGCGCGCGCATCCTGTTTTGCATATGGTGGGGGCGCTGCCGTCAGCGGTTGAGTTCCGGAGCGTGCCCATCACGGTGTATATATGATAGGACACATTCTCAGTTATTGAGACCTTGACCTGAGACTTAGATCAGAAGAGATCACAGTCTGACCTTGCAGAGACCTGATGTAATGGAACGGGATCTGATTGATAGATCCGATGCTTAGCAAAATACTCGGTTTGAGTATGTTACGGTAACGCTAGCATCTTCCAGATAAGTTGCTTTAACTAAGTAGGAGTCAAGTTTCCGATGGTTATTTCGGAAAGTGCGATAACATGTTTTTTCTAGATTTTGGCTCTTTCAATTTTAAAGAGACCAGTTAATTTTTCGCGGTTATTGGACTCAGTGTAATGCCATGACGTGTGACCTGATGATGGTGGCTTCGTTAACGTGCACAGCATTTGTGGTAAAGTAGCTGTTTTCTACTTACCAATGTTATAGCAACTGAACGTGTAACTGAGAGTGTGTGCCTAGTCATAAACTGTTTACAAACCTTTTTCATGAGCTTGCTAGCTCATTGTGTATATCTTTTGCTTTGCAACGAATGTTACAGTTATTTTGTAACCTTAAATTGTGCAATGGATCTCACAAGAATAAAAATTGTGTTTGTGTTTGACGAACTTCCTTTCTTGAAATACACTTCACTACTGCGTATCATCCTCTACTAAAATTTTCTACTCTGCTAATAGTAATACCAGCACTTCAGAGTTATAAGGAAAAGGCCAAACATTGCAAAATTTTCTAAATGACTTCCTAGTCGCCAGCATTTTAGTCGATATCACCTTGATGTTTTGAAAATAAAACTATGTCATCCACATATACCAACATTAATACTTTGTTCTGGTAAAAATATGCACAATTGCACCATTTGAGTTTGAAGAAATTTAATTTTCTCAAAGTGGTGTCAAGCTCATTATACCACTCTCTGCCGCTCTGATGTAGGCCATATATTGCCTTTTTCAGCAAACAGACATGATTTTGTTGGTTCGGATCGACATATCCAGGTGGTTGTTTCATAAAAACTTTGTCATTCAATTTAGCATAAAGGTATGCTGACTTGATGTATTTTGCCTAACTCTCGAAAAAAATTCACTAAAAATCACCTATTCAACACAGAAATCTACTTTTTTCAGGAATAAAAGAAATATTTATGTTCTATTTGATGTATAATTTTCATACAAATCTGAATACAAAATACTCGTTAGTTGCTCCCATTCTTTTATCCGAAATAAACAAATAATTTCACTGCCTCTAAAACCCAAACAAAAAAAAATACTCTCTTATATTCCTATGATTCACCAACGAAATCATAACGCTGAAATAAAAATAAAAACCGAAACTCAATTATAAAATTGTTGATGCTACGAGAATTGCTCTGTTTGTTTATGTTACAAAATAATTTTCACCACTCCAAATGGAGAAATAATTCATTCGATCCTCTTCTGCCAAGGTCATGCCTCTGCAAAATACATTGAAGTTAGTTCCATGGACAAGTAACGCCATCTAGTACACAAATTAAAACGTTCCGCGTGGTGGCATTTATAGGTGCCACTATCCGCTTGCGGTAAAATTTCCTCTGGTCCGAGTGAGTGCCATTCGTCCTTGAATGCAAGTTCGCATCTGGCACATGGGCGTGCCGATCGTCGCGAAAGGGTTAAAATACCTTGAGTTTTCCCTGATTTTCAGGTTCTGTCATTACCTTGGCTAAAGTTTCTAATAGACATCTTTCCATTCTCCATGAGTATTTAAAGTTTTATTGCATATAAATTTTATATGTCTGTATAATGGGTCATTGGTATGAGAAATCATCAAGGCATGCAATTTAACCCTTTTTCTATTTTTTTATTTCTCACCATGGTTGTAAAACCAGAATTAGTTTTGGTTTTATTTTCAATTTGCCTCTATTTTTGAACTAGATCTAACATGCCAAAATTTTGAATTTGAAAGGATCACATATATAGTTGTAGCTCTATAACTACCTGAGATAACCAAACAAACATATTTTCTTGTAAAAGTAGACATTTTGAATTTAATAGAAAAGTTTTGAGGTTATTTGTAGCTTTTAGTTTAACTGGACTAAAATGAACGTAGATACAGTAAATGTGATGCACAAAATAGCTATTTTTATGGGGCTGTAACTCAAGGACTATAAACCACAAACTAAAAATTTTACTTAACAAACTGCGGGCAGGCAACTTTCAGTTATCAAGAAAACATTTCATCATTTAAACCTTATGTTTTTTAAATTCCTGATTTGATAAAAATTTAACATTTCAAGGTGGAATAACTTAGAAGGAGGCGCACTTAAAAATTTGAAATTTTTTGTGTGCACTCCTCTATAAGTGGTATGAATTTCATTTTGTAGCTCAGTCTGGTAACTCCAAGTGTGGGATAAGAGCAGTCTCCAAACAATCAGTAAAATGCTTTTAGAACGGTTATAATAAGAAAATGGTATGCATATCATGAAAAATACTTATAATTATCAGATTTAATCTATAATAATAAAGGGAGCTGTCTGTCTGTTTGTTCATCTGTAACAAAACATCTAAGTGACGTACAGCCAAGGTGGATAAAAATCGTGATTTTTTTTAAAAAATCAAAAAAATCGGATTTTTTTTATTTAAATCGGATTTTTTTTATTTATATTAGCCTTTTTCAAAATCAATTTTTTATATTTTTCAGATCAGAAGGTAGGTTAGACTATATTAATGTACTGTATAATTTAAAAAAATTTAATTGAATATTTATTAATATAAGATTAAAAAATATATGCAGGGGTTAAAAAAAACCAAAGACTTTTTAAATAAATAGATTTTTTTTAATTGGGTTATTTTATTCAATTTATAAATCTAGGCTATATTAATTATATGGAACTATTATGCGGTTTTAAGTTCTTTATTTGAATTTATATTAATAAAGAGCTATGATATCTCAAACTCTATTAGGTTTGATATTATGAAGGACTTGAAAAAAAGGGAAGGGATTATGACAAGTGTATTAAAAAGTCAAGATTTTAGAGAAAGATGATGTTTTTAAGTATTAATATTTAATAATACCTTTTTCATTTATATAATAAAAACTTACCATTTAACACATTATCCACATAATTTTGACTTCATCCAGCTAATGAAAATGGGTATCTACATCATGACTACAAATCTAGATAATTTTGACGTAATCTATCTAATGAAAATGGGCATCTAGATAATGCCTAAAAATCTAGATAATTTTATGAAATTTCACCAAAATCAAATATTTTTTGTGTAAAATTGATATGGTGTTGGTAATTGTCTCAAAAGGAGCATAACAGTTTTTACTAGCATGAGTTATGTAAAAACAAAGCTCCGGTATAGAATGAAAATAAAGCTACTGAATGTCATTTTAACAGTTAAATTAAGACTATTAAGACACACGCATATGGGAATGTAACCCCCCCCCCCCCCCCCCAATTTTGAAGGACATAGAAGCTATGGTTACATATCGAATTTACAGCAAATGAAGTTTTATCGTTTCTCAGTCAGGCACTTCAAATTTTACAGATGAGGATTATGATTCGTTAATGTGGAAATAAAGTGTTTTATATTCTTATCAGAGGTGGAGCTACAAATTTTCTCAAAGTTTTTTTTTCTACTGTGATCAAGAGCAAAAAGTACCAAAAAGCCTTAGTTTTTGTACTGTATAGGTTGGGGACTATCGAATTGAAGAGAGGGAGGGACAAAGGGGATAATGCCCAGGGGCCCTATGATCCTAAGAGACCTCAGAGTGATTTTTTAAGTCCTTAAATAATAGGTGAGGGTAGGGATTGGTGGGGAAGCCCAATCTGTTAAACTGCTTAACGGCCGGTCAATCCTATTCCCAACATTGTTTGCTATATTGGCATGCGCCAGCAAAAATCACAAAAAAAAAGAAAGAACCAAATTTTCTTATTTCTATGGTAAAAATTATTACAGCACATATAAATAACATTTCAAAAGGTATTTTAAATTTTTGTAGCTTGAAATATGCATGTAAAAACTGTATCGCAACCACTGATCCCAATAAATCATCACAAGAACAATTAAAATGTTAAATATTGTCTAGTTATGTTTATAGATAACTGACAGAAAATCTAGATAATTCTAGATATATTTTGAGTGATTTTTAGCTATAAAATTAGAAAATAGGTTGGCAACACTAGTCAGTTGTCATTGTTACTTGATTTTATACTCCAAGCAATGAATAGTGTTATCTCCACTGACCGAAAGTTAAGGAAAGGATTTCAGTTTTTTTTTATATACTCTAAAGATGTCTTGATGTGGAATTTTATTATTTTAAACATTTATTCTGTTCCAGGTTATTTTAGCATAAAAATACAAAAAAAAAACTTCAAGAAATGACAAAATTAAAAAATGATTTTAATCAATGATTTTTTTAAAAAAATGAAGTGATTTAAATCAAGCCGATTTAAATCAAACAACCCTGCATACAGCCATGAAATTTGGTACACAGATACTTCAAGACACTGGAAGATGCACCTTTGAGTTCTTTGTTTTAAATTTGAATTAGTTTTTTAGTTATTTTATGGTTTAGCACAATTTTCACAATTCACACAAATAAATTCCTTAGCAACTGAAAATATTATCTCAGAATCAGTGGCATAGTCATAGTAACATGGAATGTGAAAACATTGTACCAAATGGGAAAGACAAGATAGGTTATGAATAAGATGGACAAGTATAGGCTAGACATATTGGGAGTCAGTGAGGTAAGATGGACTGAGTTCAGGAAAATGAAAACAAGTGACAACAAGATTATACTTTATTCTGGAATGGAGGACAAGCACAAAAGAGGAGTTGCCCTCATTTTGAGTGAAAAGCCTTATGGAGTGGGAACATATCAGTGACAGGATTGTAAGAGCAAGATTTTTTTCAAAAAGTTTATCTAAATGACCATCATTCAAGTGTGTACTCCTACTAATGAAGCTGACTATGAAGTGAAAAACGTTTTTATGATATACTCCAAAAAGTACTGGATAGAGTTCCCAAGTATGACCTTTTACTAGTTATTAGAGATCTTAATACTAAGGTTGGGCCCAGAATTTGTAAGGAAGAGAGGCAATGAAGCTTGTGGTGATAGAAATGAAAATGGAGAACTATTTGTTTTATTCTGTGAATTAAACAACTTAGTGATTGGAGGCACCAAGTTCAAGCATAAAAATATGCATAAGTTAACTTGGACATCGCCAGATGGAAAAACAAGAAATCAAATAGACTATATTACAATTAATGGAAATTTTACCAGATCTATGATGGATGTTGGAGTTAAGAGAGGGGTAGATGTTGGCACTGACCATCACCTTGTAGTGTTGAATTTGAAGTTAAAATTGCTTAAATGCAAAAAAGAACAGTAAAAATACTAGACCAGTTGGGTACGATATTGCTAAATTAAAGGATAAGAAGATTCAAGAGAAATTCAATATTAAATTGAAAAACTGATTCTTTGCCTTAGAGAATAATGAAGTAATGTTGGAGGATGTAGAAGAGCAGTGGAGTCAACAACAGCCTATTTTCAATGAAACAGCAGAAAATATAGGGGAAAAGAGAAAGAATGGATCACTGGTGAAACATGGAAACTTATTGAGCATAAAAGAAAAATAAAGAGTATTCTTGACAGTACTAGATCTGAAAGATTGTATCAAGTTTACAAAGAAAAATACTGAGAAGCAGATAAGCTCTAAGAACAAAAATAAATACTATGATGATCTAACTAGTGAAGCACAAAATGCTGCTAAAACTGGATGGATAAGAATTTTTTACCAAGTAATCAAACAAATAAGTGGTGAAGTTTAAAAAACATGGTTGTGGAGTCAATGATGGGAATGGCAGAATTTTATCTGTTGAAGTGGAGGTCGAGGAAAGATGGCGAGAACATTTTTAAAAAACACTAAATGCTTACAACATTGATACTAATGAGCAGCTAGTGGTCACATTTGATGTGCCACCTACCTTAAACATTTCTACAGAGGAAATCGTGTTGATAGAGATTAAAAATGCTTTGAAGGCGTTAAAATCCAATAAAGCTTGTGGAAAGGATATGATAGTTGCAGAAAATCTTAAAGTTAATGTTGAAGAGACAGCTAGATATTTGAAAGATCTGTTTAACCTTATCTGGAAAACTGAGAAAGTACCAGAAAAATGGAAAGAAGCAACAATAATAATTAAAATACCTAAGAAAGGAGATCTTTCTTCCTGCGAGAACTGCAGAGGTATCACTTTAATGTCTATTGCAGCTAAAGTTTTTGGAAGAGTTATAGTCAACAGATTAAAGAACAAAATTGAGAAGGTTTTGAAAGAGGAGCAAGCAGGATTTCGAAGTGGAGCTGGAACCACTCAACATATTTTCACTTTGAGAAACAGAGCAAAGCATTGAACATAATGCACCTCTATATTTAAATTTCATTGATTTTAGAAAAATATTTGATACCATTAACAGATATATGTTGTGGGAGATACTTGATAGTTATGGAATTCCACAAAAAATTATTAACATTATTAGGGAGCTATATCGAAGCAGCAGCTGCTGTGTTGAAGTAAATGGAAAACTGACAGAGCCCTTCCAAATTAAATCAGGTGTAAAACAGGGATGTGTGATGTCAGGTTTATTATTTAATATAGTTGTTGACTGGATCATGAAAAACACCATCAAAGACAAGAGAGGAGGCATTAGGTGGAAATTTACATCAGTTTTAGAAGATTTAGATTTTGCAGATGACATTGTTCTTTTGGCCTCTAGATTTTGTGATCTACAACAGATAACTAATGGCCTTAACAAGTTTACTAAAACTACTGGTTTAAAACAAAAGTCTTAAGAATTAATGAAAAAACTTCTGAAAATGTAAAAGTAGACTTGAATCCATTGAAGATGTAAATAGCTTTACTTACCTTGGCGTACTGGTGAACAAGGAGGTTTGGAACAGAGAAATTAAGATAAAAATTGCAAAACCTCAGAATTTTTTTAGAAAACTAAATAAAGAAAGGAGAGCTACTAACCTTAATTTAAAAACCAAAATCAACCTTTTTAATTTCTTAGTTAAGAGAGTTCTAGTTAAGTTCTTCTTAAGAGAGTTTTACTGTATGGAGCCAAAACATAGAAATTAACAAGGGGTCAATGAAACAAGTTGAATGCCTGGCAGACTAAATATCTGAAGAAAATTTTGGAAGTATTTTGGCCTTATGTTATTACTAACACTGAACTCTACAAGAGTACTGGACAGGAAGCAATTGAGGTGGAAATGGACTGGACATGTCTTAAGAATGCTGCAGCATAACATCCCTGCTGTGGCACTTACTTGGGTGCCTGAAGGAAAAAGATCTTGTGGTCGACCCAAGCTAACTTGGAGGAGACTAGTAGAACAAAAGAGGAATTTGATGGGATGGGCAAGCTAGTCAGAAGCAAAGAGTGTGGCACAGAATCGACCAGGGTGGCGAAGCAAACCGAAGGCCATATGTGCCATTAGGCATGATGAGTTATGATGATGATAATGAGTGACATAGCCAGAATTTTTATTAGGGGGTTGTGTAGATGAAAGTGGAACCCTGGGGAGAAACATTTTGGTGGTAAATACTGGGCTCCAACTGTTATTTGGCAACAAAAAAAAACTCATCTAAAACAAAGAAAACATTGTGTACTGCACGTTAAGTTTTGCCATAATTTCCAACAGAAGAATATACTTTTAAAGCATAAATTGGTTAAATTTTGTTGCGATTTTACTTTTTTAGAGAAATATTGGCTATAAACAAAATAAAAGTGTTTATAGCCAAATCTATATAAATAAAATTGAAAATCAGTCTGTCTGTCTGTTTGTCCCATCATCACGGGAGAACGGCTGAACCGAATTTGATGAAATTTTGTGGGTAGCCTAGAAATAGCCCCACTTAAAATTTAGTCTGTGTTTTGAGTTTCTACAAGCAGTGGTTCTTGAGATATTAGTAAAAAATGAAATTTTCGTTTGTCTCATCATCACAGGAAAACGGCTGAACCGAATTTAATGAAATTTTGTGGATAGCCTTGAAATAGCCCCCCATAAATTTAGTCCAAGTTTCGAGTTTCTAAGACCAGGGGTTGTCTAGATATTAAATAAAAACAGAACTTTTTTCTAAAAGTCTACTCTCCAACTCCGTGGTTTATCCAAACGGAAAAGATGAAAATCGTTTGTTTAAAACGTCAAAATGAAATAAAACTTTATTTCCGAGTTTGGTGCAGGACTTTTGCATTAATTAGTCACTATTGGAAAACATGAATTTAAATGGAAAAATCTACCTCCGTGGGTTATCTTTCACAAGCTTTTATTCAACGATGAAAAGTATAAAGAAATCAAAATGGCTATTTAATTTCGCATTTTATGAGGAAGATTCTATCTTATATCATGTTGCTTGGCAATGGAATGAAATTAAATGTGTTGTTAATATTTATTATTATTTTTTCGATTTGAACAATAAATAAATGGATATAAAAATATATTTTAGAAAAGAACGGTTTGATTTTTCTTTTAATTATATTAATTGGGAACTGCGTACATCACTTTCATTTATTTTGGCAAAGCGTTTTTAAGCTTATATATTGTCTTTAGCTAATAAACTCATATATTGTGTTTACTAAATAAATTCATTTATCCGATTGTTGAAACAGAAAAGAGTAGAACGGGTATATCTTCTAATAAAATTTTAGTGTTTTTATTTAGTATATATATACAAACGGGATCAGGATATTTTATTCTTCAGATCTACGAATTTGGTAGAATATCGTTAATGTGACAACTTTTCTTAAACTTTGCCAAACTGACGGAAATGTCACCAAATTGATAAAAATGACGCAAATCAATGAAATTAAATTTGTTTTTTCATAATAGAGTACTGAAATAATATTTCGGTAGCATTTGTCGGTCAGTCCATCCTTCCTACTTAGTAACACATTTAGCGAATTTTTAAAATATCACCAAATTGATAAAAATGTTTGTAAATCCATAAGAATATCATGAAATTGATAAAATTGCACTTAATAAATGAAATTAATTGTGATTTGTTAGGGGATAGTATTGTGATGATGTTTTGTCAATTTGTCGCAAAATTGGACTATCAGTTCTACAGTCCCACTTGGTGATATATTTGGCGATTTTTTAAGTTATCGCTAAATTGACGAAAATGTCGCCAAACCTTCCATGGAGATAGCATTATTCAGACAATATGATTTCCATCAATTTATTTGAAGCAAATGATATCATGTCGCATAGCAACGGGTCCAATGTGTTATGTGCCATACGATGTTTATTAAATCTTTTCCGATTTGAATAATAAAGATATGTATATAAAATAAATTTCATTGACATTGCATTTTTGACTGGATAATATCAATTATGGTCTTCAGGTTTAAACATTATTATCATTGATATTTTCGGGGACTGTTGATTCAGGGATTATTGATATTTTCAAGTTATTATGCCATTGTTTATTTATGATGAAAATTGTTGAAACTCATATATAGTACGTTGTACGAGTAATCTTCTACAAATACACGGATATATCTTCTAATCTACGAGAATATAAGTAGTACAGGTATATTGGCATATATTTTAATATATATTGGCATATATTGGAATCAATTACGACCTTCTGGTATAAAGATTACGGGGATTATTGATATTTTCAATTTATTGCATCATCTCTTTTATTTTGGCAAATATTTTTGAGACTCATATTGTAATACGGGTAATCTTCTACTAACACACTGGCATATTTTCTAATCTGCGACAATATAAGTAGTACGGGGTTGCATATATTGATTAAATTCTTTTTCTTTTTTTTTGTAAATTTGCTTACAAAAGGGGCCAGGATGTTTTATTCTTCAGATCTGTCCGTGAAGATAATTTTACATAGTGAGAACAGATATTCTTAAACTTGTCTTTAGGAGCAATAAATTTAATATTTTAACAGAATTTGCACATGATTGCGAATTATAAGTTTCTTTATATTATATATTCCATACGAAGAACGAGTATGCTGCTAGAAAGAAATATTTCTTGTTTTCATATGCGTCAGTTACACAATATGCAAAATATAAAACATATGAAATTTTATTTTTGATGTGAATGGTTGGAGTTTCTCTAGCATTACAAAAAATATAAATACTTTGGACACTTATACCCCTGAAACTAGTAGATAAAAATGTAAATAGTTTTTCTTGTTTTTTCAGAAATATGGTCCAGATTATGAATATATAAAAATAATTTTAGTATTTTAATATTTTGAACATTTTTTTTTTCAAAAGAAAAAGTCTTTGAGCATGTTTTTTTTATTTTTCTAACTTTCCCTTAAAATATATAGTAAACTATAAAAGTTAGATATAAATAGTAAATAACAAAAATGTATACTAAAAAATTTAGTATTAAAATCTATAATTATTAAAAAAAGCTCTTGTAATTTTTAAGTAATCATCTTGTCGAGTTTAAGATGGAAAATTTTCTGTTTCTCATGTTTGTAATGCTTATATCTCAAAACTAAAAGAGCTAGAGCCTTGAACAATAAGCAAGAATTTTTAGCTCTTTGAAAGTCCTACAAGTGTAAGAATTTTTAATTAGATTTTGGATCAAGCTCTGTTTTTTTTTTTTTTTTTAACTTTTACTTGAAATATCTTTGAAACTATAAAAGATAGATAAAAAATATGTATGAGGACATTTTATTTCTAAATCTATATTTAAAAAAAAAATTCTTATAGTTTTTGAGTATTCATCTTGTCAAGTTGAAAACTTGAAAATTTTACATTTTTCAAGTTTGTAATGCTTATATCTTAAAAACTAAAAGTAATAGATGGCTATAAACAATAAGCAAGAATTTGTAGCTCTTTGAAAGCCGTATAATAATGAGTTTATAATTTTTTAGTAAAAGTATTTACTCCAAATTCAGTAATGAAGCAGGGCATTATTTTAGCCTCGCCCAGCCTTAATAAAATTGTAAGTGCTCAATATTACAATGAAGCAATTTTTGACATATAACAAGGCTTTATATAATAGCAAGATGATAATGTGCCAATAAGCAAAAGTTTTAGTTTCAATCTAAGTTTCAGTCTGCTTATAAAAGATCTGAACCTGATCCTTTCATTAACTCAGATGTGCATACCAACCAAATTATCAGATAGTATTGAAATCAGTATATAATAATCTAATAATCAAAATTGGTATCACGTCTGTATTCAACAAATAAAATTAAGGGCAAAACGTCATTAAAACGAAATCTCATTTATTAAAACATCTTAAAAGACGTACAAAACATTTTTAAAACCACCAGAGTGCTTTCAGGTATTAATACGCCCTTCATAAGTGGCTACATGAATGATAAAACATGGAATGTTCATATATAGAGACCAGTTATACAGCAAAATTTGCATAAAAATATAAATTGGTAAATGAACTTGCTAATTAATACAAAATAATCCAAGAAATATACACGGAAAATTCAAAAATTACTTTAAACGCTTTCAAATTGTAAAAATATTACAAAAAAAGTACTATCAATACATTATTTACAGGAAAAGCAAAATTTCGGAAGAACCGTCAAACGTAATTTTCATGAGAATGACATCATAAATAACTATTAAGAGATTTGAATTGCATAGTCGAGAATGAGTCGCCAAGCATAAATTAAAATTGGAATGGGATCAAAATTACAAATCGACTCACGGTAAATATAAAGAGGGATTCATAAAGGAGAATTTTAAGTTATGCTTGGTGACTCATTCTCGACTCTATGCAATTCAAATCTCTTAATAATTATTTATGACATCATTCTCATGAAAATTACGCTTGATGGTTCTTCCGAAATTTTGCTTTTCCTGTAAATAATGTATTGATAGTACTTTTCTTGTAATATTTTTACAATTTGAAAGCGTTTAAAGTAATTTTTGTATTTTCTGTATATATTTCTTGGATTATTTGTATTAATTAATAGTAAGTTCATTTACCAATTTATATTTTTATTCAAATTTGCTGTATAACTGGTCTCTATATATGAACATTCCATGTTTTACCATTCATGTAGCCACTGATGAAGGGCATATTAACGCCCGAAAGCACTCTGGCAGTTTTTAAAATGTTTTGTACGTCTTTTAAGATGTTTTAATAAATGACTTTTTGTTTTAAAGATGTTTTGTCCTTAATTTTATTTATAATAATCTAGATTAAATAATGTAAAATAAAGTGCAAAAAGAAAATAATGTGACTCTCATCTGATCTTGAAACAATTCCTTTTCTATGCCACAACCACTCATCTTAAATCCTGAACCCATTTTCTAGTAATTTATATAATATGTATATAAGAAACATTATAATGCAACTTGCTTGAAAACTAGATAGATTTGTTAAATACTACATTATTACAAATAAAATTTGTGAACTCTCATCGATATCACTGCAGAATTTTATCATACTTTATAATTATGTAAAAACTATATCAAAGCTGAGTTACTCTTTCAGTAGCAGTATATAAATCTGGAGAAAGAACTTTTAACATGTTATCTTGCGGAATACAACTTCTACCATAGTTTGACCTACACAAGACCATTTTGCTGTCACATCAGGGATTTTGAAGATCTGATACTATTCATAACAGTACTGCATAACACATCTATGTCCTCCCCCTCCCCCATAATTATGATGATGACACACACCTCTTTTCACCATTTAGTATTCAGTTAAAACAGATAGCTTTATTTTCTTTCAAAATTACATTTACTCTCACATTTTCCAAATGATCTTTCTAAATTCTCATCTAATTATAGTTTATGAAAATTTTTGAAATTCCAGTTAATAACTCCAATTTGTAATACATAAGTACAAAGTTAAGCAAAACAAAACTTTATTTATAATAAAATTTTGCATTAAAGGAAAATACAAATACAATTTTAAAATGAACAAAGTTTGAACATAAGATCTCAAGTTGTAAATTTTACTGAACAAAATATTGAACTTAGAAATAATTTAAAATTTGTACCACTAAGAAAACTCTTTTTGCAGCTCAAAGTTAATTCAATAAATAATAGTTCTTTCACAATATTTAAAAGAAATATAAGATTTAAAACTTCAATGGATTTTTGTCATAATACAAAACATTTATAATTTATCAACACTCAAGATATTTAAAAAATATAAATGCAGAATATATATATGTATATATAATAATAATAGTTTGAAAATCCAATGAACGAAAAGTAAGAAGATGCAATACGATAAACCTAACTTCTAAAACATCCACAGAATAAAATAAGTAAAGATTTTTATATACAGGGGATTGAAAAATATTCTTTTATAATTTTTCTAACTTCTGTGGAGTCTCGGATAACTGTTAAAAATGTAAAAGATGAAATTATTCTGAAACTTTTTATTTTAGTAGATACACGTGATTACTCTTGATAGCCACTACATCTCGATAAATGAACATTCAGTACAATTTAGCTATAACAGTTAAGGATCAAAGACAAATTATTTAATTTGTACAACATAAA
The DNA here is from genome assembly GCA_951213105.1 of Amaurobius ferox. NCBI lineage: Eukaryota > Metazoa > Arthropoda > Arachnida > Araneae > Amaurobiidae > Amaurobius > Amaurobius ferox. Next base: position 113,644,048 of record OX578134.1, read on the forward strand.
CACATGGATATTACAGATTGTTACACACAAATTTATTTTTTTGTCTCGTTGCTCTAAGTCCTCTGGACGAGCCGGACGGCCTGGGGCTTTCACACAAATTTATTTATTTTAAACTATGACTAATTTTACACATCACATGGTTAGTTCTAATTTAAATAAAAAAATATTTTATGTGTTATTATAGTTAACTTGATAATCAAAATTAATCAAGAATTTTTTTATGGTATAATCCAAAGACACTATGACAGGATTAGGTTAATAACAATCACTTAAATTAAACCTTACATCCTGTAAAAGAAAATGCTTTACTTCTTAATAAAGCAATATTCACAAATATATAATTAAAGCTAATTATTAATTAACCCAACATAGAATGTGTGGACATTCTGTGTGAATTTGAAACTAAAAGACCTATTTTGATTTAAGGAATTTTTTTAGCTTTTTATCTACTTTTTTAAAATAAACATGCCATTTCCTACTCTCTGCAAGGTGTTTTAAAACTTTGAAATGGACATTTTTTTTTCCTCTATCACTTTGCAGCTGAGAGTTTTCTTATCATTTTCCAATTGCTATAAGGCATGCTCAGTTTCCTACAAGTACAGTCAGTGATAATCCTATTAACATGCTATTATTGTATATCTTGGCTATCTCTATCTATTGTATATTGTATTGCATTAGAAATATTTCCAATGTTACACCAATATTGGGGATATAATGGTTGCCAACATTGGCTAAATATTGTAATTACAATATTGCTCCAATATTGGTATTACATTGGAAATATATAAGCAAACTGTGTAATTTTCATTTTATACAAGTGTCCGTAGAATTTATTACCTCTCTTTAATATTGATACTTTTCAATTTTAAGGTAATAAAATTAAAAAGAAAAACAGTCAAAAAGTTATAGCTAATAAATCAATAAATTAATAGTTAAAATTTTTAAAATATTATTTGATTTATCAAAATTAGAAAATTATTGGGGTGCTTACTACTGGTTCAGTACCCTTAGTATATATGTAAAAATGGAAAGGTATTGTAAAATTCAACTCATGAATGCTGTTAAATATAGATGTTTTGAATCTGAATATAAATTAACCAATTTTAACTTTTACTTTATAAATTTTCAACTATTCAACATTACAATCATTTAACAAGTATACATTGAAAACATTAATCAAAAAATCATTATTTTATGCATGGAATTGAACAGTAGCATGCAGCAGGGGTCGAAGTCATCCTATATTTCCTATATTTTAAAACAATTCATAAAAAACGTCCTATTTTGTCCTATATTTCACACTTGTCCTATATTTTGGACATAAATCCTATATTTCTAAATTACAAGCAATAAAATCCTTATTTCTATCATTTTGTTTTCAGTCTATCTGCTAAATCTTCCCAGAATTTCAAAAAACGTGGAAGTATGGGATGTTGGATGTCTGCAATTGGCTTCCAATTGCACGTGACATAATACTACTCTAAACATGACGCCCGCTGGCTGGACGGAAAGCGTGGTAATGGTAGCGGTACTGTAGATTAAGAGCAGAGAAATATTGGTAATTGCAGCAATCAATAGTTTCCGGAGGAACTATCTATAGTTACTAATTTTCAGTGTTAATAGTAAAATTAAATACAAACGTGTAGAAGCAGTTTTGTTGTACTTGAAAGCAATTTAAATTAAAAACATTCCTGCTTTTTTTTTTTTTCTTCCAAAATTTAGAATTTTGTTTTGGTTTGAAAACATAGGTTTTTAAAAAGGAGTGGGGATTTTGATTGTGTGCCATGCCGATTCGACAAACGAAATTTCGTGATGATTGGTTGAAAGTCGTCGATAAAAATGGAACTATTATCAGTGATTGGTGAACGAAAGGAAATGATGATTTTTCTGCATATTGTATGTTATGCAAAAAGACTTGCGATCGGCAACAGTGGGAAAATTCAGCTTCTGCAACATGCGGGCACTGCAAAACATAAGACTTTGGATACTCAAAACAAAGATCATACGCAGTGCCGGTTGAAAGAAAAAGTAAATAGCGATGGTCGTAAAAGTGTGTGCTTTGATGCAAACCAGAGCAGCTCATCCAATCAACCAAGGCTTCTGTGGAGTATTAATGAAGAAGAAAAAATTTGTCGATCGGAAATTTTTTGGGTTACCCATGTAGCACTGAATAATAATTATTCATACCTATCATGTGACAACATTAACAGTGTTTACAAAGAAATGTTTCCAGATTCTTCTATCCCCAAAGGCATTAAGATGTGTTCTAGAAAAATATATTATGCTGTGTCTCATGGACTTGGGCCATATTTTTTAAAACAGATTACAAATGAGTTTAAGACTAAACATCCCTTTTTCACACTCATGTATGATGAGACACTAAATCAACAAAACTTACAGAAATTAGATGTCCATGTCAGATATTGAAATACAAATGAGAAATGTATTTCTGAACAGTACATTGGAAGTGACTTACTAGGACATTCTACAGCCCTGGATATATCATCCAGCATAAAATCTATTACAGAGTCATGTGAAATCGATTTAAAGAACCTTATTATGTTAGGATCTGATGGTTCAAACGTTAATAAAGCAGTTTTTAAGTTGATTGACAGAGAAGTCAAATTGTTCAATGAATTTGGGTTAATTAATGTAGGGACATGCAACTTGCACGTAATCCATAATGCTTTTGGCAAAGATCTACTGATAGACTCATTTGGAAATATTACAGATTTTATTGAAAATATACATTCATGATTTTCGAAATATCCTTCATTTCAAGAGGATTTACAAAAAGACATGGAAAGGTTTGATAATGAATATTCCAAAATACTCAGATATGTAAGCAATCGGTGGTTGACTGTTGTGTGTCTATGTGAGAGAATTATAGAGTAGCTGCCTGGCATAAAATCATATTTCTTAGAAGAAATTCCGAAGGAATGCAAGAGATTGATGAAAATTGATCGATATAAGTGCATTGTAAAAATATTAGAATCTCCATTGACGCTAGTATATTTGAAATTTTTGATAAGTGTTGGCTCAATTTTTGAAGAATTCTTGAAACTTCTTCAGGATAAAAAAACATTGATATGATACGCTTCTTGTATGATGAGCTAAGTAAACTAATGAAAAAGATCATGTGCCGATTTATAAACGAAGAGGCTATTAAAGATAAAAATGGTGAACAGCTGTACGACATTCATATTAGAAAGAACGCACTAAATGCAAAAAGAATTGATGTTAGGAACGGTGCCAGGAAAGTTTTGGTTTCATTATCTGTTGAGCACAAAGCTGAATTTCTTTCTGATGCTAAAAAATTTTATATTCTTGTTACGTTATATTTGAAAGAAAATATTCCTTTAAAAAATAAACTGTTACAGAGTTTGCAAGTCTTGCATCCTGTAATTCGTAAAGAACCACTGAAAGATATTTTACCATCAGTCAGGAGGTTGGCAAACTGCTTGCCACAGGTGATTCCAGAAGACTGCACTGACAAACTGACGGATGAATGGCGTCTCTATACTTGTGATTCAGATATTCTTGAAGAGTGGATTTGCTCTAATGAAAATTCAATAGACTCTTTCTGGAGTAAAGTTTTTGAATTGGTTAACTGCAGTACTGGAGATATTAGATTTAACAACTTTATTATTAGATATTTAACAACTTTAGTAAAAGCAGCTTTGACTTTTTCTCATGATCAAGCTTCGGTGGAGAGAGGATTTTCAGTGAACAAAAGAATGTTGACATCAGAATGTTCTCGGATGAGTCCCTATACCATAAAAGGTTTAAGATTAATTAAAGATGCTGTTCATGGAAAAACATCCGACGTATGTGTAACTCAAATGATATCATTTTATAAAGATGCTCATCGGAAATATAATGAACAGAAACAAGCAGAGAGTGTGAAAATTATGAAAACAAAGTCATCACTTGAGGTCCCTAAGAAAAGAACAGCAGAAGACAAAATAAAAGGTTTGCAAGAGAATGTTACTTGTGCTCAAGCAATGATTGAAGAAGGTAATCTGAGACTGAAAATGGGATTAAAACGGCAATGTTTGAGTAACATTGAAGCAGCACAAGCTCTTATAGATGCTGGTAACAAAAAGTTAAAAAGAGTTAAAGAGATGTAAGGTCAAAACAATAAGAGAAATACATGGTATTGAATTTTTCAGAACTTTTAAGGTAAGATGAGTAAACTTTTCTTAGTCATTTTGTTATCTGATAGAACACTTTTTCAAAAATGAAAATAGCAAAATTTGCAAGATATTTATGATGATTTCTTTTGTCCTATATTTTTTATAAAAATGTCCTATATTTTTCCAAGTTACGACTTTCTAACCCTGATGCAGTGAAATGAAGCAAAGGAAGCAGTGCTTCACTCACCAAAAATATAAAGATATCTATATGCTTAATTTTTAATTTTGTTACATTAATTTTTAATGTAAATTAAAATTTTTCTATCAACGTAACAAAACTGTAACGAAATCAATTGATATCTTTGCTTTGTCTTCAAAAAGCCCTCACTTAATGTTGCTTTTGCCCCAACTTCAAGCGAAGCATTCGAAAAATAGCTTAAGTTAAAGCACACATATGAAACATTTTTCTTATTTAAAGTATTATTTCGAAAACATTGACTGTTTGGGTATTTCATGTTCTTAACTGCCAAATGGAGCTAGTTTCACTCTGATTATTTCTTGAACAATGCAGTCTAAGACACACACTAAGAGATTCCTTAGTGGGGTGTTTAGCAATGTTTCAGTGTTAAAAAAAAATGTCTGCTAAATATTCTCATGTATAAAACCCAGTTTCTGTTTAGTAAATGGCTCGATATATATTTCTCTTTAATTTTATTCCCTGCAATTAAATATTAGTAAAGTGATCAATTGAATATGTAAAATTTATATATTAATTAGTGTTGTGTTTCAAATTGAATTGGTTTATACTTTTCTTTAATTTTAATTTGTTTCTACATATAACTAATAGTGAACCTGTTCTTCATACAGAATATATAATATAAAGAAATTTGAAATTCCCAATTATGTGCAAATTTCTATAATATTTTAAATGAACCATTATATTAAAATATTTAATGGTATTCTCCTAAAAAGATGTATAAAAATCTCTATTCTCACTATGCAAAATTATCGTCACAGGCAGGTCTGAAGAATAAACATCTTGGTGTCACATTTGTAAGTAAATTTACAAAAAATATTTAATTATCACAAAGCAACAGGGATTATAAAGGAAATTGAATTTAATTTTGCAAAACATTGAATTTTTGTCAGTTAAGCACCATTTGCATTAATTTAGTGTCATTTTATTAATTTGGTGATATTTTCGCTAATTTAGAAGCATTTTGATAAATTTAGCGACATTTTTAAAAAGTCGCCAAATGAGATGGTTGGACTGACAGATAAACACTATGGAAACATCATTATAATACAATCCCCTTTCAAAAGACAATTAATTTCAATGACTTGACATAATTTTTATCAGTTTGGCAACAATTTCATTAATTTGGCAGCATTTTGATCAATTTGGCGACATTTAAAAAAGTCACTAAGTGGGTCTGTTGGACTACAAGACAAGCACTACAAAAACATCAATACAATACTATACCCTTTCAAAGCACAATTTAATTGATTTGGCATAATTTTTATCAATTTGACGACATTTTCATTTTCAATTCACAACATTTAAAAAGTCGCTAAATTGACAATATCTTGCCAAATTTTTCGCCAAGAGGTACAGAGATAGATAGATGGACGTAGGGAGAAATGTGTTATTCTTATAGTGAATTGACATTTTTTATGAAATTTTATAATTTCAATATAATTATTGGTGTTGTAGATTTAAAAATGTGGTTAATTTAAGATAGTTACCATTCTTAAATAATTATATGCCAATTTTTCTTCAAATCAATAATGATATTGTTATGATAAATTTCGATAGTAAAACCTATTATAAAACTGCAAGTCATTTTTAGTTAGAGCATTTGAAAAAAAAAAGGCTTGCTGCATGTACATAATTAATTGCATTTTTCTGTTGGAGTTGTCTATTGGAGAAGATTTTTCAAAATAGTTAGACAAAATCAAAGTTTTTATTAATAAGAATATGAAAATTTACTTTAGCAAATAGGAAGGAAATAATAAATTTTAGAACTAGTTGATCATTTTATTAATCATTAAATATATATTCAATACCAACAGAATAAAAATATTCAATTTAACCATCTCTCAGACATGGCCAAGTATATAAAATCTGATATAAGAAGTTTGTGCTAAGCAGACTGTTGATTTGTTCTTCTTTATGTGTGTAATGGGATAAATATGTTAGGTTTTCATTCTTAATAAGTAGTAAATACATATTAGAATCTTTTAACAAATATGCAAAAAAAAAAAAAATCATAATATGTATTTTTCAAATAGATGATCATTTAACAATTTGACTCCAGAATAAACATACAACTTTACTCTAGAACAATATGACAGGTTCATCTATTCCATCATTCACTGCATGCCATTGGGATTGAATATATTGATTACATTTCTTCGAGTTCAATAAGAACTCCACCACAGTCTTTGGGGTGTAAAAATATAACAGGTTTACCATGAGCTCCGATTTTAGGTTTATCACTTAAAAGACGAATATTTTTAGCTTTCAAATCTTCCACTGCATTTTCTATATTGTCCACTTCTAAACATATATGATGCATCCCACCAGAAGGATTCTTTTCCAAGAAATTTTCAATAGGACTCTTACTTCCAAATGGTAACAGTAACTCTATCTTTGTATTCAATAATTCTACAAAAACAGTGGTAACTCCATGCTCGGGCATTGGCACAGGATCACTAATCTAAATGTAAAGAGAAACTATTGCATTCTCTAAAACATGCATAAAAAAGAACTATTAGTTTATTATTGTTTGGTTTACAAATAATAGTAGGCCACACATACATCATCAGAATAAGGAACTTATAACACCGGCAATTAAATTGGATGCACGTTGGCACCATTCTTGGCAAAAAAAATGGCGGCTTCTTCTTTCTGCTTCTACATTATTTTATCTATTAACATGTGCTATTTTTAATTTTTGTATGATATTCATGTTTTTAATGCATTTTTACACACAAAGCAACAACACAACAAAAATAAAATGGCCGAAGCCAAAGATAATAGAAAGCTAAAAGGGGTTGCCAGAAAAACACGAACATTTTACGCAATTTATTTTTGGAATTTTCGATTTCTTTTCATTGATCTGGAAGCTGAGATGCATCGAATGAGCCCAAAGCCAAGATTTTGGCTCGAGTGAAAGGACTCGATCAGTTTGAACAGTTGTTTTGAAGAGCAATTTATTTTTGCGCTACATTTGGCGATTTATCACTCCAGAAAAAAATTCTTCAAAAACCAAATTCTTTATATCAAATCTGTATCTTGTAATGAAACAATATCATAAAATTGGAATTTGGTGATCTTGTGCAATATTACGATGCACTATTATAGGGATGCACTGCAGAGGTTTGTACTCAGTTTTGAAAACAAAAATTAGGAGTTTTTAAGGGAATATCAAAAATTTTTAAGGAGTTTATAGAAAATATGCTTAAACCTTCTACTTTATATAAACACTATTTTCTAAAAAAAAATATGTTCAAGAAAAATGAATTAACGCCTGTGCAGCTCCTTAAATTACAAATTTCTTTATATAATACCAATATACAATCAAGTGCTATATATTAATAACATGAATAAGTATCAGATAAAACTAAAATTCATATCAGTTTCGTAGCAGGTAAGTCTAAGTTTAGTATCAGTTTTACAACAGATAAATGCACAATTTGAATGATTTGTAGCAGTGGAAATTCATTCAGTATTTCTTTTTTCACGAAATTACATATATAACAATTCTGCACAAGAATAAACAAATGCTTGCAAAATTTTTATTAATTTTTACTTTATTTATTGGTTAACATGTTATCAATTAAAAAAAAGTATATCTATATAATATGCACTTGACTGACTGAGTGTGTGATGATGCACATCCACTATAGTTAGAATTTTGGTTTTAATATGACCCAATCCGTCTCAGCTTCAAGACTAAGGGAAAACTCTAAAATTCCAAAATTTTGAATTAGGGATCATGGTGCAAAGGGATAATAAAAAAAAACCTCAACCTTTGCCTAATTATCGAGCATTTCCACTCTAGTTAGAATCTTGGCTTTGATCTCATCTTCTAGGTCAATGAAAAAATCTAATGTTTCGAAAAATTCAAATTAAGGACCGCAATTCAAAGGAATAATTAAACAATTCAAAACAACTGTTCAAACTGATAGAGTCCTTTCATTCGAGCCAAAATCTTGGCTTTGGGCTCATTCGATCCATCTCAGCTTCCAGATCAATGAAAAGAAATCGAAAATTCCAATTAAGTGGAACGATACAAATGGATTTAAAAAAACTTGCATGATTTTAGCTCTCAAAATGTGCACCAATCAATTTTTTTTCTTCTTTAATTGAAATAGATTCTGATATACAGAACTTTTATTAAGTGGCCACTAGCCATTAAGAATAAGCAGAGCGCAGATGAAATGGCTAGTCTTAAAATAAACTCAGCATAATAATCATTTGAAACCCTGAATAAAAAAAGCAGCTTTGAGATTTAAGCATTGCATAAGAATGTTAACTATAAGAATCATCTTATTCTCATCATTATTAACTCTCATAATATTTGACTAATTATGTACAATATATCTTTAACATTAACTGCAATATGAAAATAAGCTAATTTAGTCTGCTTACTGTGTAATAATTAAAGGATGAAGATGGATGGAAAAAGATGCTTACGGACTGACCACATGTATGCACCACACTATAAAATGAATTGCGCGATTCTACCATTTATGCAATAAATTATTCCGTTTAGTGTATTTATTCATTTATACTGGGCATACTATAAAAAATACTGTGTAATAATTAAAGGATGAAGATGGATGGGAAAAGATGCTTACAGACTCTCTGTAATGCACCACAACACAAAATAAATTGCGCAATCCTATCATTTATGCAATAAATTATTTTGTTTAGTGTATTTATTCATTTATACTGGGCACATTATAAAAATAACCTGACAACAATAACTGAAATGAGTCACTAAAAATACTGAAGTAATTTATGCATATAGTGGACATAAGCAGGAGTCCTGAAGACTGAGAGAAAATCATGAACTGCCCACATCAGATTTTTTGTAAAACAAATACTTATCTTTAAAGTTAGACTTATAGAAAATATTTATTCATTTTTACCAGGCACTATAATAACTATAATATTTCAAATGAGTCACTTACAAAATATTGGGGTAATTTATGCATACAGTGCACATAAGCAGGAGCCCTGAAGACAAAAACATTTGTATTTGATGAGACAGTCATGAGCTGCACACATCAGATTTTTTGTAAAACAAATACTTATCTTTAAAGTTAGACTTGTTTTTTAATTCATTTGTTATTGGATCTGGCATACTTAGAGAAAAGTTGTTGAACTGGATGAAAGGCGATAAGGATTGAAAGTTGTAAATTAAAATTCAAACGACATAAGGCAAATATTTAAAAATAAACATTACATTAAAAAAATATTTATATATTTCAACCTCATATGCTTGGCCCCTTTAAACCCATTCATTCCTAGTGAGATCAACCAAAGACATAACTCTCACTGGTTCCCTCCCCTTCCTAGTTTTGATTTGACTGACTCATAAAAAGTAAACACTTAGTGAAAATCATTCTCCCTAATGAGGAACATAAAAATCCTAGTCCGAATAATATTTGAAAATATTGGTTTTTGAACAAAAATGCTTAGAGTTCAAATTTTCAGAACTTTTTACCACAAATTGACACCAAACAAAGTATATGGCCAAATACTTCAATATTCGGTATGGCCAAATACTTCAATATTTAATAACCGAATAATAACATTTAAAATTTTCAAAAATTGATAAAGCAAATATTTTCTCATACAATGGATAAAAATTAAGATTAATATCAATAGTGATTAATATAAAAAAAGTTAGAATGATTAATACAATAGAAAGGTAATTAATATAAAAGAAAACACTTAGATATAAAGTCTCCCCTTCTACTTCTTTCAAAATTTCTGAAAAATCACTTTGCTGACTCTTTTTTTGTTAGTGGGTAGTTATAACTGCTTAGGTATCTGTATCTGCTCTGTTATAATTTGCAAGGCGAAGCATGACAATAACATGTAAAAAGAATAGCTATATATTCTGAACAAAATACTTACTATATTTATTTGTTTCTTGGACGATTTATTTAAATTAATAATAACACTTAAGTGTAAATTAATTTAGGATGTAAATGCATTCACATTCAATTTCCAATCTTCAGTCAAACTTGATAGTTATTTTAAATAATTAAAGAAATTAGGGAGGGGGGGGGGGGTAAACTGAAAGCTGTGTTCAGCACATTTATATACTTTAGCAAAAGAACTAAAATTTAAAAAAAAAAATTAATGAAATCTTTTGTCTAATGCCTTGGGACCCCAAACATGCCTCACTACTTTAATAAAGGCTTATTATTCTTTTTTTCAGAACTAAAAATTAAATGTGTTGGTGACTAAATGGTACAATTCTTATCCTGATCATGACTGAAAGTAGAAGAGTTTACCTTATGGGAACTTGTGTTGATTAGAAATACGGGTCAGAAAATTTTCATTGTTTTTTAAATTAGTGAAGCTGAAAATTGAATTCATTTTTATTATTATTATAACACCCTTATCAAGCTTGTCAGTCCTGGGCTCACCATAGGACTGTTGTTTCGGGGGAATAACTCAAGAGCCGAAGCAGATAGAAAGTCCAAATTTGATATGTCACTGTTTTTTGTGGTACATTTTAATTCTTGGGATTTTGTACCTTACTGGGATAACCTGTTCTGGGCTTGTCGTAAGAATGTACTTGTTTTTGGCGAATAACTCGAAAATTGGAGAAGTTAGAAAGTCCAAATTTGGTATGTTGTCTTTCATACATTTTATATGGTACAAAGTATGTGGGTGCGGAGAATTTGATAGTACAAGAAATTTCAATCCTCCAAATACAAAGATCTCATTTTAAGATTTGAACTGCACTTTTTATATGCAGTAATCCAGTCATGGTGTTTTGATAATTTTATTAAAATTTGCTTAAATTTTAAAATAAAATTCAATTGAAAATTTGAATCAACATCATAAACACTCCAAGATTTATTAATTGCACCAAATTAGCTCAAATCTGGGGAGAATCAATGTGCAAGGCAATGCTACTGATTTGCAATTACATTTTAATTTGAAAACTAAAAATAAAAACAGCTTTGAAAGGTTTTATCTATTAGAAGAAGGAACATATTTGTTGTATTTTGTATCTTTCAATGGAAAAAAGTAATGTGGAAAATGTTTACCCTTTGGCACTAGATCACTGTTTTATCTTATTATTTTTATTCTTTTTTTTTTTTTTTTTTCGGGAGAGGGGGGGGGGGACAACAACACATAGTCAAAAACTTGCGCTGTTTTCTACCAGCAAAATATAAATAAATTGCAGACGATTTTTAGTCAAATATTTATTTTCCTTTCTCATACATGCAAAGAGCAAAACAAATACATTAATACTGAGAAAATTTTGAGAAATCACTGGCTATGTATATAATATCTTTACCTTAGCTCCTAAAGTATCTCTATAAAACTTCACACTTTTATCTAGATCTTTTGTAGCTACTGCTAAGTGATTCACTTTCAAGATATTCCACAATTTCTTCTCACTCATTGATTGGGAACAATATGAAACTATGTGAAGTCTAGTTCTAGTAGATTGGAAAAGTCTCAAAATTCTACAACCAACTGCCATTTGAAGTTTCGAAAAATACTCTGCAAAAGATATATAAATTAAATCACAATGAAATATAAAAAAAAAAATCTAAAATATTTTAAAGATATTAAGCTGCCTGTGTTTTTAACTTATTGTTTATTTAAAATTGATTGAAACTATAGCATTTAAAATTATTTAGTAATAATGAAATCTCTTCATAATAAATATCTACAGCAACATGAATTTTGTCTATTATCTAGGAAATGAAATTACAGTGAAACAGTAGAAAAACATGGGACATGAGTTTTCTGTATATTCAATATTAGAGGTTTTACTTTATGTATCCTTATCTGTGGTATGCATACCTCTAATGATACATAAAAAAAATCAGTAATGGTGGTAAAGAAAAGTTACATTTTATAAACTAGATTGTTTCTGTGAAAGTTAGAAGTAGAAGTAGTAGTTATTAGTTAGAAGTTGTTAGAAGTGAAATAGGTAGACAATCGGGAAGTATTCAAATGAACACAGCTGTAGATGAAAAAGAAATTTTAGGAATTTTTGTAGAAGAAAAAAGAAATTACAAAGCAATATTTTGGATGTATAATAAATTAAATATGGAACAGATATCGTATTCCCTTTTGGCAATTTTTACCTTGACAAAAAAATGTCGCCAAGACTAGACCGCTATATTAACATTTATTTTATATAGAAATTAGTCGTTATTTCAACACTTTTCTCAAACCTTCAAAACGTCGCCAAATCTGGAAAAAAAATCCCTCCGAACTTCAGCAGATGGCAACCCTATATTCATGTCATAGGAAAGGTTGCTTGTACGGTTTTTTTCTCAGTCTGATTTTTAAAAGTGGCTCCATTATTTATGAAATTTACCATCCTAGACTAGTGATTTTGCACGTCTGATAAATTTGATGAATTAACTATGATTTATAAAATTTATCTCTGCGAACTGGCGAATATGCAAAATCATCTGTAAATGTGATTAATTCACAATATATGAAACAAATTTATTAAACTTACCAAAATGATTGGTGATTATGCATAATAACCAGCGATTGTGCTTAATGGCCGGATTTATCACTTTCACCATATATATATACAACGAGTTAGTATATATGGAGGGAGTGCGGTCCTATCTTCCCCATGCTAGTAGCATGGACAAACACTGAGAAGGTGTAGTAAGGACGAGGAGGAGAAGGACTTTCATGATTTGGCGATTTATCGCCTAAACTGTGTAGTGTACCTTCTGTATTTTTTTTAACTTCTATTAAAGTCGAGGATGAATGGGAAGTTATTACACGTGTTATACGTTATAAGATTTTAAAAAATATGTATGAAGAAAAATACGAAATAGGATTAGAATATTTTTATTACCAAAAAATTTTATTACTAAAGAATAATTTTGTTAATGAAGTCATTTTTGTAAAACAACTTGAACTACAAAGCAATTACAAATAAAATATGATATGAAATAGATTACAAGTATACAAATTGAAGAATATGTATAATATATTTAAAAGCAATTATAAAGTATATGAAAAAATTGTGTGCATGCTTGCTTAAAATGTAGAATTCTTCACTTTTATCCAGATAAACTTTATCTCTGAAATTTATGTTAGCATTATCCATATCTGCTTTGAGGCGTAATACGACTGAGTCATTTTTACATCTAATTTATTTTAATATATTGTATGTGTACCGTCAAATATAAAACAATGTAATATTTGCAATAATAAGATATTTAACTTTCCCGAGGAAAACTGAAAAATATAAAACTTTATAATATTTCTTATATAGGGAAATATATATATATATTCGCTATTTTATCTCATACGAACTAAAAAATATTAAAATATGTGTAACAATTATTGCCTTTTCATCTCTTCCTCCTGACTACATCTTTATTTAATTCCCATTACCCCCCCCCCCCTCCTTCCTTTTTTTGAGTTTTTCGTGTGATATTATTTCATTTAAATCATGTTGTAACTAGTTGATGAAGATGATATATGTAGTCCTATTTCAATATAAAATTATTACTTTTGAATCACCTAAGCTAGGTGTCCCAATAGCTTTATTTTCGTCAAATTTCTGTAATTATAATAATTTGGACTTCAATTTATATTAGTCGCACTTGAAAGACTCTGAAACACGACTTTGGTACATAAAACATGATGTAAGTAAAAATATTTATATTGGTAGAGCTGTTTCTAGATCAAAAAGCCTATTACTTAAATTATGATGAAGAGAATGTAAGGTTCTTTTAGAGTTAATATTTCTCGTTTAATAGATTGCTAACGCGTGATCAAGAAGTCGGTGATTCAAATATTTCTTTGGGCAAGGCATATTTCTTTCTCGAAAACTAAACAAGAGTGTAATACCAAAATACTTCTACTACACTGGGAGTTTGATGATATATCCTTTTATATTTAATTTGTGAACAATCGAGATGTTTATATGAAATTAATTCTAACCAACATCAGCATGTATAAAATTTATGCAGAGAGAGTGAAGGGGGGGGGGGGGGCAATCTCATGGATAAGATTAATAACATCGACTTATTAAGTACAATTTACTTTGAACTAGAAATGAGATCATGCTCATATTTCAGATCATACATCTTTATATAAAATGCACTGAAAAATTGTGATGTAAAATCTAAGTGACATTTTCAATGAATGTAAACTATTATATTTTATTTTGAAAGTAAAATTTTATCATACGACACGTCTTTACGCTCATCATCTAAACACCCTATGTTTCTTCCCTAGCCACCCAATCTTGCCAAACGTCGCCAAACATCGCCAAGTTCTACCTCGAAGGGAAAACATATGAGGATACCGAAAACAGCTCTATAACTATCACAAAAGTACTCCGAATGTTTTTTTAAAGTATTAGAATGATATTATAAGTCTTCTGCAATATCACAAACACCAAAAATAGAGCAAAACTTCTAATAATATAGCATTAAAAGCAATAAAATTAATAGCCAAATGAAATGCACCACGCTAAAATCTAGCAAAATTACTTCTTAACTATATTTGTAAGATATATAATGAAAAAAAAAACTTTCCCATGGAAAGAGTAAAGTCCTCCTTTTACATGCTTTTCCTTGCAGCCGTAAGCACAACAGTACATAGCCATTATTTTACTATTTATATTTCTCAAACACGCTCTCAGTCAGAAATCGCCATTGAAATGTACAGGGTCACAGTCGGAAGAAAACGGGTTCTCAGGAAATTCGTCCTGACTACAACTCCCTTTATCTTTGGCCCCGATTGCAACCCTTAAGCTCTCTCCATTATATACTACCTCGATGTATATATATATTAAAAGATTCATGAGTTAAGTATACTTAGCAAGTATAAAAAGTTAAAAATACTAAAGGTCTAATCAAACTCATCAATGAAAAAAAAAACCTAGACTCTCCCCACCCGCGTCATGCTGCATCTACCTTCATGGGGGGATCTATTTTTAGAATACGATAGCCTACGCTAGTGAAACTAAAAGTAAGCACTGATTCGCTACAAAACAAATTGAAAAACTTGTGTGGAAATATTTTCTAGACTTATCAAAATTATACTCGATCTCAACTGATTAAATTTTTGTTTTTTTAGGAAATGAATGAAAATTTTAAAAATTTTAGGAATATGAATAATATTTCAGGAAATTAAGGAACACTGAAAAAAATAAGGAATTTTAGGAAGAATGAATTCCTGGTTGATCGATAAAATAGACCCCCCACTCGTATTTCAAAGTACGAAAGTGCGCCAAGTTGGCCCGATTCACAAGGGTTACACTTTCATTACGTTTCTTCATTTACTTACCTTCGCCAATCTAGTAGCCCACGACATTCCGGACATCCAATCAGCATACGACTTTTGGGGAATCTGCATTTCAATAGTCTTCTGTGTATTTCATCAGACATTTTTCGATCGAATTCGTTGACTCTTGTTTTTATAGATCTTTTTCAATCGATTTTGCAAAGATTTGTTTCTATAAACTTTTTGGAATAAATATTTAAAACATTCCTCGTAATTCATGTACCTTAACATTTTACGCAAATTTTAAGTAGATATGCAGATTTTTGTAGATTTTATTGGATTGGAGTGTGAAACGTGTCCCGCTGTTGAATGTACGTGCATGTTCAAGAAAACGTGTTCCGGTGTGGATGTAATTAAAAATATGGATATATCAGTGGATATTTTTGGATTGCAGTGTGAAACATGTTCTGTTACATAAAAGTTAGTTTTTTTATTTATTCATCCTGTGTTTTGAAATTATCTTTTGTATTTTCCCATGTTTTTAAAATGGTTCTTTTAAGTATTGATTTTTCTTAAATTTTGTTAAAGTACAATCTTTTTTCTAAGTTCTGTTTTTTTCTTAAATTTTGTTAAAGTACAATCGTATAATCATTTTTTTAAATTTTCTCATTTTTTCTAAGTATTGTCTTTTGCTTTTAACTTTCGACGTTTTGAGTTATAAGTTTTTGATATTGATTTAAAATCAAAAAGTATTTTAAGTATCAAGTGTTTCAATATGGTTTCTAAAATTTTAAGTTTATTATTTTGCCATTACGCAATATTTTTATAATGCACAAAAATCGTATTTTGTAATCTTTTTATGAGTATTATTCACTTTTATTCAAATTGAATTGCACTCATTTATAAAAATTCCAGTTCATAAAACTGTAGAATACGTCACTTTGGTAGGAGGAGCCTATTTTAAAACACAGGAATATACGTCATTTGAGTGGGGAGGAGTCAATTTCAAAACACAGAGAAACGCGCCAACTTGGTGCAATTTTGTACTTAGAAAAAAGAGTGGGGGTCTATTCTACCGATTTACCGAATTCCTTGCTGTTGAAAACTGAAATGAGATGACATTGAATTTCTGTGAATACTAACTAATAAGCGAGGCTGTGCATTTCTGCGATGGTTAGATTTTTCTTTTGTTTACATTGTTGATGCTTGATTAGAGATTGGATAACAGTTTTTTTGTAAATTTTTTAATACGCAAAATTCTTGTGCATAAACATAGTAAAAAATCAGCATTAACCGTTCATTAACCATTATCCCAGTCCAAGGGACTAGGAATTATAAATTGCAGTTTACAGCTGGAGAATGGAGTTTCTGTGTGAATCATTTCTTTTTTTTTTGTCCGCTTTCAGATGTCCATTTTCATTATTAATACATCATTAAAGAAATAGAGAGCACCAATCTGAGGAACGGATTTTCACTGTGGTTACTGAAAGAAAATGTATTCTCAATAGACCCTTGGAAATTTGTCCTTTGTCAGAAAATTGCTTTGTGATTTTGTAATCGCAGATAATAAAAAATAAAAATATATTTGCTGAATTCAGACTATCCCCATGACAGAATCGCGGCGACATGACGACAATGTCGCAGAACAGCAAAAGTTTCCTGCAGAAAGATTTTCATTTTGGACACAAATTATATTTTTGGGAGAATTAACATATTCACGCAAAAGCTCCGATATCATTCCGCAGAACTAGTTTCGTTTTCTGCAGACGATGAATCACTTTCAAACATTCTGGATCAAATAAAAGGGAAAGAATGAAGTTGACCTTTCACCAATAGGGCAGTTCAGGGTCAAGGAGAACACGCTTCTCCCCTCTGTATCTGGCTTCCGGAAATCGCCGGGTTAAAATTCAGCGAGGACGACCAATTTTCGAAAGTTGCCGTCCTCTAGGACGGTCTTGAGATTAGATTCCGTAAAAAAAATAAATTTTTGTCATCGTAAAATTATGGCAAAAGCCACCATTTGCCGTGCCATGAATAAAAATTGAAATGTCGTCACCTGCAAATCCCCCCCCCCCCCCCCATTAACTTAGCTAGTGTACATTATCAATGCCTTCTTTCTAGGCGAACCGTCAGATCCGCATTGTAACCACAGGCACTAGATATTTTCTCTCCCCTCATCCTCCACGCAGTGAATCCGATGACAGAACGAAAATGCGATGGCGTGCTCACGATCGAAGTGACATGTTCTGTTCTCCTTTTCGAGGTCTATATGTGCCGAAATTTCGGATTTTAACAAGACTGACAATACCAATGCTTAAACCCAGACCACGCCTAAAGAAATTTATAAATGTAGAATGAATTCGGCCTGAAGATAACTGCGTCTTAGCAGACCCGAAATGATTTTGTATTCAAGTATGTTAAAAACAAATTTGTCAAAATTTTGTACGGAGAATTTAGTTTGTTTTCTTAAACATTTATCTTTACATAGCTGAAATAAAAGCAATAAGTTCATGTATTCAATTTACATCAATTTTAAAAATTTTCAAAATAAATATGTTCGGCCCGGTCGTAACGTACGTTTAAAAAAAAAAAGACTCAACCCTGCCCGAAACAATAGAAAACTCAAGTCCAGCCCGGGCCTAAGCCCAAATCCACATTTAACTCTTTAAAACCCAAACTATAAAATTTTCATTTGCTATAATAGACGGGAGTAAGTAACAAGTTTTAATTTTTGGAATGGATTCTTCTAGTTTAAGCCAGAAGTGTTTTATTTTCTTCCCCACTTTGGTTTCAACTTTAAAACTAAAACGGTTAAAATTCATTCATGGCATTTGTTCCAGATGTTTGACAACTGAAGTTAAGGTATAAAACATCTATTCAGTCTGAAGATTTTAATCTTGATTGACTACAAGAAATTGACTACAAGATTGACTACAAGAGTGCCAATGAGGTTTAAACTGCTTAGAGACAAGAGGATTTATATGATTATTTATTTACTACGCCTTCAAGTTACCAAACATTGGAAAAAGGAGATATTCCTTACATATCTTACTCCTCTGCCCCCACCCATAGATCAGAATTCCGCCGGTCAGGTCCTTTATCGGAGACTCTGCATTGACGAGTTTGATTGCGGCGGTTAAGCACTGTAAGGGTGGTGTATGAATATGCAGTTATCGCACTTCATCGTGAGGCAGTTGGTTCTAATTTATTATTGTTGTGCGATGTATTTAAGTATATATATTTATGAATATAGACTGAAAAAAAAAATTCTTAGGACGGGTAAAAATTTTCGAGGACGAGTAAAAAATTTCACTAGCCATCCTCGCGGGCCAATGGCCGTACCATGCTGAAAACACTGGTTCTCGTTAGATCACCAAAGTCAGGCAGCATCGGGCGCGGTTAGTACTTGGGTGATTGACCACCTGGGAACACCGCATGCTGTTAGCACATTTCGGGCATGTTAGCCCGGTGGTTTGCGCACTGGATTTGCACGCTGCCACAACTGCCGCCATGTTCATGCGGAGTACGATCATGTTAAACATGTGGGTCCGTAAGTCCTTCCGAGAGGTTGGTGGTAGGGGAAGGAGGGTACGGTCCCTGTGGATGCCTCCCCCACTGGGTTCCGGTCTAAATTGGGTGGCACTTCCCGGTCGTCTAAACAGTTACCTTACACCTTTCTGGTAGGTCGGACGGTCTGGGTCTCAACCACAACAACTAGCCATCCTCACGGATGGGCTAGATTTTTCCAATTTCCTGAAGCCTCCTCTGTATGGTACATTCACTTCTCTCCCTCCACTGAGATTCTATTTTTAGAGATGGAATAGTGTGCTGCCTATGGATTAACTTGCATGTACGCACATGCATATATCACCGGCCGCCCATCTTGCTGCTCCATGTCCTCGGACGAGTCGGACGGCCTGGGTTTCGGCACATGCATATATCTGATCTGTAACTGTGATTTGAAAGGTTCTCGCTGAAAGAGTTTCTTTTGAGCATACCTTGCCACGTGATGCATATGCATTACCACTTGCAGAAACAAGCAGGCAGATTTATTTTGTTTCAAATATTTTTTATATAGAAGTGCCAAGTATTTTCAAAGATTATATTTCAGTTAATGATTTTTAATCATGGCATCTAATGAGAAAGTTATTTACGTAGTTTATGTGAAACTACAGTTATAAAAAAAAACTTAAAAACTCATTACAATCGATGTTATCCAGGTAAAGTGATAAATTGGAATCTTAACGTCTGGAGAAGACGTCAAGAAAATTTCAAAATTCCGATTTGTTTCCATGGCAGTATATGTCATTTATCCAGTCTCTGATTTCTTCTTTAAAAATTATGAAACAATACTTGGAAGAGTTATCAATCTGTCTTACTAATGACACCACCACAAATTTTGTAGCTCTTCTGAAAAGACTTCCTGGTCATTTATTTTCCAGTTTGAAGAAATCCATAGAAATGTTTGATATTAGTCAGGATATGACTAGTACATTTCTTGGCGTACCTTTACCAGAAAAGCCAATTAGCTCAAAAACCTTGAGACTGCACAATTCAATCAACAAAACTGCATTGTTGAAAAATAATATAAGTAATTTAGCTATGTACACTGCATCATTTATTAAGCAAGCAGAGTCATATTTCTCTGAAAATGAATGTAAGAGTAAAGTGACTGCTTTTGGAGTTGCAAAACATTTAAACTTTTTATTTAACAATGATTTCTTATTGTATCCACAACTACTGCAAATATACACCAAGCTAACACAGTAAAAGGTTTAAATGAAGTCAGTTTCAATGCAATGTTAGATTAAATCCCTTTTATTACAAAAGACAAAGGTGCAAGATGTACTCTGGTTTGAATTTGCCATTTTTAATGAATGGGTGTATTCAAAATTATACAACTATATTTGTGATGGTAATATCTGTTCACAAAAGTTGTTTTACAAAACAGCTTTCCATGAGCTGAGTATACCATCATTCATGAAATTTTTTGCTTCAGCACTTACTGTGCCAATTTCTGAAGCAATGTGCGAGACATGGGGTTCTGTCATTGGCCAGGTGAATAAGCAGAGATTGAGATCTGCAGATAGAAATGAAGATGATATAGGAACAAATGATAAGAGAACTTTTATTAAAATAAATGGACGACCTTCTGGTTATAAAAATACTAGGAAGTGTTTAAAAGCAGCGTTAAATCTAATGTATGGAATAAATTATTCTCTGCATTTTACAAACATTCATAGAAACAAAGAGCTAGGAAAATTTGTTACCTCTAAAGTTGTAAACAGAGTGAATAATGAAGCTGAATGTTTACCTTGCTTCAAATGATTAATGGCACAGTTCGCTAGTACAAAATAAAAGCAGTGCATTAACTTTCATCATATTTAAGATGAATATTGTGTTACAATGGTTTTTGTGTGTTTATATGTGTTTTATTTAAACACTAAATAAAGCTGAATTTGTTAAACTAAATATTTTACTTTATTTATGAATTACTCTTAGATTTGTCCATTTGTAAATTCTTACTTCATGGAACATTCTTGCAGAAAGATTTTGGTATTAATGAAGTTTGCCGCAGAAAGCATAATAATTTTCTGCCACAGGGCAGACTATCCATAAAATGAAATTTGAGGATTTCAGCTAATTCGCGGAAGAATCATATGTCTGAGAATCAGGGTTGTCAAAAACCCGGGTTTTTTCATAAAAAACCCAGCCCATTTGAGTTTTTTTTTTTTCAGGGTTTGGGGGGGGGGGGGGAGGTGTCAGGGTTTTTTCAGGTGAATTTTTATAACTTTTATTTTAGCAAATTTTCAAAACTAACATAGAACAATTAATATTTTAAATCAGAACTTTTAAACAATTGAGCAGAGCAGTACTGTTAAATGCTCAGCAGTATGAGTATGACTAATGTATTTACTTCAAATTACATGGTATAATGGATAATGCACATAAAAAATACAACATTCTAAATAAAAATATGTCCTAAAAAATTTTAAAAATGCCTTTAATTATTACATAATTATACATTTAAATTTATAAATGTATTTTGAAAAGTGAAGTTACAAAAATTTAAAAGTTTATTATGAATAATAAAAGAAAAAGAAGTGTGATTAAAAACAATGTATGAAATATGTTATTTTGTATAGAAAGTTTATTAACTTTTTATTGTTAATTGTCAGTAAATGCAATTTTAAGTTCAATTGTCCACTTGGTTTTTTTTTTTAAAAAACCCACCCAGATTTTTTCGGGTTTAAAAATCATAACAACCCTGCTGAGAATCCCTTTTGACGTATGTGTCTGGTGTTCTGACACTTCTACAGCCTATATCATGCATGGTGGCAATGAAGGTTCCCCTTTTGGCCAGCTGGCGGTACAAGCGATAAAACATTGTGATACAGCACACGTCTGTGAAGTGTTGTGGTAAAGCCTTTTCTTAAGCTTCCCTTCCATTGCCATGGATGAAACCATCAGAAAAAATTCATTCCTCATTCGAATACTGATCCATTCCAAGTTTCTAATGATGGTGCATGCAAAAACTGCCGCTTTTATATGTCTTTGCATTGTGAAAGACGGTGTATGTGAGAAAATGGAAAGTGCCCTCTAGTGCCTAACCGCTTAACTTGGGACCATATAATCTTTGACAAAAAGTGTTTGTTTCAGTGTGTTCTATCACCCTTAAAGTTTATTCCATTAGTTTTGAAACACACTGTGTATATTAGGGGTGCACAAACTGTGGCCCGCCGAGGGCTCATCAGTTATCGCAATTTGACTATCGCTCTAGAATGGGTTGGTGAGAAGAAAAATTTTTCAATGATTCGGCAATGAGCCAAGAGTAAAGCCCGGAGCGTAGTAGTTTAGTTCACGAAGGTGACGGCGCGGCCACAGGGGTGAGACGTTCACCAAAGCTAGTTTCACGAGCTTCATCGCCTAAGCGGGAAAGAACTTTTCTAGCCTGTACAGAGCAGGCGCAAGTATGCTTGTATGCATACGCTGGTAGCAAGGAGAAAAAAATCACTTCTGAAGGGCGATTTGGGTGATTTTCGCTGGTGTACTTTTGACTTCGCAAGTACACATTGCTACGTCTCTCGTATAATACTTATTAGCCACAATGGAAAGATCGAAAATGAAAAGAAAGGTAGCGGACGATAATAGAAAGTTTTCGGAAGCCTTGACTTCAAAGTATTTTTTTGTAGAGCAAGATAGTCGAATTACATGCTTGATATGTAATTTTACGTTTAGTGTTTGCAAGGAGTATAACATTAAGCGGCACTATGAGATGAAACACTTGGCAGTTTCAAAGCTTGAGGGAGAAGATCGAAATCGCAGAATCGAATTTCTTCGATGTTCTTTCATTGCACAAAGGAATGTGTTTACAAAAGCGTCTGAACAATTGGATAACTGTGTTGAAGTATCTTTGGATATCGCAGCCATAATCGCTAAAAGTGGCCGCCCATTTACTGATGGCGATTTTGCCAAGCAGTGCATTTTGTTGGTTGCCGAGAAATTGAGACCTGAAGCCACCAACAAATTTAAAAATGTGAGTCTCAGCAGAATGACAATTCAAAAAAGAATTGAAAATTTGTCTAATGATATTAATGAACAACTACAGATTGCTGCCACCAAATTTAAGTACTTTTCTCTAGCAGCTGATGAGTCAACAGACAACACTTCAACAGCTCAGCTGCTTTTGTTTGTTAGAAGGATTTCTGAAAATTTTGTGGTAACTGAAGAACTGATTGGATTGAGTTCAATGAAGGGGAGAACAACTGGAGCCAATATTTTATCCTTTATCTTGAATTTGTGTTCATCACATAAATTCGATAATAACAAACTAGTTAGTATCACCACCGATGGTGCTCCAGCTACGATTGGAGTTCAGAATGGCATGGTGAGTTTGCTGAGAAACCATTTGGGTGATCAAGGCAAAGATTTGCTCGGGTATCATTGTATTATTCACCAGGAATAGCTGTACGCAAAAGAACTGGGATTTGACCGCTTAATGAAGGCAGTGAGGGATGCTATTAATTTTATTCGGTCACATGGTTTGAATCAGGGGCGGCATTTCATTTAGGGGTGCGAGATTTGTATGAAAATCCCCAATATGAAATAAATAGAATGTTTGTTAACAAGGGGGGGGAGGAGAGGGATCACAAAAGTAAATTGATGTTGAGAAAAATAATTGTTGCTAACATAATTTTTGTACATAATTGTGGTAACATAATTGCTGTTAACATAATTTTTCTAAATACAATTATCTATATTTATTTACCTGTTATTGAAGTTTTAAACGCCGGTTCTTAGAGTCTAGATGAAGAGAAAATTTTGTTATAATATCATCATAATCCAGGGGTATATCCTATTCTATAGCTAAAGTAGCTAAAGATGAAAGTCTTTCTTGTACCATTGTATTGCGAAAATAATTTTTCAACCTCCTGAGACACGAAAAATACCTTTCACAACTGGCTGAGCTGATTGACACAGTCGAAAATAATTTAACTAATAATGTTATGACAGGAAGCACATTTTTTAAATTCTGCTCTTTAAAATAATTTAGGCGACTTTTAAAATTGGTATGGTCTATGTTTACATTTTTCACCATCGAATAAAACAGTCGCAATTCACATAGCAATTCCTCTTTCTGGAAGTTTAATACTTTGCATATGGTTGAAACTTTTTCTTTTCCGATATCTTATCCGGATAATACTGAAATAAGGGCAAACAAAACGGATATATTGTTCTCATTAAATCTTGACTCAATTTCATTAGATACTGAATTTATAATTTCATATTGAATCTGTGGTATGATTTAACATCATCATAGGGACTTTTTTCACCTTGGGGATTTTTTTTTCACTGAATTTGCTTGAAATTTTTTTACGCCTTTTCAGTTTTGGTGCAGAATAAGAAAAATTCGGGGGAGCGACCGCACCCCCTATTTGCCGCCCCTGGTTTGAATCACAGACAATTTAAGGAGATGTTAGAATATACAGATGCATCACATAGTGATCTGATATATTACTGTGAGGTACAGTGATTGAGCCATGGAGAGGCATAGAAAAGGTTTGCTGACTTGATTGATGAAATAATACCATTCCTTGAAGAAAAAGGCAAGCAAACTAGGATGTTAAAAGAACTATCTTTCAAGTGTGACTTAGCATTTTTGGTCGGCAGCCTTATCATTGTGACAGCCCATCTGAATGACCTAAGCAAAAAATTGATGGGAAAAAACTAATTTGTTAACCTAATGGCTAATGCAGTATCTGTTTTCAAACTAAAACTCCAGCTGTTCTCAAAGCAGCTAAGTTGTCAAAATTTCATCAACTTTCCTTACCTGATGAAAATCAAGGAAAAATTTCCTGATAAACTACTGGATTATTCGGAACAAATAAACAAGCTGTTTAGCTCATTTGAAAAGCGATTCACAGATTTTGAGTCGCATAAGGTTAAAATGAAATTGTTTGGTGATCCATTTTCTGTTCCAGTTCAGGAAGCTCCCGAAAATGTTCAAACGGAACTCATTGACTTACAAACTTCTGACTTATGCAAGTCTAGATTCCGTGAGTTAGACATTCTTGATTTTTATAAAACTCTACCTGATGAATTTTTGCCCTTAAAAAATAATGCAAGTATATGTGCTACCATATTTGGTAGTACCTATATATGCGAACAAACATTTTCCCTTATGAATCTAAATAAGTCAAAATTAAGAAATAAATTGACAGATCAACACTTGCAATCTGTCTTGAGAATATCAACAACTAGCTTTGAACACAATATACCAAAAATTGTTGGTAAAATTCAGTCTCAACCATCACCCTAATGTGCTTAACTGTTGTGGCCAATCTTTACACATTTTTTAAAAAGATTTTTATATTGTACTATTACTATATATACAAACGTAAACTGTTAATATTTACTTTCAAACTGAATTGGGTATGTTGGCCCTCGGCAGCCTTATCATTTCATGTAAATGGCCCTTCTGCTATAAAGGTTGTGCACCTCTAGTGTATATATATATATGTGAAATATATATAACCATAGTGATCAATTTTACAAAACATCTGTGATAGAATGGCCATTAAACTAAAATTGCCCACTAGCCAGTTGCTAGATGAAAAATTGAATTTACAGGTCTAGTCTGTGGGTACGTAGACTGACATTGCCTAGTAGACCAAAAATAGAATACTGTTTGTTCTCAAGAGTAAACACTCTACTTTTGAAAAAAATTTAACATTTACAGGCATCATATATACTTTAGTAAACGAAGTTGAAAAAACATGATGCTTGTAAATGTCGAAATCAATTTACTGCAAACTTTCGAAATGTAATAAAATAATTAGTGAAAAATTACTAAAATATTATCCTTTCTAACATCATTAACTATTAGTTTAAACGCCACTATTAACTATTCGTTCATAGATACTAATAGTTAATTCTCAATTCCATAATGTCTATGTAATAGTGGCCCCAGATAATAAAACAATTATTTCTATTTTGGGTTGATTGTTCATGTGCGCTTGTAAAGATTAGTTTCGTTTATTTTAGAGACAAATATATGATCAGCTCACCATAATACAGATTGAAGCATATCTAGCGAAAAAAGTAGATTTAATCCTTATTATTTATTTATAAGCATTTTTTTAGATAATGATGAAACTTTTCTTGCCAACACCATTTGGGAAAGATTCCATGCATCGCATATTATAATTCATGAGTTGCGTTTACCTTTAATTATGAAGAATTGGCAAGGCTTTCACCTGTTAATTCACAAGATCCAGTCTCTTTAGCCGATGGTAGTTTGTATTTTATAGGCCGTGATGTAGTAAAATATTTATATAACTGAATGCCGTATGTAACAGCTCCAACTACTGTTAATCCGATCAAAGTAGTAGCAGCTATTCTATGCAAACGATCAATAACTTTCATCTTGATTGAAAAGTATTAAATGTTATCTTTACTATAAAATATTACATAACACATTTACCGCAAGTAACGTGACTAATTTTTCTTTTCTTTACGCGCAGCAGAATCCATCCATCCATTGGGGTTGCAGTTATGGAGCACCTGGCCATATTAGGCCGAATCTCCGAGTTGTAGACTTAAAGATCATGTACTCTGAAATGACATAAAATGCTCCAGAAAAGGGGGATGAGAGTAAAAGAGAGATGAAAGATCACTATTAGGCAGTCATTTAAGTTTTTTTTTTTTTTTTTTTTTTTTTTTTTAAATAAATATACATATTTATATAAGTATTTTAGGATGTGCAGCTGTGTACACCGAGAGTGAGTATTAAGAAGTCTTGTCATTACTATTTTCATTTAACGAGATGTTGAATTTCTAGAATGGTGATTTCTGATTGACTTACACTAGTATTGTAGAGGCTCTTGGCCTTTTTCTGAACTTCCAATGGTGCGGATCATATTCAGGGAGATTACATATCTCTTCATTTGGGATTCTGTTTAAATTTTTGAAAAATTTTGTAGCATTTTTGGCGATTTGATAGTTGACTTTAGAGATTCCGAAGTCCCGATGAATGACGTCATTCCTAAGATATCTGGGAGCTTTCCTTATGTGACGCAGGGTTTTGTTTTGGGTTCTTTGGATTTGGATTAGGTTGCTGGCTGCGGTGAAACCCCATATCGTAGAACCATATAGTAAGATCGGACGTAATACAGTTTTATAAAGTAATGTTTTGTTTTGGTAGCTAGCAAAAGGGGAATGAAGAATGGTGGACAACTTGTTTCGGGCTATATGGAAATTCTTGATTATGTTTTTAATATGTGGTTTCCAAGTCATTTTTGTGTCAAAGGTTAGCCCGAGATATTTGGCTGTGTTAACATAAGGGATGATTTTGTTATTCACTTTAATTTCTTTAGGTTTCTTATTCTTTTTTGAAAAGAGTAGACATTTGGTTTTGCTTTCATTTATTTTTATTTTCCAGTCTCGAAACCAGGCGGAAATTGTGTTGATGTGTTTTTGAAGTCTGGAGCGAATTACGTATCTTTTTGAGCTTCTAGTGTAAATGGCAGTATCGTCCGCGTACATTGCAAGTTGGTTATTAGGTGCTCTGGGTATATCATTTATGTATAGATTGAAAAGGGTCGGAGCCAATTGCGAGCCTTGTGGGACTCCTGCCCTGAGTGGTTTGTGATTGGAGTATTTGTCATTGTGGCGGACGATGAATGATCTGTCCCGAAGGTAGGAGTTTATTAAATGGATAAGTGAGTCTGGCATGTTGTGCTGAATTAGTTTGTATATTAATGCGTCATGCCATAGTTTATCAAATGCCTTCGAGACGTCAATAAGGAGAAAACCAGTGGAGAGGCCGATTTCAAGACCTTCAGAAATGAATTCAGTGACTCTGACCAACTGGTGTGTTGTGGAGTGTAGGGGCCTAAAGCCAAATTGTTCGGGTTTGATAATGTTATTTGTTTCGATGTGTTGTCTGATCCTATTGTGAATAATTCGCTCCGTAAGTTTGCTTAGAGAGTTAAGAAGGCTGATGGGTCTATAATTTTGAGCTAGGGTGTGGTCCTCGCCTGGTTTCGGGATACCGATTACGACAGCTGTCTTCCATTCTTTTGGGAAGTAGTTTAGTTTGAGGATGGAGTTTATGATTGTTGTGAGGTAATAGATGATATTAAGGGGGAGGGATTTAATTGCTTTATTGTTTATATTGTCGTTGCCCGGTGCTTTTCTATTTTTAAGTTTTTTGATTTCATTAATTACTTCTGAGGGTGGGGCATGGTTGGTAATGGATCTGGGGGGGCTGTTAAGAAAAGAGGCTAGATTGGATGTTACTTCGTTTTCAATTTGAGGGCTGCTTAGATTAGGGTTTTCTGAGAATTGCTCTTCATATTTATTTGCAAGGGCGTTAGCTATTTCTGTGTTAGTTCGGGCAATGCCTTGATTGGTAATTAGGTGGGTTATGCGAGTTTTAGGAGTTCTGATTTTTTTGACGAATTCCCAAAGGGAGTAATCTGTGGGAGCAAGTGTGTTGATGAAACGTTTCCATTGAAATTGTTTGTGTGTATGGATATGAAATTTAACTTGCTTGTTCAGGTTGTTTAAGTGAGTCTTTAAGGGGGGGAAACGGGTGGTTTGCCATCTGTGTCTGGTTTCATTACGTTTTTTAATTAGTTTTTTAATATGAAAGGGAAGTTTGTGATGTGAGGGAGGGGGGGTGTTGAAAGAGGTGGCCGTGGCAATTGCCGATTTAATTTCATTGGTGAGCTTGGTAACGCTGACATCTATTTCATGGGTGTTATTTATGTTTGCAAATAATAGCGGGGAGTTTGCTAATATTTTTTGAAATTGTTTCCAGTTTGTAGATTTACAAGAGGGAGTAATGGGAAAGTTAGTGTTGAAGTACAGAGTGAGATTTACAGGGAGGTGGTCCGAGCTTAGGTCGTTAATTGTGTAGATTTCATGAGGGGCGGGGATGTTGTTAAGGAGAGCAAAGTCTATTATAGAGGTTGTTCTGGTGTTGTGTCTGGTGGTGGTATTTGGGTAAAGGTGTCTGAGACTAGTGTTGTTTAAGTGTGAGTTGATGTCTATGCCATATTTGGTTCTTCTGCTGCAACCCCAATTAGTGTGGTGGGCATTATAATCCCCCATCATTATTGATCTGTCGTGAAGGCCAAATAAGGCAGAGAGATCGTCAGTTATGTTGTGTCTTGATCTATGTGTGGCGTATATGGAGCCAATAAGAATGAAATGGGAGTTTGGTAATTTAAGTTTAATTAGTGTGTGTTCAATTATGTTTGTGTGTATTGGAGTCATATTTATGTGTTCTAGGTTATTTTTAATGTAAATGGCAGTGCCGCCGTGCTGGTGTTGCTGGGTGTTAGTGTTGTTTTGGCGAGGTGTGTGGTAAGACGAATAATTAGGAATGCGGTATTTGTTAGGGGGGTCTTTGATCTTTGTTTCTTGAATCAATAGAACATGAGGTTTATGTTCTTCGACGAAGTCTCTGAGTTCGTGAATCTTGTTTTTGATTCCATTAGCGTTCCAAGATAAGATGGAGAATGCGTTTGGGGGGGGGGGAGGGATCATGTTTGGGTTTTGGGGTTCTGATTAAAATGGTGATCTAATAATATTAGCACTTGGAGGCCTTTATCGACTACAGGGATGTTGGATTGGAAGATTTCACCAAGGTCTTTTAGGAATTTTAGTATTTTATTTATGTTCAGGTTTTGAAACATTGCTTTGGCTTCTGTGTAAATTTTTAACAAGTCATTTAGGGGGGAGGTGTTTTCCTGGTTGATGTTTCTGTCGGAGGGATTTCTTATTACTGCATTGTCCTTTGTGTTGATTGTCCTGGCGTGGGAGTTTGTGTCAGTGAGGGGGGGGGATTTTCCTGAGTGCTGGAATGTTGAGTTGTGCTATTTTCACTGTTTGGAGCTATAGAGTTAGAGTTCTCGTGTTTTTCGCTGCTTTTTATGCGATTGCAGAGGGTACCACAGTTTTGGTTTTCGGTTCTCGGTGCGTGGGGAAGGGGGGGGGAGAAGAGATGGTGAGCTGATTATTATTTGTCATAGTGCTGACTTTGTCAGTTTCAAGTTGATTTCTTACTGAGGGAATGTTTTTACACTGAAGATTGCTACGTTGGGGATTCCAAGCGTTTGGTGGAGGGGGAGGGAACCTATTATGGGTGGATTGGCTGTATGTTTGGTTCGTTTGTTGTGCTTGGTAATTGTTTCTAATCGGAGATTGGTTTCTTGAATTTGGAACAGAGTTTAGGGGAGAATTGTTGTAGTTGTACCATACGGGGGGGGGGAGGGTTTCTTTTATTTTCGGGATTTTCTGGGCAACCTCTGTAGTTCGCTGGGTGAGGGCCTCCACAGTTGACACAGGTGGCAGGGGTGGTACGAGGCTTGCGCAGCAGAAACTTTTGAGCTCTGTATTTACAACCCTGCCCGTGCGTCCGGCCGGGGTACGATCCTGAATTGGATTGAAGCTTGATTTAGTCAAACGGGCAGCAAACCAGTGGCAGCAGCATACGGAGCACAGACTACTATATAGTATTCTGTGATACGGAGTGTCCGTAGTAAGTATAG
Source organism: Amaurobius ferox (assembly GCA_951213105.1). Lineage (NCBI taxonomy): Eukaryota > Metazoa > Arthropoda > Arachnida > Araneae > Amaurobiidae > Amaurobius > Amaurobius ferox. The sequence continues at coordinate 113,674,725 of OX578134.1, forward strand.
GGAGATTTTACCTACGTCACGTTCCCGTAGCAACCATTTGAGCAGACGACTGCTTTGAACAAGTAACAGTTAGAACACCATGAATCAACATTACAAATCTTATTTTTCGCAGCTAGATCCTGGATATAAAAGCTTATATAAGCTAAAATCAATGAAACTTGAGGTGAAGATCCTTATGATAGATGCAGATTACTCACGGAAAAGTTATATTTTAATGTGTTTGAAAATCAACATGATAATAGTTGGAAACTTTATTATATGGAAAAAAATGTTTACACAAATCAATCTCTTGCCAATTCAGAGTTTTGATGTAACTTCATGGTCATTGAAATCTCATGTCGGTTTTATGTCATGTCTGTCACGATGGGTTTTTAATTTTATATTAAATAAGTAGACAAATGAGATTTTGAAACTTCCCTAGGAAATAGCTGTGATATAGATATACATACTGTGAATAAAATTTATTTTCCCAGAAATTTTATCTTCTATGTCAAATGTACTACATTACATATCTGATGTTATGTCTGTTACAAACGAAACAACGTTTGTCACAAACGCACTATCACTACAGGTATCTACTACTGAATTTAGTGATTATAATTTGATGTTAATTTTTTTTAATTTTAGATTTATGAAACAAAATAAAAATTACGGAGTTGATTGCTAATAAAGCAATGATTGTATAATCAAATTATAGAACTAGAAAAGTTTGTGCTTTTTTTTTAAGATTTATTAAACTTAAATTGAAAAGCATACTGTGCCATATAATGTACTCACCATGAATAAAATGTTCACCGGTTTACGACTATTCTCCTCCCATGCCTGCCCATAGGACATTCTCTTGAACATAACCACGCAATAATGCGGGCTCAAATCTCTTTGCAGTTTTCAGGGGGTGATAGAATGGAATATGAAGCATCTTTTGGCAGAGGAAAATACGAGGAAGGTTAATAAAATAATAAACTATCAATTAAAAACTGAAACAAACTAAGTAATTTGTAGTTTTTCAAATCTTCAATAGATGGCGCATTAGTGCCGTCTCAAAAGTGTGTGTGGGGGGGGGGGGAGCATTGCTTATGCCAGAGTTATTTTAAATGAAAATTACGCATAACATTTAAAAATCTTGAAAAGTGTGTGTTGGGGGGGGGGGGGGGGTCACTGCAAACTTTCCTGTGCTTCAAATTTTTAGTATTCCAATCTTCTCTGTTGATTCTTAAAGGCCCTTCTTTGCTTCTTTTTATTCCCTTTATTTTCAATTATTCGAGGGAATGAAAAAAATGATATAATTAATTACAGCACAAATCGCCATTATCAAATTCAATTACTTTATCTTAAAGAAATTATGATTATATATGATATCGGCTGGATATAGTTTTAATAAAACAACTTTCTAAAAAAAATTTCACACCAAAACGCATCTTTTACATATAACCTAATGTAAGTTCAACGTTTTTTTATACAAAGAGAACTTAGGATTTTCTCAGCTAGATGGACGTGACGTCACGTGAAACCTAGAATAAAGTAAAGTTTTAGATAGCCTTGGTATCGTCACCTTCGAGATCTCTAGTTCACGAAGGTGACGCTTACCTTTAGTTCACGAAGGTGACGCTTGGTATAGATGAGTTGTACAACGTCACATTCCCCCTAGCAACGGTTGCTACCACCATACTCTTTGTAGACGCGATGCCGTGTAGGGGAATCGCGAACGTGACGTCACATGAAACTCATCTATTGCAGCACAACGAAACGTCAATGGTATGAGAGTGTACCGAGTGTGCCATTTTGATAAAAAATATCGAATCGAATATTATATATTACAGAATACTATATAATTGAATGTATCACAGAATACTATCACATTAACTAATTAATATCACAGAATACTATATAATAATAGTCTGTGATTAATATATTACTGACTCTTCTCTAATCGTTCTCTCCCACAGACTATAGATATAGTAACCTTGGACTATAGTATTCTGTGGTTCTCTCCAAAAGAGTGAGAGGCAAGGCAAAGTGCCATATCCTCTGAGTTTTAGCTCCTTGGAGCGTAATGTAATATATTACTTAAAACTTCCTAAACTACAAATGAAATAACACAAGGAATTGTGTAAGTTTAAATGCTATATTTATAAAATACTTATTCATTAGTAATATTTTGTTTGTAATGTCATCGACTACTGAACATTTTTTAAGAAATAAAACGTTTTATATCAATATTTTTGTATTGTAGGTATTGGAATCAAAGAAATATATATGTATTTATTGCAATTTATCATTACGTAAGGTGAAACTATTTCAGTTATAGTATTCCTATGATGGACAATTACCAGGGAGTGGTTAATTCCAGGCAACATAACTTTAGATTTATACCTTTTGTTACACCATCCGAAGAAATCAATGTAGAAAATGCCACTACATCTCATGTTGTTTCTAGTTCTAATTTAAGTGGAGAAGAAGCAAGATTATTTTACAAGGAAGTAATATTATCTCCTTCCTCCCCATCAGTTTCCCAATTAAGTTATGTGAAAAAACAATCTGAAAATTCAACAAAGAATGCAGCTTCAACGATTTACGACAATAGGCGTACCATATTTTATCATGCTCAAAATGGTAACATTGAAGGCATTAAATATCACCTTTCTAATGGATGTGATATTGATGTGCAAGATATGTATGGGTGGACTTCATTAATGTGTGCAACATGTGAAGGGCACTATGCTGTTGTTGAATATTTAATAAAATGTGGAGCCAATTTAAGTATAAAAAATAAACAAGACAAAACAGCCCTAGATATTGCTTCAAATAAAAAATATAACTCCTTGATTAATATTCTTAAAAATGGTGCAATTGAAAATGTTTCTAGTACTGACAGTAAGACAGAGGAAAAAGTAAAGCATTGTTATTTATGTGATTGCACATATGTTCAGTCTTCATTAGTACACCAAAGAAGCATAGCTCATTTATTCAATAGTAAAAAAGCTCATACTTCTACTTATTATCACATACCTGAAAATAATAAAGGTTTTCAAATTATGTTAAAAAAAGGTTGGGACAAAAATAAAGGCCTTGGAATAAATTCAAAAGGTCGAAAATTTCCAATAAAAACAGTTTTAAAGAATGATAGAGCTTGTATTGGTGGCAGAAAAGAAGTGTCCAGAGTTACCCACTTTGGTCCTAAAGATTATAATTCTGTAAAGAAACATAATCAGTCTACTTTGAAATTAGCAAAAGAGAGAAAATATAGTAAGCGGAATACAGAAAAGTTAAAAAAAAGAGACCGTAAAAAAGAAATTGATTTCAGGAGACAATTTCATTTGGAATGTTAATATATTCATTAATATATATGCATATGTTTTATATGTAAAAAACATACTTGTCAACTGTGGTATAAAAATTTATTACTTTGAAATTTAAAAGTTTTTAATAGAAATTCATATTGATTTATTTTCTAGATATAGCTATGCATGTTATGTATCATTCAAAACATGAAACTTCTTTTGAAATGGTTTTTCCTGGCATTTGTCACTCATGCAAAAGTGACAAAAAGTTTTTGATGGAAAAATTTATTTTTGATAGAAAGATTTGTTATAAAGAATTTGGTGAAATCCGCCATTTTTTTTGGCGCCAACGTATATGGTGTTTGAAAAGTCCTAACAGAAGCTAGCTTGGGCTTAACAAATATAAACATATATATTTAAATAATGTTAAAGTATTAAAAAAAGTCGATACTTAGAAAAACGACTGTACTTTAACGAAATAAAATAATGTTAAAAGTATTAAAGAAAGATGGTACTTTAACAAAATTTAAGAAATAACGATACTTAGAAAACCCCCAGTGGGGGAGAGGGTCAATTTTGGATGCGGCAATGTTGAAATTTTCAATGGGAACCCCCATTTTTTATTGCAGATTTGGATTCTCCAGAAAAAATTACATACATTTGACCTACGATTTTTGGTTTTTGCTCTCCCAATGGCGCTATAATAGAGAAAAACGAAAGTGGGGCACTAACGTTTAATAATTACAGAAAAAAGCACCCTGATCATGAGAGGCAAGGGGACGCATGTTAATCAAGCACCCCAAAGGGAACAGAAAACTACAAACAGTCCACATTGTTGTTCCTGGATAATGCTAAAAGTAGTTTTGAACCGTTTTCTAAACTGAAGTCAACAGTTGTCGCTGAAGTGAATGGTTAGCAGGGGGAGGGGGTCAATTTTAGCATCATTGGATAGTTTTTTTGAAAATATTGAACACGTAATTTTGTATTTATCTATCTGAAGTGTATTTCCGGAGCCATTCCCATTTTTAAACGTTTGTGCCCCACTTTCATTTTTCTTGATTATAGCGCCATTGGGGGAGCAAAAATCGTAGGTCAAATGTATGTAATTTTTTCTAGAGAATCCAAATCTGCAATAAAAAATGGGGGTTCCCATTGAAAATTTCAAAGTTGCCCTTCTCTCCAGGAGGGGGGGGGGGGGGGGGTCAATTTTGGTATCATTGGATAGTTTTTCTAAAAATATTGAATACTTGTTTTTTTATTTTTTAATCCGAAGTGTATTTCTCGAGATATTGCGTCGTTCTGGAACTTTCTGGACACCCTGTATGTATATACAGGGTGATTCAAAAGTTCGGAGCAAAAGTAAAACACTATAAAAAAATATCTATGGGTCGAATAGACATGTGGTTTGCAGATTAATATTCACTGTAGTGGGAAATTTTGTATGGCATGAAAAAGAAATAGTTCAAAATCTCGACACTGGGGGGGGGGGGGGGCACTGCTAGGTCAATCCATGTCAAATCAACTAGAAAAAAAAGAATTTGACACCCATGATCTCAGATTTTGATGAAACTTGGCATGTTTATTCCTTTTATAGATGTAAGTAAGCATATGAAATTTTTTTGCTCCATCTCGCACGGTTTAGGTTTTACAGCCTGTTAAAGTTTTTGAAATTTCGCAGTTTTTATAAATTAGGCGGAGGAAATGCAATTTGTGTTTCTATAGAAAATAAATTATATTTCCCTTGTTTACCAACCAATGTTGATGAAATTTTTTATGAGTATACATCAATATGTAAGGAATCCAGAAAAAAATAAATCAAATCAGCAAGTATATATAAATGGTCAGAAAAAAATCCTAAAGTTTTATTTATAGATTTTTTTAAATAAAATACTGAGTTCTACGCTAAGTGAAATATCTTCAAAAGGGAAAAGGATAATCAAAAGAATTTTTTTTTTTTTGTTCTAAAAGATATGCTCTACCGCACGAAAAAATAAAATAAATGGTTTTTTCACTCCTTCATTATTTTTCCTCACTTCAAAGATAGAAATCACTTGACTCGTTCATTTTCTTGAAATCGTTAAATTAAAATTACAATTTCAGTAAAATTATATTAAAATTTGAATATATTTATAATGTTTGTTGGAATGGAAAATGTATTTTTACAAAACCATTAAAATGTTTCAAATTATTCTTTAATTTTCTCCAGTGTTTTCATAAGCTTGATTGAACATGTATCATACATTCTTGAGAGAATTGGTAAGTTCTTCCAGTGATTGTTTTTAGGGGTTCCACAATTGCAATGACATGAGGGATGGGTACAACACATTCATCTTCCTTTTTGGGCCAGAAAAATGATGGTGATGGTCCATAAGGATGTAAAAACTTTACAGTGACATCTTCTGCATTCACCTCCCTCACCATACCAAAATACCATAAGCTGTCATAAACACAAGCAATAAAACATCCAGGATATAAGTCTTCTATTTTCACAGGTAAAGTTTTCTGCTTGTTACATAAGTTGAAAATGAGAGCTGGTGTTTCATCACTGCTGATTTTTCTAGCCTCAATTGTTCCCAAATCGTCTGTTGGCAGAAAGCTGTGGAATGATCTTGTTCCTGGAAGAGTTTGAAGATCTTTGGCACGATTTTCCAAAGCTAGGCGAGTTGAATCAACCGCTTCTTTAGAAATAAGTTGGAAATTAATACTTGTAATGTTGGATTTGCAAAACTCTAAAAGTTCATTTGTTGTTATAATTTGTCTGTCCAGATGTCGTTGAAGACTTTCCTTCCTAGCTAAACGTACCCCCTATTCTATCACATTCAGTTTTACTGTGACTGGTTGCAAAAAATGACCACTGAGCTTTTAGTTGAAAGTCCCTCTCATGCAGACACAGATTCATGAAGTTGTATTTATTTTTATACTGCCCAGCACATCCGTCACTGAAGTAGTGAATGTTTGTTATGTGTGGGTAGTTCTCTTTCAGAAAGGCAGTTACAGTTTTTTGGATCTCATACCATATTCCGTCATGTTTAAGGTCATCAGATATGATACAAAGAGGTAAAATCAGTTTTTTATTGCTTGCATCCTTGCAGTGAATCATGACAGGATGAATAGTGCATGAATCTGAGGTCCAGTGATAACCTTGAGCCTCTTCTTGTATTAAAGTATAATTTTCACTGAAATCCATTGATATAACAGCTGTATTTGACGAAACCGTTTTCTTTAAACTTTTAAAAAATGAAGCTTGTGATTTAGCAATGTATGAATGAGGTATTAACTTGTTCCGTTTTTCTACTAAGTTATCAATAAACTCACCAACTGAGCTCGAGCACAGTATCATTTCAGTTCGATCAGTCGAAACCTACTGATTATACTCGACTGGGTCTTCATCATCGTAGTTCTCAAATTTTGACTGTAAAAACTGGACAAGGTTATCTTTTAATGGGCACTTGTCGCAATGCCTTAGCATACATTCTCCTCCTGCTCCTTCACAAAGAATATATACTGCATAAGGTCTTTGTAATTATCTTCAATACCTGCTCCATGAATCAATAAAATCACATTTTGATGAATTGTGCATACACACACTGTGTCCCACTAGCACCAGCCAAAACACACCACTTAGGTCTCAGGGAACAAAAAGTTGAAAGACCAATTTTCAAGTCAGGTATACGCATTTAAAAATTGAGTATAGCTCATTAAGATTACATAAAATCAAGCGTTTTCTCTTATATACTTTTTTTCCTATACTTACCACATCCTTCATCCCTGGCAAAATTCTGGAATGTTCATCACTCTGATAAAATCTTTTTACCAATTCAATAGTTTCAGGACTCAACTTTTTCCCATATCTAGGATCTGGTTCTGCTAAAAATCCCTTGTTTTCAAACAGTTTTTGAGACTTACGAACAGAATAATCAGATACGTTGAAAGTTTCTGCCATTTTTCTTCTAGACCACATTAGTAAAGCTGGAATTGTCAGCATTTGAATCTGTTTGTTTCTTGATGCACCACTTAATTCATTTTTAATTATATCTACAAGCTTATCCAGATCTTCAGATTTTTGTATAACACTTTTTTTCAAGTCACTTTTTTCCTCTGGAAAATCAACTTCAAGAACATTTTCAATTTTCTTTTTAGATTTTCATGTACTTTTTGTAGGTTTTTTTTACCGTAAGATGATCTGCTATGTTCACCAAGTGCATGTAATTTCATTGGGGAACATCCGATTTCATGGAATGAAGAATTTAATTCATCAACCACACATTTTTTTTGTAATTGGAATAGTTCATCAGGAGCTAATCCCACATCAGCAACTTCCTCATCTTGGACATTTAAGCTACTTTTGCTTTCGACATTACTCTCATCAATTTGTTTGTCTTTAAGTAGATTATTCCTGCAAGATGCACGAAGTTTTTGTCCTGGTTTCACTTTGTAACCCTTTGATAAAATTATCCTATTCTAATGTAAAGTTACAACATGAAGTGTTTTTTTAATTGAAGTTTTATGTTTTTTAAAAGGGTCACAACATACCTTTTGTAAAAATTCATACTTGTTCAAAAACACTTTGATGATGAAGACAAATAGTTTTTAACTCATAACTTGATTCCGTTTTAAATTTTAAGAGTTAAATCAGATTCAGAGAGTTTTTCAATAGTTTGTATAGCTTTTTTCTTGACATAGCTTAACAAATGACAATCACTATGAGTAACTTTCCCCACACACTGCACTTCTCCATTTTTCCAACATTCAAAAATACTTAGTGTTTGATTGCTTATAAGATTTCTTGAAATAAGTTACTGTTAGTGAGTTGACTAGTTTAGAACTAGTTTTCAAAACTAAATTAAATTGTAATATAATTTTCTTTTCTTTAATTAGGCCTAATTGTTGAAAATAAGGAAATCAGTATCTTATTTCTAAATAATCTCAATTAAGATATAATTATGGATAACCTATTTTATAACATTTATGGGGTTTTTTTTTTTTTTTTGGACAAGCCTGATTAACAATTTATTAAATCTACTCTATTATTTTAATCATATGCCAAAAGCCACTGGTTCTTTTAAATTTGTGTGTGAATTTTGAATTTTTTGAAAAAAATCTTGAATTACTGAATTTTTTGTTTTATTTTAAAGTTTTTTTTTAAATTCATTAAATGGGTCTTGTCTAATTTCATTTGAAAGTGGTTGATATGTGACATGTTTAGTTCAAATTTTAATATAATTTTACTAAATTTGTAATTTTAATTTAATGATTTCAAGAAAATGAGTGAGTCAAGTGATTTCTATGAGAAAAAATAATGAAGGAGTGAAAAAAACCAATCATTTTAATTTTTCATGTGGTAGAGCATATCTTTTAGAACAAGAATAAATAAAAAATTTTTTTGATTATCCTTTTCCCTTTGAAGATATTCTACTTAGCGTAGAACTCAGTATTCTATCTAAAAAAATCTATAAATAAAATTTTAGGATTTTTTTCTGACCATGTATAGATACTTGCTGGTTTAATTTATTTTTTTCTGGATTTCTTACATATTGATGTATACTCATAAAAAAATTTCATCAACATTGGTTGGTAAACAAGGAAGATATAATTTATTTTCTATTAAAACACAAATTGCGTTTCCTCTGCCCGATTTATAAAAACCGCGAAATTCTAAAAACTTTAACAGACTGTAAAACTTAAACCGCTTGAAATAGAGCAAAAAAATTTTATATGCTTACTTAAATCTATAAAAGGAACAAACATGCCAAGTTTCATCAAAATCTGAGATCATGGGTGTCGGATCCTGGTTGAACTGATGTGGAATGACCCTGCTGCAAATAAAGCCATGGAGGTGACTTATGCATTGACTATATCTTAAGGACTGTTATCTTATTTGACTATATCTTAAGGATAGAATATTCATCTATGTACGACTATAATACATAGCATCGACAACCGAACAATGGATAAATTTTTGATAAAAACTAAAAGAAAAAGAGTAGTTACTGATGCTGATAAAAAAGAAGAAACAAAATATTCCTCGATAGAAAAAGCAAATACAAAGGTAAGTTTTCTGTCCTTGCATCTTTAGACTTAATTCATTCTGGAAATAAAGTTTAGCATGAGCAAGTCAAGTGGATCTATCGTAGAGTAGAAAATACAACGTGAAAATTGCATTAAAACTGGGGCAACACACGTTAAGATAGAGAAAACGAATATTTTAAAAAGCCCTCTTCCACTATCCTCTTTCTTGCACGGGCATAAAAGTCGCAAACAACAAAAATGTGTCGTAAGCATGTCGAGCAAGTCCATTGGATACAAATTAAATCGCAATTACAACAATCAGCACAATTAGACCAATTACACTATCTTCCGTAAACATAATAGTTTTTATATTTTCAATACTCCTCTGAACTGATTGCCGAATATAATACGTGACATTTTTACTAAAGTCTCAATGCAGAGCTGCTCAGGGCCTCATTGATTAACTAAAGCTCCTATAATAGAAGCTTAGCCTATGATAACAAAAGCCTCAAAACAACAGTGTTTGCAACAAAGAAATGTTAGATTTTCAAGAAAAATGATGAAAAAGGATAAAATTTTAACTTTAAAAATTGGTATAAAATTTTCAGGGGCCCTTCGAAATATATACAAGGTGTCCCAAAAAGATTGAAACAAGCTCTAATTCTTTACCTGTTGGAGATATATGGGCAATGTAAATTGCAAAAATGTTGAGAGTAAGGTAGGAAATAAGACTATGTTAATGAAATAGTCCTCCCATTAATTTTAAAAAAGTTACCTTTTTAAATATTTATACGACCCCCTTAGACAAATTTGGTCAATCAGAAAAATTTTAATGAAACAGGATCATTGAAAAAGAAATCGCATATCTGTATCTTTAAAATTGAGCAAGTTATATTTAATTGAACATTGTAAATGGGGACCATAGATCAAATTAGAAATGTAAATTTGTGACATACTATCACAAAAAAGATAAAACTGAATGATAATACATAGGATACCCAACATCATAGTGAGTACCACTACTTTATATGATCTCTGTCTGTGTAATGTTTTATTTAAATGCATTTGTGATAAAAAATTTTGACACATATTAATGTATTTTTAAAGTAAATAATTTCCATCATCAATTTGTTTATGATCCTTATTTTCACTGATGAAACAGCCTTTTACATGGTATAGAAAAGTGGCATAAGTCAGATTTTTTCCTTTGCCATAATTCAGTTGATTTTAAAGGTACATGTAGGGTTCTCTCACTCGCAGAGATAAAATCGCTGCGTTCGACTGTATTGACTCAGCTGAATATAAATTAAATGCCTGTGATCAGGTTGTCGGTGTCATTTCGGGAACACCAACTGCTTAAAGGTAGACGTACTCTTGGATAACGTAAGTGTCGTATCCAGGATTCCGACAAGGTGATAATTATAAAATTGGTAAAATGCAAATAGGAAAAGTTTCCAAAATCAAGAAGATTTCAAATCAAAAGTTGAATAATTAAAATAAGGTTTTATTTCAAACTCAACAGAAAACAATATTGAAGATTACAAAAGCCGGGTAAAATCGGCCTGAGATGACAAGTCGTAGTACATCGACTTGCTGCATGTACGGATGTTAAGCGTCTCTCTCGATGCGTGTCTCGCATGGAGTATATATTCAGGCTAAAAATTCTGTGACCACCTAACAACATGAACTTTGAGATTGTTTCTCATGACCCCATCGTATCGGGACCACACATTCTCGTAGCGTCGAGATATCTCCCCCCGCTCTTTGATGACAAGTGGAATGGCAAAATGGCTAGATTTCGTGGAAATCTGAGGGAAGTTTATGGCTCTGTTTTTCCCAAGCGCTAAGTTGGAGGTCTGGGCACAAGAAGGTAATGACCTCAGGAATCTTCAGAGAAAAAAATGGCGAGCATCCAACTCTGAACAATCCTGAGTTTCTTACAGTACAGATATGCAGTTTTCTTTTAATGATCTTGTTACATTAAAAATAAAATATTTCTGATTGACCAAATTTGTCTAAGGGCAGGTCGTATAAAAATTAAAAAAGTGTAACTTTTTGGAAATTAATGGGAGGACTATTTTCACGTATTGATTCAATTAACTCCATTTCCATCTCGCATGACCACTATTTATCGACTTCCATCTTTATGACACAGAAATATTATAAATACTTAACAAAATTCTAAATCTAAACTAAAATAATACTTCGAGCTGCAAGGTTATTATATCAATATATTCTATCTGTTCGCGCTCCACAGATTCAAACTTGTGTGACGATTTCACGCCAAACCAGAATGTAGTAAAATCTGCGCCAACCTTTCTACACACGTGATTCCTCCGCTACTCATCTGTGATTGGCAGGTTGGTGAAAAATTGTCCCAAATGAACAACTTTTTCTATACCGGTCAGATAAACTTGTCCCAATTTTTTTACCTCATTTCACACGAGTTTTCCCCCCAACTCTACGTAAAAATTGTTTGAAAAGTTGGTTGTCCGAAAAATTACCAGAAAAGTTGTTGAATGTGATACGGCCTTAACGAATTCTGCTCATAGTGCCTTCAACAGGAATGAGTGGACCCAGAGAATGCCACGAAAACATTCCCCAGAGCTTAATGCTGGACTCACCGCCTTGTGTTCTTCCAGCAATGCTTCATGAGTATTTGTTCTCCGATCTTTCACACCTTATATGACAACATCCATCCGTTTGATGAAGCAGAAAGCGTGACTCATCAGAGAAAGCAATCTTTTGCCAATCAGCAGTGATCCAATTCCGATATTGCCATGCAAATGTAAGTCTTCTCTGTCGATGCACCTTCGTTAGCATAGGTGCAGTGACTATCCATCTGCTTTTTTTTTTTGGGGGGGGGGGGGGGCATACACAGCTCAGGGTTCGTTAAACTATCGTTTGAGACACACTTCCAATAGTCCCCTGATTCATTCAGTCAGTGATGTTGTTCCACTGTTGAGTGGTGATCAGCCTTCACGAATTTCAGGAACCAACATTCACTAATCTCTGTATGCAACAACTTCACTGTACTAACTTTGGAAGTAGAAAAAAATAATTTTTTTTTATGTTTTTGTATTTTCAATGCCGCTTGTGTTAGTGAATTTATGCAAATACTTTTGTGCTTTCATTTTCCTTAATAACACATTTTTTTTTTATAATCCTCACTTGTAGTGCAATCATCTTTGAATTCCTCAACTGGAATTATCTCTTCTGGTTCTGAATTTACCTCTCTCTTTTAGTTACTAACTGTGCTAAATTTAATTCTATACACTCCCTATCAATATACCCAATTTTGAAACCATCTTTTATTTTGTTGATTATGATACTAGTGAGTCTTTGTGATACAGTTTGCTCTTTTCTCAATTTCTCTAGGTGATCTGCCATATTTTAACACAAAAAATAATATTGATTAACCTTATTGCAGTCAGTTTTCTTTTCTATGTTTATAGACTAAACTGTTCTATTTCATAAATCTTCAAATATCTTCTAGCATGTAGAACAAAAAATTCTTGCACTTACCTTTTCTGCAGGTAAATTCTAAAGTTGTTCCTATATGCCATCAAACCCCACATTAGGTGCCAAATGTGGAAACTCCAATATAATATTTCCCAATTCTTGACGAGGTTCCTTTTGTATTGTACAGAAGTAAACAATCAATCAGTCCAATATGGATTGCTTTACTATATTTTATTCTCCATACACTTACTTAACTACTTTGCACTAACTAAACCTATATACAGTTATGTACATTATTCCTATATACAGTTAAGTATTAAATCCAATGTCCGATATCGGGTTCTTGGGAATGCACATGTACATCCATCCAATTCACAAGTTTTGTTTCAGTTAATGCTCCATTGTATACATGGTGTAGTTTAGCTTAGTGTAAAATTAAATGTTTTTTAGCATTACATTTACACATGTAGATGCAATGGTCAGTAACACTAACAGAATGGGTTGGTAATCAGCTAACTAGATATTTTGTTGAAATTAATACATCAGAAACTAGGATTTCAACGATGAAATTAGAATTAATTAGTTATAAAACAGATTTTTAAAGAACTTAGTGGACACAATCTATAGAACATGATTTGAATACCAGTGCCTTGTATAACAGAATTTTGGGTTGACATGTTGACAACTTTGAAATTAAAAGTTCATGAATGTGCATGTTATGTCTATATAAATATATTAAGTGACCATGCCCAATCAAACAAAAGTGATTATAGTGCCCCTAGCGGAGAATTTAGAAAGTTAGGATAACAAATTCAGCTAATTCAGCAGGATAGACAGAAAAAAGTCAATTATAAAGTTGTAGAGCATTATTCAATAATAGGAATCAACAGTATCACAGAGGGTATTTATTTGACACAATAGGGTTATTGGCGAATGGCTATCCTATTCAGGAATGCTAAAATAAACAACACTTACATGCACGGGAATCTGATGTATGTACAGCTTGTTCAAAATCTCCTTTGTAGATAACAATATACATTTGAATTCAAGAAAGAATATTGCCATATACTTTACAAGCATTACAGGTGTCACCATATTACAGCATCTGGTCTAGCAACCATTGAAGTTTGAGACATATTTATTTATTGCCTTCCATGTACATGTTTTGTGCATTCCTGATGCCATTGACTTATTATCTTGTTTTGTTATAGAGTTACCAACTTCTTCAATCCTTCAGTGAAGACATTGCAATAAATTTTATTCAATGGGGCATGATTATTTTACTATAGATAGACTTGGCATGTACACGTATGGAACTTTCATTCCAAAGTTATTTTGGTAAAGGATTTTCCTAGGAACCCTGTATGTAAAGAGAAAGAAAAATCAGACTCGAATTTTAATGGATTTATAGGTTTTGAATTTCCTCAAATGAGATTCAGTCATTTTTCAAGACTGGTATGATATCATCTAAGCAAATTGAGCTAGTTAAACTAAGGCGTTGGCCGTTGGGTAAGGAAAAGGCCTTAAATTTTAAAAACTTAAAAAAACATAATTATATTAAGTTTTTAAATAAATCATTTTGTATGTAAATTTTTATTTAAAAGTGAATGGCATAATTTATAAAATGCAAATGTGTCATTTTTGAGATAATGTGTGTATATATCTAAAATAAAAAAATATATAATATAATTATCAAAAAAGTGGATGCTTTGTAAGTACTTCAAAATATTAAGAAACTAGAAGGTATACCCACCGTATGATGAAATTAAAAAATTTGCAAAACATTACTTCCCATTCACTTACCGGCAACACTTGTGCTCCTACTATCTATGGACACGTGAGAGCCATACACCTCTCCCAATTAATATTATTTCCTATACGACTCCCCTCTCAAAACATACATACTAGTCATCCTCTAACAAAATGTAATTCATTTACGACCCCGTAACAAAATGTATTTGCCCCATGAACAGTGGATTTTACTTAAATGTGAATCAAATCAAGTATATATTTAATTAATAATTTCCACAATGTAACAGAGATTATCAAAAACATTGATCTTAATTTTGCAAAATATTGGATTTTCACCAATTAGACATCCTTTTCAATAAGTTAACATCATTTTCATTAATTTGGCAATATTTTGATTAATTTGGCAACATTTTTAAAAAGTTGCAAAATTTGTTACCAAATGGGACTGTTTGACTGATAGACGGACCCTACCGAAATGCCATTACAATACTATCTCCTAACAAAACATAATTGATTTCACTGATTTAATATCACTTTTCTTTATTTGGTAACATTAAAAAAAGTTGCCAAATTAATATGTAAATTTTTTGCCAAGCGTTGTGAATGACTGAGAAATGGTTTGATTTAATTTTGAAAAATGTTGATTTTTCATTTATTTAGCGTCATTTTATCAGTTTGGTGACAATTTCAAAATTTGGTTGTATTTTGACCAATTTGGCGACTTTCTAAAATGTTGCCAAGTCGGACTGACAGATTCTACCATAACATCATTATAGTTTTGTCCCCTAACAAAACACAATTTCATTGATTTAGCATCATTTTTATCAATTTGGCAACATTTAAAAAAGTCACCAAGTTGGCAATATTTTACCAAGTTTTCGCCAAGCATTACAGAGATGAAAGGATAGAGAAATGGGTTATTCTTATGGTGAATTTACTTTCCCTACAAGGAGCATGATATCTCTTGAAAGAATCAAATAATTCCCATGAAATTTGGTATGATTATTTTAAACTGTAACAATAATAAAGCTATGGATTTTCAGCGAGGTTGAGTCCTGAAAAAGTTCCAATTTATTTTATTGTTGTTACTGTGGCGATTGGGCGTCGCCAGGCTCCGAACCAGGGACCCTTTGGTTACAAGACCGATTTTATAATCACTGAGCAAAAGCTAGCTCCTCCTCTGGTCTTATAATTCGGGTACAGGCTCCAAGCATCTTTGATCAGATGTCTTTGCTGCCGCACACTCCCTCCGCTGATGAGGAAGGCCGGGAGGCATGACGGTCAGTCGTGATCAACCAGGAAGTGAGTGTCAAGGCTTCTGACTCTGTGTGGTGCTGCCATCTCGTGTTGAAAGGTGAAGCCGTTGGAGAGGAGGGTTGCGTGTTTCGAATGTCCAGGGTAACCACTGTGGCGATTGTGCGTCGCCGGGCCCCGCACCAGGGACCCTTTGGTTACAAGACTGACATTATAATCACTGAGAAAAAGCTAGCTCCTCCTCTGTTCTTATAATTCGGGTACAGGCTCCAAGCATCTTTGATCAGATGTCTTTGCTGCTGCATTACCTTAAAATATTAAAATTTGTTCATTTGTACGAAATATTTGTAGAGAAATGTTTAGGATAGATACATCAGGTTTTAAATATACACTGCTCAAAACAATTAAGGGATATTATGATTTTGGAAATAAACTGCTGATGAGAAAAAGTTTTGTTGGCTGATATGATTCATACGTGTTGTAAGCTATTAGAAAAAAAAAATTATGCACAGAACAAGGAATAATTAAATGTTATTCTTGTTTTTGTCAGAAAACAAAAAATGCACATTTTATACATGTTATAAAAATGAACAACAAATGTGATTTCTCGGGTAAAAATGAGCTTTAATAAGCAGTATGGTTTTCCCTGACTGAAAGCGATGTTGCACACCTGTTAGGCATGGAATTAAGAAGGGACTGGGGTATTCTCTCCTATTCCTGTAGAACAATTTCCAGCTGCTGAACTGATTCTGGAGTTGATAAGTAACTAGCAACCATTCTCCCTAGAATGTGCCAAACATGTTAAGTTGATTTCATGCCTGGGGAACATGCTGACAAGGATTCTTTCATCGAAAAGAAAATCGTCTACTGGCCAAGAACTATGTAACCAAGCGTTAACATCCATGAGAATGAATTCAACCCGATTACTGTAGCGTAAGAAACCACAAAATGTCTGAGGATCTCATGTCTGTATCTCTGAGCCATCGGTGATCCATTTCTGATGACGTACAGTTCGGTACAACCATTAATAGAAATACTGACCCAGGCCATCATTCCGCTTCCTTCAAATCAGACACTTTCATTTACAAATGCTGGATTTTTTCTGGGTGTCACGTTCTTTTCACAAGATAATCCGCCTATTGTCAGGTTGTAAACTAAAGGGGGACTCGTCTAAGGAGAGAAAATTGCCCCATTCATTTCGTCTCTTGAGATGCTCTTGTGCCCACCTTCTGCAGGCAGCATAGTGGCCCACTGAAACACAAAGCATAGGTCTGCGAGTATACAAACTAACACAATGTAGTCGGTTTCAAACAGTATGAGTTGCATGCTGATGCCAGTAGCCCTCCGAAGGTGCTCTTGCAAAAGAGTGATGTTCATACTGTGATTTTTTCTAGCCATTAGTGTTGTTAAATACCGGTCATCATTTTGTGTTGTTGCATGCGTACGACCTTATCCTGGTTTTCAGCTAAAATTTCCAGTTTCCTAAAGCCAATTCTATAGTCTAGAAATGCACTTTGGGACACTTCAAGAACTTCCGCTACAACTGTTTGCGTTTGGCCTACCTCTAAACGACCGAAGGCCCTCCAGGCTACCGATTTGGCGAAGTCATGTTGTTGAGACACCGTATTCGCAGCTGCAAAGCATTCAACACATGTCAATTGTTTCTAATCTCTTCTTACATAAAGAATGCTGCAGATAGCTTTTCACTCTTTATCTAAAGCACATAATTTTCACCGTTACAGACAAAATTTGCATATTCCGAAGTGTTGAAGACCCAGACTGTCCGGCTCGCCCTGAGGACTTGAGCAACCATTTGATATTCCGAAGTGTCGAAAACCCAGAACGACCGGCTCGTCCGAAGACATGAGCAGGATATTCCGAAGTGTGTAAACATGATATTCCGAAGTGTGTAAACATGATAATTTCCTTTTCAATCTCTTGTCTTTCATTTTTGTTAAAAAAACTAGTCAATTATATAGCTGCTTCATACTGAACTCACAATATCCCCTAATTGTTTTGAGCAGTGTATATGTAAATATCCAGGTCCATCAAAAGCTATCACTGCCCTGGAGCGTCTCTGCTATTTAAGCCTTCAAACCTTCCTTTGGTTTAAAAACTTAAGACACCTCTCTTCCCTGTCATGAAAGCTGTGTTTAAACTTGAATAAGTGGATTATATTTTAATATTATCATTTTATCTATTTTCAAGCTTTATAAAAAAAATAAGTAAAAAGAGTACCATGGCACTTGAGGAGTGTATAAAAGAATTTAAAATTCTAATAATCCTCGAAACAGCAGAAAAAGGGACCAAAATAAAATCCTGCGAAAAGGCCTGTTAAGCCATTGAGAAAAAAAGAATAAATGATAGCAATACATGATGTCTGTATGAGCACTCATATTAAGATTATCAATGAAAAATAGTTTTGTGTTTGAAAGTGAAAATTATAATCTTAAAGCTCTTTAATTTAATGACTAATAAATTAAAAATATCTCTTTAACTATGAAAGTAAAATTCCATTTATGTTTTATAAATCCTGATATGTGAGCACTATTATATTTCATCACTTCATATATATATATATATGATACATATATTTTAGTGTAAGACTTAAGCTTAAACTTTTTCTCTAAAAAGAATCTTTTAGTTTCATATAAGTATTCCAAATTCCTATCTATTCCCTTGACTTTATCCAAGTTTTTATTCCTTCATTGATCCAATAACACTGGCAGCTTCATATCTTGGATCATACCATATATGGTCACGAAATCTATATCTGTAAGAGTTTGAAAGAAGCACAAGGGTATTGCTAAGTAGACTGTTAACAGCTTAACGAAGTCCAGATATCAAGTAAATGGCTATAACATAAACCCGCTCCAGAGTCTAAGCCTCTTATAACCTATAAAGGCCCCTCAGAAGTGTAGTATATAAAGTCAATGTAGAGAATATTGTCACACACTTTACTCCGGGGCGCGGTAGCCCATTGGTTAGCGCGCTGGAGTTGCACTCGGTAGGCCCGGGTTCGATTCCAGCCACTGCCAAAACTGCCGCCGCGTTCATGCGGAGTACAATCACGTTAAACATGTGGGTCCGAAAGTCCTTCCGAGAGGTTGGTGGTAGGGGAAGGAGGGTACGGTCCCTGTGGATGCCTCCCCCACTGGGTTCTGGTCTAAATTGGGTGGCACTTCCCGACCGTCCAAACAAGTTACCTTACACCTTTCTGGTAGGTCGGACGGTCTGGGTTTCAACAACAACAACACACTTTACTCCATTCCCTTATGCTGTTCAGATGGTATCCAGATTGTATCCACATTGTCTTTAGATTGTATCTGCATAGCTCAGACTCAGAGCTAAGTTCTGATGTGAGAATGTATGGAATATGATGGAGTCGTCAATATATGGAATTATGCCTCATCCTTGGAATCATTACACCATATCACTGATTTTGTGTATCGTCACATATATATATATATATTCTATTGTAGAATAATGGCATTTTGATTGTATCATTTATTTTCTAGCAACTTATAAATATGTGTAACTTTATAAACAGAAACGTAACAAGTTTAGTTCTAGTACTGTTTACATAGATTTGCCTAATTTGTAAAACATACTTATCCTTATTAGTTTTATATAATTTAATTTTATGTTCAATACAAACTTTTTTTTTTCAGAAATTTAACAATGGAAAAAGATAATAAGCACTGCTTGGATTATTTAGCCAAATTAGAAGAGTCAGCTCAGGATATACTTATAGACAAGGAGCAAATTCTGGATTATAGTCGCAGAAGTAATACACTGAGAGAAGCTAAGAGGTACAAAATGACACATTCAAAAGCATCATATACATTAAAATGCTGTAACTTAAAATGTTATGTGTTCATTTCTGTTCAGAAGTAAGGACTGCGGCACAGTATCGACCAAGGAGGCAACGCAAGCTGAAGGCCTTATATGCCACTAGGTACAATGAATGATGATGAACTCAAATAAAATTTTTTGTCTAATAAAATTTAATTAATTTAGCAACATAAAATTGCTGACTATATTTTTAATATGCAATTAAAATGTTTTACAAGATGAACCAAGCTACATACAGTATATAATAGCACAATGGATTGTTAATTTCATTTAAAAAACTTGAGTCTACTCATCAATAAATAAACCGAGTACTGGTATTATCTGTGTGATTACTGGAGATAGATAATTTATAACAGTGGCTCTTATCTAAGAATGCTTCCCCAACTAGTAGATTTTCAGATGTTATACTGTGGATTAGTATTTGAATATTTCCTTTTAAATATTTTATTCTTTCCAAATTAATAGCAAACAAATAAAACAGCAAATTAAAAATATTAATATTTTAACCTTAAACATCAATACTAGTAGCATTTTGGTTTTTATTGTAATCTGAAGATATCTTCAAGTTGATAGTTAATGAAATAAATAAGAATTATTTTAATTTACTTCTTTTAATGGCTATATCATTTTGACTTATATAATCAAATTTGAATAAGTATTCAAAAAGCAAGTTTATTACCAAACATGAATTAAGAGTTCAATCAATCATGCCTTTCACTGTCTCTCAACTAATTTGTTATTCTCTAAAAGTGAAAAATACAAAATTTTTACTGATGAATATGTAGATGACCATCACACTTTTAAAATGCCCAAGAAAGCTCTGTTTAAAAATATTCTTATTCTTGCATATAATTTTTTTGGATTGAAATTTTCATAAACCAATTAGGAATACTTAGAACACAAGTACTGTCATTGAAAAATGCACTGATCTAAACCTAAAAAAAAATTTCAGCTTAGAATTCTAAAAATGCTGGATATAAATAGATTTAACATGCTTGGTCTTTTCTCCAAAATTTTCCAGCACTTGATATGATTCTTGTCTCATGATTTGCATGCAATAGGAATGTTGTCTAATTTTTCTATATAGAAATTGTTACAGACATCAACCTCTGGGCAATACGGCTATTTTTGATCCTGTGCCATAAAATTTCCTCCCTGATATAATTTCCTTTCCCTTCCAATTTTAGTTATGCATTGAGAGTGCTTATCTGTGTGCATTTTGACATAAATATTTGAATCTGCTTTTTAAGTATTTATATTTTCAGGGCATTACAAGCAGATATGAAGAAAAACTCAAGCTATTCTAAAACATGGTTGTGTGTTGGAAATATGTTTATTAAATGTCCCAAGTCAAAAGCATTGAATATTGTAGAGAAAGGTATGACAATTCCTTATATATATATATATATATATATGTGTGTGTGTGTGTAAATGCCAGAAAGTAAGATAATTATTTCATTTTCATATACATAATGTCTTCAGTTTAGAGTTTAAGCCTTTGTAAAAATGCACTTTATTTTGAGCTACAGCCGTGAAGTACGACATACAAATATCATTTTAAGAGTTATGCAAATGATAAAACTGTCAGCACCAATGATGTTATAGGGTTCATGCAACATTCATGAAAACGATGCATGCTGCAGCATTTAAAACAACCAATGTTCTCACTCATGAACAATTGGAACTGAATTTTCTGCTTTGATACTGCAAGTTGTATACAAAGATGCTTTTGAGACATACTCAATGGTGCTACTAACAATTGTCCGATTTAGAGAGAGGTCGCATCATAGGCTTAAGGGAAATGGGTTGGTCCAAGAGATGTATCAGTTGCCAACTTGATCAGAGTAATGTGGTAGTTGCTCAGTGTTTACAACTGTGGATCAGAGAGGGCACATGTAACCATTGCAGAGACTCAGGACACACCCAAACAAATAACTCGTTGAGAGAATTATGCAGTTAGGAGAGGAGTCACGTCCACACCAATGGTGTCGCTATTAGCCTTTCAAATGCATTTACCATGAGGCATGAGGCATTTATATTTCTTTTGAAGATGTAGGCAGAGCTAGCTGACTTGTAATTTTCTGCAACTCTAGAGCTGCCCTGGAGGCAGTACAACATGGATGCTCAGGGCTCTCGCAATGCATTCACAAACACATGGCTACAATTAATAAAATGGAAAAGGGTTGCATTCTACAGTAGATGCCTGCACATGTAGGAATAGATGGCAATGAGGCGGCCGATGAATTGGCCAAGGAGGCAGGGAACTTAAATAAAGACACCTCAAGCATTATCACTCTTGATGATGCTAATGCTATCGCTAGATACAGACTTAGAGTGAAATCTATAGGATTGGACCACCAGGTCTATGTAATAAATGCCAATAGGGAGATCACCAAGACAATTGTCAGACTAAGAACTAGACACCTAGGTGGTATGAAAATTAATGCGGATGGCACCAGAACCTACAAATACTGTAAAAACTGCCCAGGTGAAGAACTTACACTGGAACACATATTTGACTGTCCAGCAATACTTGCGGCTTTGCAAAGCATTGGGGAATTCCCTTTCCAGGAAGAACTTTATAATGAGAAGATTGTGGATCTCGCTAAGGCAGTAATATCTGCACATGGTTCAATTTGACTTCATATGGACACGACATCAACCAACCAAACGCATTTATCATCCTCCATACATCTTGCATCAAGGGATACTATTTGGAAATGACTGGCAGAAGGTGGGATTAGGTGTTGATGTCCAGTAAGGTGCCTATCACTAACTCAACATACGCAGAGCCATCTGGATTGGTGCTGAGCTCAGTCAGCTTGGACAGTGTCTGATTGGAGGCATGTAGTCTTTAGATACGAATCCCGCTTTTCTCTCAGTGCTGATGACTGCCACATATGTGCTTGGAGGAGGACTGGACAGTGCTCCAATCCCATATTTATTATCAAGTGGCACGTGGCTATCACACGTAGTGTGAAAGTCTGGGGAGCCATCTTGTGGGACAACCAATCTTGTGCTACAAAAGAATCTGAATCTGAAAAAGAAAAAGAATCTGAAAAGAAAAAGAACCTTGCTTGTATGTCAATGATATTCTGTAGCTGGTTGTTCTGCCTGTGCTATAAAGCCCCCAAGTTCCATTTACCAACAAGACAATGCTTGACAACATACTGCTTGACTTTATTAACAATGTCTTTGAGGATTTAATACCCTTCCATGGCTATCCAGATCCCCAGACCTATCATCAATATGGCACGTGGTTATCACATGTGGTGTGAAAGTCTGGGGAGCCATCTCATGGGACAACCAATCTTGTGCTACAAAAGAATCTGATAGCTTGCTTGTATGTCAATGATATTCTGTAGCTGGTTGTTCTGCCTGTGCTGTAAAGCCACCCAAGTTCCATTTACCAGCAAGACAATGCTTGACAACATACTGCATGACTTTATCAACAATGTCTTTGAGGATTTAATACCCTTCCATGGCTATCCAGATCCCCAGACCTATCTATAAAAAGAAAGATCAATCATGCTTAAAGCATTGATTATGAAACACTTTCCAACTTCAATGCAATTTTATTCAAAACAGTCGAAAATGCAATACATTCCTAGGTAATATTTTAAAACTTATCATAATACTACATTAATTTATTATATTTGAAAAATTAAACCTTCATTGAAAAACATGAACTTCTTTCAAATGACGGCATTGAAATATAAATTGCCTGGTTTAAATATATCTGAAAAGCGATACATTCCACGGTAATATTTTTAAAACTATCATAATTCTACGATAATTTATTATATTTAAAAACTTCATCGAAAACAACTGAAATTAATTCAAATGACGTCATAGAAAAAATAAATAAAGAGAACGATTATGAGTCTGCAGGGAAAGACATGTGCTGTCCACATCAGAATTTTTGACAATATTACAACAATGATTTATAGAAGTGAACGGGGATTATTTTCAGGCCATTTCGAAAAAAATGTATGATCTACGAGTATATTTAAAGATCCATCAAATGTTTGTCGAATAAAATGTTCAACAAATTTAAGCTGTGTACCAAATTTTAACTCTCTAGGACGTAGGAAAGTGCATTAAAAATGCCATCAAATAAATTTATCATGAAGAGTTATATAAAATTTAAAAAAATGAAAAATTGTTATCTACCAAATTTATTTTAAAATGTGAAGCCACTCCCATATGCAAAACGTTTAAACAAATGGAGAGATATTTATTATATAATATATCTCTCTTTTCTTTCTGGAAGATATCCCAAAGTCAGAATTTAATTGAATTTGTTTTTTTCCCTATATTAAATAATTTTTAATTAAAAAACTACTTAACATATTTTACTGAATTTTTTTTTATATATTCTATGGGATAATGTGAATATTTTCTAAAAATTTCGAAGCAATTCGTGAATTTTAAATTTACTTAAAAAATGTTTGAAAAATTAGGTCCCATAGGGTTCAATGTATTTCATTTTTTCAACCCGGGTTAAAAAAAAAACTAATTGGGTGATATTATTTATTTATATTCCCATAGGTCCTACAGACCGTCTGAACAACATACTAAAATTTCATTTTGATAAAGTCATTTTTACGGCAGTTATCGTGCTAACGGACAGACAGACAGACAGACAGACAGACAGAATGAACAAAGTCATAAACACTTTTCAACTTTGTTGTAAAGTGTTAATAATAAAAGGCAATGTCTGTCTGTCTGTGTGTATGTCTTATACACTATAGGCTCAACGACTGTGCATCGTAGAGCTACAAAATTTGGCAATCGAAGACCGGGAGGTAGGAAGATGACACGTGAAAAACGATTTTTTAACACTTTACAACAAAGTTGAAAAGTGTTTATGACTTTGTTCATTCTGTCTGTCTGTCCGTTAGCACGATAACTGCCGTAAAAATGACTTAATCAAAATGAAATTTTAGTATGTTGTTCAGACGGTCTGTAGGACCTATGGGAATATAAATAAATAATATCACCCAATTAGTTTTGGATTGAACCCGGGTTGAAAAAATGAAATACATTGAACCCTATGGGACCTAATTTTTCAAACATTTTTTAAGCGGATTTAAAATTCACAAATTGCTTCGAAAATTTTAGGTAATATTCAAATTATTCCATAAAATATATAAAAAAAAATTCAGTAAAATATATTCAGTAGTTTTTTAAATAAAAATTAAAATAATAATTACACCTCTTATATGAAGCGATCACGTGACCATGATATGAAACGATCACGTGACCAACTTCAAAATATAATACGGCATCCATCTTGTCTCAAAATCGTCATTTTTAAAGTTCTTTTTAATTCATATTGAGTGCTGTATTCGTCGTAAAACCTCTTTATTTTCGCTTAAATTCTGTGCATCTACATACTGAAACAACGCAATTACAATATATTTGAGTTTAAATAAGCATCCAACTTAGATTATTTCTCTAACGAAGCCTATTTTTCACTTATGTGAAATGTAAACAGCAATATATGTAGGATGAGTTGTATAGGAATTGCTGTATTTTTTTAACGCAAAGGAATTTAGCTCATGGAGTCTGCATAGCTGATATGAAAGAAATATTCATTGACTTTACCGAGAGAAGGGCGATTTTTTGCGATGAAGTTTTAAGCATAGAGTACAATTACTTATAGCTCCATGGTCTTAATTTTTAAATAAAATAAATTATTATAGTATTGTGATGAATGACATGAATGGGAAATTATTTATGAATGAAATGCAGCTTTTTTAGAGAGAGCCAGGCGTGTTATTTTTTCTATGACGTCATTTGAATGAATTTCAGTTGTTTTCGATGAAGTTTATCGTGGTATTATGATAATTCTAAAATTGTTACCGAGTAATATATCACATTTTAGAGATGTTTAAACCAGGCAATTTATATTTCAATGCCGTCATTTGAATGAAGTTCATTTTTATCGATGATTGTTTAAGTTTTCAAATATAATAAATCAATGTAGTATTGTGAGAAGTTTTAAAATATTACCGAGAAATGTATTGCATTTTAGATATGTTTAAATAAAATTGCATTGAAGTTGGAAAGTGTTTCATAATCAATGCTTTTAAGCATGATTGATCTTTCTTGTTTAATTATTTTTTATGTTATTAAATTATTTTTTTTTGTTGTTATTTAATGTTTTATACGATTTCGACCGTTTTTCCCCCTTTTTTCTCCACCATCCAGACGTCGTAGAAAAAACAAATCACACGACCAGAAAGAGCAGACAATTGTGAGTAAAAATATATCAATTTCAAATCTCAGGGACAAATTCTAATATTTTTTAAAGATTTTAAAACAAAAGTCATTTTTGACAAAAAAATGAACTTTTGTTTTTAAATCCTTGTGTTGGGAAAAATACCGACAATTTCGACTAATAATTTACATTTTTAGAAAGCTCAAAGATCAGGCTTTCTTACAAGCTCAATCTGGTCGAAAAATAAGAAAAGGTAGCCACACGATTCGGATTTTAAGGAAGTAATGATTTTCAATTTCTCGGCCAAACCATGAAAGAAGGGATCAATTTTTCACCCACATGCTCGCACAGATGCACAGTGTTTCTATGGTGGAGGGGAGGTGGGTGAGGTTCTGATGTCACGGTTCTGACGAGGTTGCGTAAGATACGCATAGCGAAATCGAATGGAACATTCGATATTTATGCCTGCCAAATAATGAATGTACGTCATTAATTTCAATTTGCTTGAAATGCATTTATTAATTTTTTAAAAACGTCATTTTTTCTTACAACTTAACCCAAACCTTTCACTTTGTTGTGTTAACAGTTTCTTTGGAGCGGTTTATCTGTATCAAGATAAGAATTTATTTTACTTCATTATTGTTCTTTTAAAACATAAACTTCTTTTTCTCTTTTTATAACATTATGTATTAAGTGTATTTACACATTTATAGTGTATTTTATTTATATTGTTTTAAAAGTGTTCTGATTTAAACAGGGGCTATATATTGTTCTGATTTAACAGGTTTTTGACTTCTATTCTGGAATTGTATTTTGATTTTTGTTTAATTGTTTAATTTGTAAACATTCTATTCAGTTTAGAGTTTATTTTAACAGTGGACTATTGGTATTATGGGTGTTTATAATTTTATTTCATGTTTTTATTAAAAACAAAAAAGCTTTTAATATATACAAACTTAAATAATGAATGTTTTAGTTTTTAGGATACATTATTTTTCATTTTAAAATTTAATTAGTGTTAACTTCATTAAACTAAAACAAACCATCCATTTTATTGGAATAAATTATTCATCCATTTTATTGGAATAAAAAATTATTTTTGAAATAAATACTTTTCATTTTAAATTTCAATTTGTTTGAAATGCATTTATTAATTTTTTAAAAACGTCATTTTTTCTTACAACTCAACCCAAACCATTCACTTTGTTGTATTAGCAGTTGGATTTTGATTTAAGAGACTTATTCGTTTCAAGATACTTTACTTCATTATTGTTCTTTAAAGAACATAAACTTCTCTTTCTCTTTTTATAACATTATGTATTAAGTGTATTTACATGTTTATAGTGTATTTCATTTATTGTGTTTATAGTGTATTGTTCTTATTTAAACAGGGGCAATTTTTGTTATCTATTCTAGAATTGTATTTAGATTTTTGTTTAATTTGTAAACATTCTATTCAGTTTAGAGTTTATTTTAACAGTGGGCTATTGGTATTATGGGTGTTTATAATTATTTTTGTGTGTGTGTGTGTGTGTTTTTATTGAAAACAAAAATGCCTAAAAACAAAAGTCTGCTTAAGTACCAGAACAAGCTGAAGAAGGAACCGTGAAAGGAATGCCTCTGCTCAAGCCTCCGAAAGTGAGGAACAGCATCAAAATAGACTGCTTGCTGATGCACAGAGAAGCAGGGCCGTCTTAACAACAGTATGGGCCCTGGGCGAATAAATTAACCGAGGCCCCCTGCCCATCCATACAAATAAAAATTTAAATGGTAATAAAAATGTGTCTTTTGGGGGGGGGGGGGGGGGATGAAACTTAAAATTTAAGCTACAGTATTGATACTTTTAACATTTATTTTGTTAAAAAAAAATGTTTTAAAAAAAATTACACTCTTAAACGTGAAAAAAGCAATGATTGATCAACATAAACTTTTGAGCAATATAACATAAGCTTTAAAAAAATATGAAAAAAAATATTTCAAAATATAAATGATAACTGGTAAATCGCATAGACGGAGATGGCACCATGTGAATTATTTACGACTAATCCTCAACACAAACGTTTGCGAAATTTCTTTTCAATGAATTGATTTATAATTGGAATGAAGTCAATGGTTTTTAGGATATCATTTTCCATGCACATGAGAGACAGTCAGTTTAAACGCTGCTGCCCCATTGCATTGCGAAGCTGATTCATTATAAGTTTTAATCTTGAGAAAGAACGTTCTCCCGTACAGTTAGTTACCATCATATACATAAACAATCTGAGTGCAATTTCGACATTTGGAAACACAGATTTCAAGTTGTCCGAAACTATTTTTCTGTATAAGGCAGGAAGAGTTTCACACTTTTTATCAAGAACTGTGTAGTGCTTGAGATGTACGCACTCATTTAGAAGATCTCGATAATCAAGGTCTTGGTGATACACATTAGCTAGATATTCACA
Organism: Amaurobius ferox; assembly: GCA_951213105.1. Taxonomy (NCBI): domain Eukaryota; kingdom Metazoa; phylum Arthropoda; class Arachnida; order Araneae; family Amaurobiidae; genus Amaurobius; species Amaurobius ferox. The sequence continues at coordinate 113,703,008 of OX578134.1, forward strand.
CCTTTTGCTTAATTCATTGGAAGTAATTGTTTTCAATTGACTGCAAAAGAAAAACAGATTTCCAATCGAAGAATAAGCTTCTGCATGTTTTGTTAATTCAGAGCTCAGATAATCCAAAACAGGAAGGAATGTTTCCACTTTAAACTTTTCACTTTTGTGTAGATATATCTCTTCGTCTGGTCATCGTATACAGTAAGATGCACACTTCGCTTTCTTTCTCGCTTTTTCACATTGCTATAATCCGATTCTGGACACCTATTCTTGGCCTCCAATTCATATTCACTAAACTTACCTCTAATATCTTGAAGATACGTTTTCAGAAACTCAAGAAGATACAAGTATGTTCACATCTTTTGACTGCAAGACTTTACTTGTTTTGTTCACTCTTTCCAGAATGCCATTCCATAAAATTGTCAGAAATATCGTTTCCAGTTTTTCAATTTTCTTGCTTAATCCTTCTGCCTCCCGCCTTGTGTTCGCTCCCTGGTCAGTACCAGCTGATAGAGAATCCAGTGCATTTTTGATTTTCTCGAAACCTCCATATAGAGCATAGACAGCATCAAAATGTGATGACCATCTCGTATCAGACAGACATTTGATCACAACATGGTCTTTTCCTAAAAATGATGTTAGAATATTCCACCGATGTGTAGAACCCGAGAAAAAGGAATATGGACGCTGAACAAAGTCAAAGAATTTTACAGTCTGTAGACAACACTCTACCGCTGTTACTCCCACCAAATTCAGGCTGTGTCCAGCACAGGGAACATAAATGCCGAACTCATTCAATTCATGGATTCGTGCCTGCAATCCTGTATAGCGTCCAGACATATTGGAAGCATTGTCATATGACTGACCACGCAGGTTTGATTTTGGAATTCTGTTCTCGTTCAGAAAATGCACAACAGTGTCTGCTAGATTCTTTGCTCCATGAGAAAAGATGGGAATGAACTGAATGAAATGCTCCACAGACTCATATCCTCGAATGTACCGGATAGTAAATGCCAGTTGATCAAGATGTGAGATATCTGGAGTAGAATCTACACTTATTGAATAATACTTTGACGCTTTTATTTCTTCTAGAATAGTAAAAAGAACACGTTGCCCCATTAATTGACTAAATTCCTGGCATATATTTGCTGATAGATATGCTGGGTTCCCCTTTCCAGCATTCCCATACAGTTTGAGATGCTCTTCCAAAAAAGGGTCAAATTCACTCAACAGCTCTAGATTACCTAAAAAGTTTCCGTTTTTTGGCGACCCAATAGTTTGATTATCCCCATGAAATACCAAACTTCTGGAGGCAAGAAAGCGAATGACAGAAATCACACGTGTCAACACTTTACGCCAGTACTCCTGCTCTGAGCGATGATGTTTAATCAACAAAGAATCTACACATCCAGTTTCTTTATGCCGAATAAAATATGGCACCATGCACTTCATATGTTCTGCTCCATTTTCATGTTCTACAATAAGATTGCTGTGTTTCCAGTCCTTGAATCCTGATGAAACAAAGGGATATCTTTATTGGATAATAGGCGACATGCAAAACAGTACAAACAACCTTGCGATGGTGAATACAGTAACCATTCGCGTTTAACACACTCACCATTCCGCAGTTCACGTTTGAACACATTCTTTGATGAGTACCTTGTCTCTTTTCTGGCTCCATCATACACTCTACCTGAGTTTGAAAGGTTGCAGTCATGATTCTGACAATGTCGGCCCACTACGAATCCAGTATTCCATTGTATTAGTATCCTTAATGTTCCATAGCCCGGGATCTGTGACGTTAGTTTCATAACCCTTTATTGTTCCAGATTTGTGTATTTCTTCTTGCAGAATGTCCCCAGCAACAGGTAGTGATATATCTGGAACTAAGTATTCTAACGCAGAAGATGTCAATTCTACATTTGGAGGAGTAATACTATTAACTGCTAGTGCTGACATTCCACCTGGATGCAGCCACGATGTTAACTTTGGAACTAAGTGTTCTGACGCAGAAGACATAGACGGCAATTCTGCATTTGGAGTAGTAATATTAGTAACTGCTGGTGCTGACGTTGCACCTGGATTCAGCCATGATGTTAACTTCGGAAGCTTTCACGTTTTCTCCTTCTCCACTACAGCTCTTTTCCTCTTCTGTGCTCCACTCATGAAAGTACGCTTCATTTCTGTTCACAAAGTTAGCCACCTGAGAAAATTAGAAATATTCACTTCATCAAGCTCAAATAACTATATATGAATTCTAATTTCAAACTAATCACCGTTTCAAACTAACCACCAAATCATCTTCTACATAATAAAAGGCAATGTCTGCGTGTCTGTCTTATACACTATAGGCTCAGCGACCGCGAGTCGCAGAGCTACGAAATTTGGCAATCGGAGACCCGGGAGGGGGGGAGATGACATGTCAAAATCGATTTTTAAAATTTGAATATTTTTTTGTTGTTATTTAATGTTTTATGCGATTTCGACCGATTTTCTTCCTTTCACTCCACCATCCAGACATCGTAGAAAAAAGCAAATCACACGACTGGAAAGAGCAGACAATTGCGAGTAAAAATATACCAATTTCAAATCACAGGGACAAATTCTAATATTTTTTAAAGATTTTAAAACAAAAGTCACTTTCTGCTTAAAAAAACCGAATTTTCGTTTTTAAATCCTCGCATCGGAAAAAGTACCGACAATTTCGACTAATAATTTACTATTTTAGGAAGCTCAAACATCAGGTTTTCTTACAAGCCCAATCTGATCAAGAAATAATAAAAAGTAGCCGCAGGATCTGGATTTTAAGAATTTCTGAATTTCAATTTCTCGGCAAAACCGCTATTGAAGTTTTTTACCCACAACGCACTGCGCGTGCAGACGCACGGTGTTTCCATGGAGAAAAAAATAAATAAAAAGAAAGTTATGGAGATTGAGGATCGGGTTAGAAAATTACGTTATATTTGGAGATTGTGCATCGGGTTAGAAAATTACGTTATATTTTAGCATATGGTCATTATAAAATTTAAATGATTGAATTATGGTGGACTGAATTGCGGTGATGTATTGTATACATCGGGTGGTGGTAACAGTATACAGAGTGAAATTATTATATTTATTAGAAAATTACGTTATATTTTAAATGATGAAATTAAGAGCTTAGCATATGGTTATTAAAAAATTTAAATGATTGAATTGTGGTTTTAACGTCATTAAACTAAAACAAACTTTGTTAACTCCAAGGGGGTTGTGGGCGCGTTATCCCAGTGGTTAGCGCACGGGAATTGTACTCTGTAGGCCCGGGTTTGATTGCCGCCACTGCCAAAACTGCCGCTGTGTTCACGCGGAGTACGATCACGTTAAACATGTGGGTTCGTAAGTCCTTCTGAGAGGTTGGTGGAAGGAGAAGGAGGGTACGGTTCCTGTGGATGCCTCCCCCACTTCGTTCCGGTCCAAATAGTTACCTTTTTGATAGGTCCTTTTACCTTTCTGGTAGGTTGGTTTTCCTTTCTGGTAGGTTGGATGGTCTGGGTCTCAACAACAACTCCACGGGGTTATGGTGCCAGCGAGTTTGCCACGGTGAGAATTTTCAAGGGTAGCGAACAGGCTAGTCGCCGAAGGTGACTAATTCATAATAATTTAATCTCTAATAATTAAATAATTCAAATATCCAGACAAATTGAAAGATACAAAGAAGAAAAAAAGTTTTGAAAAGCAATGAGAGCTCTGGTAGACCTATCTGTAGAAATTAATCCTTGTCCATGAGAAACAAGTTCATTATCTGCCTGCCTGAGCCCAAAGTATTACATATATAAGGACTAAGCTGCAAGGGCTATTTTGAGAAAAAGTTGCAATTGCACAAATTCTTCTGTTTACAGATGTAGATATCATAATAAAGTATTGAATTTAGAAAAATAAAAAGTGATAACCACTCGAAGAGCTATCGTGCAAAAACCATAACAATGAACAAACCAGTGTCAATTAAAAATTATTAAAATTCTAAATTCTAAACAAAAATATTCCTTTTCCTTCAATACATTATGGTACGTACGCACACAGTTTCGAAAAATAATCAATAGTATTCTTAATTCTAAATAGGAACGTGTGAGAACTACCCAAAACTTATGTTTATTTTAATTACTAGACTACAACCATGTTTATTTTAATTCTATTTATCTTACTATACGTCGCACCTAAAATATTATAAATTAATAATAAAGGACACAGATTTTTATACGCGACAAATGATACAGTTAAGCCTACCTAGATTTGATATGAAAAACGCTTGACTTTAAAATGCATAATTTTAAGATCATTCTAACTACTAGTAAATAGTAATATTAAAAATCAAGTTTCAAGTAAAAATCAAATTTAATTATTCGGGAGAAATTTGAAAATAATTTTCCAAACTTACTTGAATTTAACGAACAGACGTACAGAAAACGTCTCTCTCTCTCTATCAAAAGATTACCAAAAGCAAAGCAAAACAAACAACGCTGTTGACACATGTCTAGCCGGTGACGCTGTGAGGTCATTGAGGCCCAGGAAATACGCTGACGCGTATCAGAAATTAAAAACACTTTTGTCATTTCTTGAGTTTGTCTTACTATTCTTTCAGAATTTTAAATGTCTATTTTCAAAAATAAGATTTTTATTTTAATTTGCTGGCCACTAGAAATCCGTTGGCCACCCGAAATTTAAAAAAAATAGATTTTAAGACAAAAAAAAAATGATATTCGATTTGTTTATGGCCCCTAACCTTTTTTGAATTTGGAGGCCCCTAAATCGTGAGGGCCCCTGGCGAATGCCCAGAGTGCCCATGCATTAAGACGGCTCTGCAGAGAAGGGCTGCAGTTAGGGAAAATGAAACCCAGGTTCAGCTGGAAGAAAGACAGGTGGTTAACGCGGAGAGAATGACTGCAGTTAGGGAAAATGAAACTCAGGAACATTGGGAAGAAAGACAGGTCACTGATGCACAGAGAAGAGCTGCAGTTAGGGGCAGTGAAAGTCAGGAACAGCAGGAAGAAAGACAGGTCGCTGATGCACAGAGAAAAGCTGCAGTTAGGGACAATGAAAGTCAGGAACAGCGGGAAGAAAGACTGGTCGCTGATGCACAGAGAAGAGCTGCAGTTAGGGACAATGAAGGTCAGGAATAGCGGGAAGAAAGACAGGTGGTTAACGCGGAGAGAATGACTGCAGTTAGGGAAAATGAAACCCAGGAACAACGGAAAGAAAAACATTTTTAGTTTTAACGCCATTAAACTAAAACAAGCTTTGTTAACTCCACGAGGTTATGGCGCCAACGAGTTTGCCACGATCAGAATTTTCAAGGGTAGCGAACAGGCTGGTTGCCAAAGGCGGCTAGTCACCAATATAACATGTCTGAGACGGCAATTGCAGCCTTCACAGAATACCACTGAATTAGCTGATCAGTTGCAACATTTGTGCAGAGTCTTCTGCAGAGGGACATATGCATCTTAATTGACTCTATGCTGCACCGAATATTGGCTTGTATAGCTGCCAGGGGAGGATTTATCACTTACTAAAATGCCATCATGTTGCCACCTTTTCTTAATAAAATGTTCTTTTGCTCCCAAATTTTATTTTTTTATTTTATCTTTATATCTCTAATTATTGGGTTTGAAACTTATAAATTTGTATATTCCTTTGGTTAAACATGCAGAAGTATTTCCTATAATTCACATCAGATGGTGCTCTCTTGTACTCTTTCCTAATACTTTGTTTAGTGCAACGAAAATGTGTCTTGTATAATGGTGAAGAAAGGTAAGACTTTAATTCTATCTGAATCATTGTGGATTGTTGGTTAGATTGCTTATATGTTTGCTTAATGCACTTTCATTATATTCCTTCCAATTTCCTTTTGCTTATTTTTGTTATTTTCGTTAATGTTATTGTCTGGAAATGTGTCGGATCTTTTGACGTTATTTCAACCATGTGGCTGTATCGTTGAGCGAAACACATTTGGAACCTCTGTGGATGCAAAGATCCTTGATAAGCTGGATTCACAGAGCTTCTATCCTATTTCATATTTTCGGATTGTATCTTTTCTCTCATTTTGTCATTTTAATATTTTGAGCCTCCAGATTTTGATAATCCTTTGTTGTTTGAACTTGATTAGTATGCTTCGCTCTTGAATGCTGAGAAATTCATGTGTAATATTCATATTTGAAATTAAGATCATTTTGTCTTTTATGGTAGCATTGTTTTCCTTTTGTCTGATATTTCCTAGCATATCATATTTAATTAATTTTCCTCCGTATTGTTTTTGAACCAGGGTATGACACTTATCATGTTTTAAATTAGTATAACTATTTTATTTTTATTTTTAATTTTATCTTATTTATTATATATATATATATATATATCCTCAAATGATGCATACATGCCAAATTTTGCAATTGTAGCTCAATTTCTTATAGTTACATATGATATGTTTTTTTGCAAGAGAGTGTGTTTTATTCAATTAAATTATTTTCTTTATTTATGAATTTAACAAGTTTATCTTACATTTGAACAATATCTTAATTTCTCAAAGAAGGATTACAGCAGTGTAATTAATGCAGTGAAAAAATTGTATAAGAAAAAACAAAGGTGAACAGATATATCACAATTAAGAACTAAATAGTAATTGATGTTTCTGTATATTGTTACATAATCAATGTAGCTTTTTGGTTTCTTTTAACATATCATATGTAACAAAGTCTAAAAGTATGAGTGCATTTTAGCACTTTTTAGTAAAAATTGTGAATTTTAACACTTTTTCTCTAATTACAAGTTTTAGCATTCGAGTAATCCATGTCAAATCAACACAACCCCCAACTGGACCAACACCGTATTTTTTTAAACTTGGCTCTTTTATTGGTCACTTATATTTAGACTCTATGCAAAATTTTAGTCCCCAATTTTATTAATTTTTTATTTATAAAAATTTGAAGTTTGGAAAATCTGGTAATTTTTCATGATTTTTAGCATATTCAAACGTTTATATATTTTAACCTAATCAATGGATTACGCCAAAATAAAGCTTAAGGTATGACCTTTTTGTGATATGTTACATAACTCTGTAAATGGTATTTTTCATTTCAAGGTCACTTGAACTCCAGAAAAAGTGTATCTTTAATTTTTTTTTTAAATAAAATATAGTTTGTTGATATGCTTTTTATCTCTATTTTACAAAAATTTCAACATGGGAAAACCATGGGCTCATAGTAAAAAAATCTAAATAAATATATGTTATATGTGAGCAGCTATTCGAAAAATGCTGGAAACCACATAAAAGCTTAATTGTTTAAATAATTCTTAAATAAACATCTACACTTAACTAAAAGTTATATACACTTACTAATGTGCATATAATTTTATAATTACTTTTTTTGCTCAATTTTGATATTTGAAAGAGAATATACATATTATTAATCATAATTTTTGAAGTACACTCATGACTATTGCTATTTTGTGTGTGTGTGTACATCTGCAGAGTGTCCCAAAATGATTGAAACATGCTTTAATTCTTTACCTGTTGGAGATAAGTGGGTAATGTAAATTGCAAAAATGTTGAAAGTAAGGTGGGAAATAAGACTACGTTAATGAAATAGTTCTCCCATTAATTTTCAAACAGTTACTTTTTAAATTTTTATATGACTTCCCCCCCCCCCCCCCCCCCTTAGACAAATTTGGTCAATCAGAAAATTTTTATTTTTAATGCAACAAGATCATTAAAAAACCCCGCATATCTGTATCTTTAAAATTGAACGAGTTATATTTAATTGAAAATTGAACATTGTGAATAGGGACCATATATCAAATTAGAAATGTGAATTTGTGACATATCACAAAAAAGATAAAACTGGATGATAATACATAGGAGACATTTTTACAAATTCCGCATAGACTCACAATGCAATCACGGATTCATTAACATATTTTTGATCTAAACAATTTCCATCATCAATTTGTTTATGATCCCTATTTTCACTGATGAAACAGCCTTTCACATGGTACGGAAAAGTGGCATAAGTCAGATTTTTTCCTTTATCATAATTCAGTTGATTTTAAAGATACAGATATGCAGGTTTTTTTAATGATCTTGTTGCATTAAAAATAAAAATTTTGTGATTGACCAAATTTGTCTAAGGGGGGGTCATATAAAAATTTAAAAAGTGTAACTTTTTGAAAATTAATGGGAGGACTATTTCATTAACATGGTCTTATTTCCTATCTTACTTTCAACATTTTTTCAATTTACATTGCCCACATATCTCCAACAGGTAAAGAATTAGAGCGTGTTTCAATTTTTTGGGACACCCTGTATATATTTCAAAGGGCCCCTGAAAATTTTATGCCAATTTTTAAAGTTAAAATTTTATCTTTTTTCACCATTTTTCTTGAAAATCTAACACTTCTTTGTTGCAAACACTGTTGTTTTGAGACTTTTGTTATCATTGGCTTAACTTCTATTATAGGAGCTTTAGTTGATCAATGAGGTCCTGAGCAGCCCTGCATTGAGACTTTAGTAAAAATGTCACGCATTATATTCAGCGATCAGTTCAGAAGAGTATTAAAAATATAAAAACTATTATGTTTACGGAAGATAGTGCAATTGGTCTAATTGTGCTGATTGTTGTAACTGCGATTTAATTTGTATCCAGTGGACTCACTCGACATGCTTACGACACATTTTTGTTGCTTTGCGACTTTTATTGCACGGTGGTAGAGGGCTTTTTAAAATATTTTTTTTATCTATCTTAACGTGTGTTGCCCCCAGTTTTAATGCAATTTTCACATTGTATTTTCTACTCTACAATAGATCCACTCGACCTGCTCACACTAAACTCCAACAGGTAAAGAATTAAAGCATGTTTCAATCTTTTTGGGACACCCTGTGTGTATATATATATATATATATAAATTTGATATACTTAATGGAAAACTATGCATAAACTATGGTAAGTACAAAAAACCCATCTCTAGTATATCTGTTACAAATAAGTAACTATAGACTAAGGATAAAAATTGTAGGTAACTTATTGCTATAATGGGGATGAGGGGAATAATAGTATACAAAAATCATAATTAAATATATATATATATACATATATATATATATATAAAAAATGGCTGTTAGTTCGGAGTTGCACACTCATCAGGACAGCCTTGCAATCTAAATTAAAACCAATAAAATAGCTAGTTTCTGACAATGGCAATAGTATTTGTCGTATAACACAAAGTGCAGTAGTATAGGAAAATTTTTGACTTTAAATGGAACATCATTATATAAAAAAAATAATGCATTTAAGTGATATATTTTACTCTAATTTAGTACAATAAAGAATAAAATAAAATTTTGAATTTGCCTTATAGTGTGTATCAATCTCACAAACATGACTTCCAGTTGTGTTCTCATGTTCTGGGGTCATAAATTGTTTAGTCTAGTATAGGCCTTGTGTTTCCATTGGATGGGCACCCCATGAAAACAGGCATTTAGGATAGATGTAATATACCAGCAATCTTAGAATAACTATATGCCAATAAAGGAAAAGATCAAATGACGCCAAGTATACAAAACGAAAATTACAGCAGATTTGAACAGTTTTATTTCAATAACTATGGATAAAATTCAAAAGCAACGGAAAGTTGTGCATAGTTCTTTTACACTGTTATACAATCAGATTAGAGCAGATATTAGTTCCAAGGAAACAGATAAAGTTTTAGAAATAAAAGCAAAGCTTGAAACTTTAAAATTGAAATATGAGGAGCTTTATAATTTAGATTGCGAATCCATGGATCTTATGTTGGAAGCTGACGATACTACAGACGAAAGATTCGAACAGGAAAGTAAGTCAGCAGATGAGTATAACAACAACTTTTTTAAAGTAAAGACCCTTCTTGATGAACGATTTAAAGAAACTGATGAAATAAATTCAATAGATAGTGATCGGGAAATGCATAATAGAAAGTTCAAACTCCCGAAAATTGAACTTGAGAAATATGACAGTAATATAAAAGGCTGGTTAACTTTTTGGTCAATGTTTAAAAATATATACGATGATCCGGATATTGACCCAGGAGATAATTCCAGTATCTCATACAGTGTACAATTCAAAATTCTCAAGCTAGAGAACTTGTGCAAAGCTACCCAGTGACAGCTGAAAACTATCCAAAAGTGATAGAAAGTTTCAAAGCTAGATTTGAAAAAGACAATGTTTTAGTGGAACTTTACATAAGGGATCTTCTGGCATTAGTGATAGAGAACACAAAGTCACAATTGACGCTTTTGCTTTTGTCATTGTATGACCAACGTGAATCACAATTTAGAGCATTAGATTCATTGGGCATTGCTACAAAAAAGTATGATGCAATTCTTTTCCCGCTAGTAGAGTCATGTATTCCCAAGGAGTTGTTAAGAGTCTGGCAGAGACAATCGAAAATTGGAGAAACTGCAAAAGATAGACTCAACGATTTGATGGCCTTTATTAGAAATTGAAGTGAAAAATGAACAACAGATATCTATGGCCAATGGTGGTTCTGAAGTCAAGAAATCAAAGCCGACGAAAATAAAGTGATCGATTCAAATTATTGAGGAAGAGTTCGTGCTGACTGCAAATGATTTATTCTCTGGTGAAAAGAAGAAAGAAAAATTCAACAGTTGTATTTTTTGCAATAAACCACATTTAAGTAAAGAATGTTTTCAAGCACAGAAACTGCCAGTTGAGGAAAAACAAAACAAGATTAAAAATAACAAGAAAGATCAATCATGCATAAAGCATTGATTATGAAACACTTTCCAACTTCAATGCAATTTTATTTAAACATCTCTAAAATGCGATACATTCCTTGGTAATATTTTTAAAATTATCACAATACTACATTAATTTATTATATTTGAAAATTTAAAACTTCATCGAAAAAAATTAACTTCATTCAAATGACAGCATTGAATTATAAATTGCCTGGTTTAAACATCTCTAAAATGCGATACATTCCTTGGTAACATTTTTAAAATTATCATAGTACTACAATAATTTATTATATTTGAAAACTTCATCGAAAACAAATGAACTTTATTCAAATGAAATCATCGAAATATAAATCACCTGACTCTCTCTCTATAAAAGCAGCATTTCATTCATAAACTTGTTTCCATTCCTTTCATTCATCACAATACTATAATAATTTATTTTATTTAAAAACTTAAAACCATGGAGGTACAAGTAATTTAACTCTATGCTTAAAACTTCATCGAAAAAAATCAACTTCTCTGTGTAAAATCAATGAATGTTTCATTCATATCAGCTATATTGCAGACTCCATGAGCTAAATAATTTTGTGTTAAAGAAATGCAGCAATTCTTATACAACTTATTCTACATATTTTTGTGTTTACATTTTCCATAAGTGAAAATTAGGCTTCGTTGTAGAAATAATCAAAGTTTGATGATCATTTAAACTCAAATATATTACAATTGTGTTGTTTCAGTATGTAGCTGCGCAGAATTTAAGCAAAAATAAAGTGGTTTTAGGATGGATGCAACACTAAATATGAATTAAAAAGAACTTTAAAAATCACGATTTTGACACAAGATGGATGCCATATTTTATTTTGAAGTGGGTCACGTGATCTCTTCATATAAAGGGTGTAATTATTATTTTAATTTTTATTTAAAAAACTACTGAATATATTTTGCTGAAATTTTATATATTTTATGGGATAATTTGAATATTTCCTAAAAACTTTCGAAGCAATTTGTGAATTTTAAATTTGCTTAAAAAATGTTTGAAAAATTAGGTCCTATAGGGTTCAATGTATTTCATTTTTTCAACCCGGGTTTAATCCAAAACTAATTGGGTGATATTATTCATTTATATTCCCATAGGTCCCACAGACTGTATGAACAACATACTAAAATTTCATTTTGATTGTCATTTTTACGGCAGTTATCGTGCTAATCGACCGACAGACAGACAGAATGAACAAAGTCATAAACACTTTTCAACTATGTTGTAAAGTGTTAAAAAGGCTTATTTTTCTTATTTAAAGACAGGACATGGCTTTAAAGCTTGTAAAACAATTGTAAAATGTATAATCTGTGGGCAAAAACACTGGTTTTAATGTGCCCAGAAATTCCAGCTAATCGAAAGAAAATAGATGCACATGACAGAGAAGAAAGAAGAAAAGCAAAATACTTCCTTATTAAACTATAGCTGTTCAGAAGTGCTCTTGCAAACTTTACAAGTACATCTGAAATGAATAAAAGGAAGTCGTACTGTAAATGCACTAATAGATAGTGAATCGCAAAGGTCATACATCAAGAATACAGTGAATGAAATGGGTTATGAACCAGTTGTATATGAAGATTTGGTTTATGTTTTATTTGGAGGAACAACCCTTCAAAAAGAGTCTCATCAGTGTTGTAACATAAGTTTGAGCAGTTCGAGCAACAATTTCAACTGTGATATGCAAGTGTTAGATCAAACTATCATATGTTGGAAATTGTCATGACTCAAGAAAGGACCATGGGAAAAAGAGTTGAAAAAAAAGAAAATCTGGATAGCAGACTATGGTGAAGGTAACCCAGACATTGAATTGTTGATAGGAGTAGATTTTTGTGGACAACTCTTTACTGAAAAAATGCACAAATTGAAGTGCGGACTAATAGCTGTTAAAACAAAACTTAGCTGGATTATTATGGGAAAGGTTTCAAGTGAAAAAAGTCATGGGTTATCAGCTCTCACAGTTACCTCCCTATTTTCCCAAACATCCACAATAACGAATTTTTGGGATCTTGATATTTTAGGCATTAGGGATTCAGTTGAGACAAAATCTAAAGAAGATATAGAAAGGGCTGCACTAGAGAATTTCAGAAAAACAGTCTCTGTGAATGAAGAGGGACATTATGAAATACATTTACTATGGCTTGAGGCTAGCGAAGCTTTAAAGACAAATATAGACACTGCTGAAAGAAGGAGATGGCTGTGAAGCTTAAACAGGAAGAAAAATATAAAGAATATGACTCTGTATTCGAAGAATGGGGAAAGTCTGGAATAATAGAAGTGGTACCTCAAGAAGAACTTGGAAAACCTTCTCACTACTTACCCCATAGAGGTGTATTTAAGGAGCATTCTACAACATGAGTCAGACCAGTATTGATGCTTCTTGTTGTGGAAAAGGTTCCCCCTCACTAAGGGGGGGGGGGCTAATCTCTTAGAAGAAATACTACCAATATTAATGAGGTTCCGCAAAGATAAAATTGGAGTTGTAGCAGACATCAAAAAGGTATTCCTTCAAATATCCATTGAAAAGGAAGTCCATGATTTTCTCAGATTTTTATGGTGGGAATATTTCAAGAAAAGAAAACTGAAGATATTTAGGCATCGAAGGCTGTTATTTGGTCTCACATGTAGTCAATTCCTGTCAGCTGCTGAACTAAATTATCATATAGAAGCAAATCTAAGTGATATACAAGAAACAGCAGAAATGTTAAAAAAGTCCTTTTATATAGATAATTGTGCGACTTCTCTGTCTAATGAGGAAAAGCTGCAAATTTTTATGCAAGAATCAAGACATTTGTTGGTTGTTGGATAAAGCCTGTTTTGATCTATGAGGGGTGGGAGCATAATACCTTGTATGAAAATAGTTTTTTTAGAAAAATACATTCATGTTTTAAGATTACTTTGGGATAAAGATGAAGATAGTCTCTTCTGTGATCTAAATACAGTTTCTGGAATTAAATCCAGTGTAACAAAAAGCAGCATACTATCAACTGTTCATAAAATATTTGATCCCCTTGGATTTCTGTATCCTGTAACACTACTTCCAAAGATTATTGTACAACAAACTTGGAATCTCAAAACAGGTTTGGATACTGAACTAACTACCAGAGAAAATTCAAAAGGAATTTGAGGACTGGAGTAGTGATTTACATATGCTTTCAAATATTAAAATTCCTAGAAGTCTTGATGTCTGTGATCCCAATGCAGAATTAAGTCTACATATCTTCTGCGATGCCAGTAAGTCTGCTTACAGTACAGTTGCCTTTTTTCAAAAGGTGCATGGAGAAGAAATTACTATATCTCTGATACAAACAAAAAGCAGAGTTGCTCCCTTACACAAAATGACCATTTCTAGGCTCAAATTACTAGCATGTTGCATTGGAGCACGTCTTGCCTTTACAATTGTAAAAGCCATGGATCTAAAAGATATCCCTTGCATCTACTTGACAGACTCTTCCACGGTTCTCCATAGGATACAAAAAGAACAATATTGGGGAGTTTTGTTAACAATTGATTGAATGAAATTAGAGCAAATAAAAAGTCTGTTAAAGAGTCTTGAAGACATGTGCAAGGGGAATTCAATCCTGCTGATCTTCCTTTCCAAGGCTGCTCTGTTAATCTTCTTCAAATCTAAATGGTGGGAGGGACCTATTTGGTTAAAACAGAATGAAAATAACTGGTATGCAACAGAAGTTCAAATAGATAAAGGAGAAGTTACTAAGGAAAAATGGAAGCATATTATTTCGTCTCTTATTTACACTGAAACAAAAAAAAGGTGGTACAGTCAGCGATTTTCGAAGTATTCACAGATTTTGAGAATGCTTTCTTGGATACTTTGCTTTTCTAATAATACTCTTCAACCAAATAATCGGCTTAGAGGTGAACTGACAGTGTGTGAATTGGAATATGCAGTAAAGAAACTTCTGAAAATGATTCAACAGGATGTTTTTAAGGGGGGAGGGGGGGACTTTCAACTTAAGCTAAAAACACTTTGCACTTTTATTGATAATAAGGGACTTATCAGACTGAAAACGAAAATAATGAGAAGAGATGATGATAAGAATTTCTTATGTCCCATTGTACTCCTTGCAAAACATGAAACAATTGATAGACTAATACTTGAACAACATTTGCAATCTTCACATGCTGAAGTTCAATCTGTATTAGCTAATCTTAGGCAACAGTTTTGAATTTTAAGAGGAAAAAAACCAACCGTCCAGCGAGTGATTTCAAAATGTGTTCGCTGCAGAAGACACACAGCAAAAGGAATAGAATCTACCCCTACTCCACTACCAGAAGATTGAATTTAGAGACATGTTGGTATTTGAAATGGCTGGAGTGGATTTAACTGGTCTGAAAAGATAGGAAAAAAGCATGGATTCTCTTGTTCACTTGTACTGTGTACCGTGCTGTAGATCTTGAACTGATACAAAGTCTTTCTACAAATTGTTTTATTTTGAGTCCAAGAAGATTTATTGCCATACGTGGATGACCAACGATAATGTACAGTGATAATAGGAGCAAATTTGTAGGTACAGAGAATCTTATGAAGTCTATCAACTGGGAACAAATTATCTGTGACACTTCCATTTTTAGAATTCAATGGAAATTTAACCCTCCAACCGCAGCTTGGTGGAGCGGTTAGTGGGAGACAATCGTACAAATGGTGAAAAAATTATTGAAAAAGAGTTTTAGGAAAATCTTCTCTTATGTACAAAGAAATATTGACTATTCTGTGAAATGTAGAGGCTGTTATCAATGCAAGACCTCTTACTTATGTATCCGAAGATCCAAAAGACTTGGTCCTCCTGTTGCCATCTATGTTCATTCAAGACATTCGTACAGTTGGAGTTCCAGATTTAGACCATCTAGATAAAGTTAAAGTTAATATCTCCAAGAGATAGAGATACCAGCAAAGAATTCGAGAGGGCTTCAGAAGGAAATTTAGAGATGAATATCTCAACCTTTTAGTCCAACAACCACTTAAGAAAAAAACCTTACTTTGAAAAATTAAAGTGTGTGACATTGTTCTTATTAATTGTAATAATAAGAAACAAATTGAATAGCTCTTAGGGCGCATTGTGACTGTTTTTCCTGGTAGAGATAATTACATCCGAGTCTTTAAAGTGAAAACTGCAACTGGTGAATTTACTAGGCCAGTACAAGAAATATACCCTTTAGAAGTGTTTCATCAGGATCTGCTACGTAAGAATGGTAAATCTGCAGAAGTTCCTAGTGGCACTGTCTTTGGTGAAATAGGGGCTACTGTTCTAACAAACTGTATGTGGTGAAATAAGAACTGTTGATACTATTATTCCTGACAAATCCATTCCTGTAACTATTAAAACTAAATGTGGGAGAACAGTATTGAAACCTATGAAGTGTTATTATAACTAATATTTAACTTTAACGTTTTCATTTTAATATGGTTATTTTTTTTAATAGGGGTATATTTGTGTTGATTTTCGTAGTCAAAATTCAAAAGGTGGGAGGATGTCAAAAGTGGCAGTATGATCATCTGCTACAATTTTTCCTCATTATTTTTTTCTCCACTTATAAACATTTTGGACTCTGTTTTAAACTATATCTATCGTTACATATTATTGTTTTAGATTTTATCTTTATTATTCTGTAATGAAGTGAGTGGAAACAGCAGATTTGATATTATAGAACTGAAGATTGTAAAAACTGCTGTAATCTTGTGAATTTAAATAAAAAGCTATTTCCTTTAGAAAAATGTCAATTATTAATATGCAGAATCAGTAAAATAAAGGAAAATGACAGAATAGTTTTCTGGGAGATTTTCGCAACACAATTAACTCCGTCTGGAAAAAAGAGTTATTAGAATTCAATGTATATTTATTGACAAGAATTAAAACATTATTTTTAAAAATATATATCGCCACTCCAATTTCATTATCAATCTTAGATCTATCTGTATGAACCTTAATTACACCATCATCATCACAATTTGTTAGAACAATGGTCCTTTTACTGGAGGGGGAGATGCAATTAAAAGGACAGTTAAAATCAAATAACAAAGAGCTGTTAACATTCATAATAACCAAGACAATCTTTTCTCTTTCTCCAAAATAAAAACTTCTTGTGTAACATCCCAAGAGTAATGTGTTTATATAGGACCCATACCTAAAATTGTAGGACCCATACCTAAGTAGGACCATAGTAGGACCCATACCTAAAACTGAAAACAACGCAATATTAGAGGAAGATCTATATCTATTAGATGTTTTCTTTAGAAAAATCGCTTGTAATGAAACTAACGATTTTGGTCCTTTGTCAAATTTCCAGCCCAGACTCCTGTACCAAAGATAATAATCTTTTCTATAACTGTCTATCAAATTTTCAAAAGACTCTTGTTCACACCCCAGTTTGCTCCAGAAGATTTTCCAAAACTGATACCAAATTTATAACATTTTTCATTTAAATAGAAGATATGTGGGCTCCATGACAAGTCTATTATAATTCCTAAATATGTAAGGTGTTTAGTAAATTTTAGTGATTTATCATTCAATTTAAAAATAGGGTTCGTTTTAATGACCTAATCTTGCCAAAAACATTTGTGTGGATTAAAAAAATTTTATGAACTGTATAGCAAAATTTCCAAACTGGTATTCCCAGGATGCTAGTGCAAACTATTCTGAAGCTAGTAGTAGTTTATTATTAATAAATTTAGAGAAATTTTCTTGTGCACTATTAAATTCATTATTGAAGACCATAAATAAAATTGTCAATGCAAATTCAATTTATTATAAATAAAATTAATTTTAGTTAGTTTATAAAATCAATAAAATAGATGACAAACATATAAATTAAATATAGGACCCTTTTTCCTTAAGAAAGTGCATTAAATATACTTTTGACTAAGACCAAAGAATGTACATTATGTGAAGGGGCACCCTGAAATTCTTTCTGGATATGTCTAAATCAAAAATATAATTATGCCATTGGTATCACCAGATTACTGGTAACCCACTCATTCAATGAAAGCACCTTTACTTGACTAAACAATTTGACGCCAGAACATGAGAGCACAACTGGAGGCTATGTTTGAGGGATTGGGGCTATGAAAATTCTAATTATCAAAAATATTTTATTCCAGTTTTTATTCTTTAATGTACTAAAGTAGGGATAAATATCACTGAAATACATTATTTTATATAAAGCCTGCACACCAATCGACAATTGCAGTTTTGTTCATGAAATTTGACCAAGAAAATTTTCCAATTTGTTCAAAAAATTTGACTGTCATTCTTGCTGAATGAGAAGATGCATTGTCATGGTGAAGTATGAGTCCCCCCTAACATTGACTTCCTGAAGAATTTCTGGAAGACACTTAGTGGTGTACCAGTTAGCTGTAACTGTCTTCTGTCCCTCTAGCTTTATGGCTTTGACTAGACCTGTACTTCTGAAGAACCCTGCATACATTACTTTTTTCATTGCTCATTGTCTTTTCACCATTGTTGGTTTGGGGTCATCTTCAAAGACCCATACTTTACTTTCTTGATGTGTTGAAATGTCAAAAAACTGTATGTACCATCACCAGTTATGATTTTAGAAACAATGTGGTGTCCACCATAATTAAGTAATTTTAGGGTTTCTTTACTGATTCTGACATGCTCTGCTTTTTGGTGTTCTATTAAATTATGGGGGACCCAGCGACAAATTAATTTTTTCATATGCAGTTCTTCATGAATAATTTTATGTATAGCTACGGATCTAATGTTAAGTTCCTTCTGTATCATTTGGTAGGTACAGCGATTATCAACTAAAATTTTTAAATGGCCAACACATTTTCTGGGACTACAGCTGACAAAGGTCTTCCTGTGTGTTTTTCATCCAGGAGAGAATTTCGACCTCTTCTAAACTCTGTAAACCATCTGAATACAGTACGAGATGGAGCATCATATCCATATGCTAATTGTAGACATTCTTCTTGATTTAGCGCTACTTTAAAATCATAGAAAATCATAGCTCGATAATGTTCTCATGTCAACTCCATTTTCTTTCTTTCAAAATTTATTCTACAATAGCTAAATTGTTATTGTTGGCACAAATTATCGTCTGAGGACATAAGAGTTCAAATTTAAATATCTGACCAATAATTTTTTTCTTGCGCATATCGTCTGCCTCTGTCTCAAAAATTTCAATGTGACCCGCATAGTATACGATATTTGTCATCATCAATGACAGACTTTCCTTAGTTACAATTGAACATAAAATATGTTTTATATGGTAAATTTTGTTAAATTATATTTTAAACTGAGTATCTGTGGTGTATGTTTCTCCAAATTTTTCAACCATTTACCTCATTTTCTACAGAAATTTCTTTTACTACTTTTTTTTAATTAAAATTGTCACTGGCGTATTATTCTATATCTCAATTTTATGGCAATAGTTTCATATCACTGAAACTTGCACATGCATCTCATTATCTTAAAAAGAAAAAAAAATTGCATTATTTGAATTTCTTTCCCCTTTGTTTTATGAAGATTTTATGAGATAAACATATTTATTTGTAAATAGCTAATATTTATTAGTTTAAAGATATTGATGGCTGATGTTTTCAGTTATTTACAAACTAATGTGTTTATCTTCATAAAACAAAGTGGTACGAAATTCTAAAATAAATTCAAATAATGCAATGAAAAAAAAAAAAATGTAAAATCAGTTAAAAGTTTGTAAGATGTGATAGCTAATGGTTGCAATGCTTTTTTTTTTTTACTTTTGCAATATACCTGTCCCCCGATTTACACGGAAGATAGGTTCTGCACAAAACCGTATAAATTGAAATCTTGGATTTTGCTAAGTAAAATCGTGTAAAACGAAAATAACCCCAAAATGTGCATCATTCAGTCATTTATTTAAGTAAAACAAAAGTAAGACATCTTAGAAAACTTAAAATTATGCTTAGTTTATAAAACAACAAACATATGAATGTAGTAATATAACATATTTAATTTATTTTACATTAGGAACAAAAAAAACAAAAAGACCCTTAAAAATTAATTATAAGTTTAATCACTGTCATCACTTTCATGTACTATCAGTCTTCTTTCTGATAGGTATGATGTCACTTTCATCACTTGAGCTTTCTTGATGCGATTCGGGCTTAATGGTTGACGCATTAAGCAAGATCTCGGGTTGACTAGATTTTGTCATGAAATCAGTAATTAACAATTGCGTAGGTTTTTTGCTAAATATTTATAGACCTCTTCATATTGATTTAAGCATTTACGAAGGTCTCACTGGAATTGGAGAGCTCGATCAACATTTGTGTCATATTGTAAGAAATGGTTGCCCAATTTTCTTCCCAAATCAAGTCCTACGCTTATGATTCTTGCTGTAAACGCAACTGGTTCAGATTGCTCTTCATCAGAATCATTGTCTTCATCATGTTTGTTTGTTTCACGAATCATGTTAATTAAATCATCTTCATTCAATTCTTCATCAGCCATTATTTCTTCAATATCTGCCTGAGCTAAATCTTCAAAACCTTCTCCTCCTATAGTATGGGCCAACTCAGTGATCTGAGAATATTCATGCTCTATTGGTGATTTATCATTTCCACTTTCAACAACATCCGGCCATATTGCTTTCCAGCAGGCATTGATCGTTGATTGTTTGATCTGAGTGTATGACAGTCCAACATGCTTAACACAATCTAAAATTGTAAATTTCTTCCAAGCATCCATCAGAGTAAGAGATTCATCATTTTCCATTTTGTTCCGTGTTCTTAGATATACCTGAAAGTTTGCTTGATGTACAGTGCTTTAAAAGTCGAAATTATCCTTTGATCTAACGGCTGTAATAAGTATTCTTTGGTAAAAAAACAACTTTTACATTTTCGTGTTGTAAATCTGGAGGATGACCTGGTGCATTATCAATTAATAGAAGAGCCTTAAAAGGCAATCCTTTTTTAATTAAATAATTTTTGACATCTGGAACAAAGAAGTTATCGAACCATTCATTGAAAGCTATGGCAGTGACCCATGCTTTTCTATTAGCCATCCAATAGACGGGAAGGTTTTTGATATTTATTCCTTTGAATGATCGTGGTAATTTTAACTTGTTAATCACCAATGGTTTCATCATATAATCGCCAGAAGCATTGCAACAGAAAAGAACTGTTATACGACTTTTTGCTACTTTATGACCACTTGCTGATTTGTGAGCTTTGGCTATAAAGGTTCTTTCTGGCATTTTTTTCCAGAATAATCCGAACTCATCAGCACTGAAAACCTGATCAGAAGTGTAGTAGTTAGCGGCAATGATTTCAGCAAGTTTTGACGGATATTGTTGTGCCGCATCCGAATCAGCAGATGCACTTTCACCTTTCATTCTCAGATTATGTAAAGAATGTCTTTGTTTGAATCTCTCGAACCACCCATGGCTTGCGGAAAAAGATACCTTCTTTTCATCGGACAAAGTTGACGACGACTGATTCTTAAGTGATTGATAAATCTTCAAAGCTTTATTTGTAACAGCATTGGTATCGATCGGGATTCGCTTTTGAGTTTGGTCTTCTATCCATATCACTAAGGCTTTTTCCATATTTTCCATTGTAACATCTCTAACATATGAAGTCGTACTCATACTGCTGCAGGTTTCAGCTGCTACACTTTTCTAATGGAGTCTTCATTTTTTCTTATTGTCCTTATTGTGGCTTCATTCATGGAGTAAAATTTAGCAACATCCGTTACTCTTTCTCTATTACGTAGATGGTCTAATATTTGAATTTAGTTTCTAAAGAAATAACTTTTCTTTTCATTTGATTTTTCTTCAAATCCTTTGACATTATAGAATCTTAACAAATTTAAGCAAACTTTAAAGATGCAAGAACTATAAATGTTGAAAACTTTCCAGTTCAAAAGATAAATGCACAATAATATAAGCTTTGCTGCTAAAATGTTTCTGCACTATGTACTTGCATGAACCAGATAGCTTTACTGTTGTGAAATACATACGGGGATTCCCCTAAATGTATATATTTTACAACACCGGAAATCCCCTGTTGTTTTCATCATTGTTACCAAAGGAATAAAATTCAAAAATGTCATCAAATCTTTGTATAGGCGTATATGGAGCGGAATATACATTTTTATCAATTTTTTGAAATCTGTTAATTTATAAACCGTGTAAATCGGGGGATAAGTGTACTCGGTTTTAAGTAGAATTGTTCTTTCTCATTATTCTAATTTGTTTTATATCTTTTTTGCTAAAAATATTTTCATTTTACAGATGAGGGGATTATCAATGAAGAAATCAATAGATTGAGGGATGAACTTAAACCTAAAGTGGAAAATATCCGAAACCTAGAAGGAAAATCTGATTTTAAATTCAATCTGAAACCCTTATGTAGAGATGAAGTAACAGCCATGAGGCCTATATTGCCCAGAGTAATGTAAATATTATGATGAGTTTTATAATAAAATATACATAAATCATTTTTAAAAATTTATTTAAAATATAAAACTATAATATACATGACTGCACAAGATTTCAAATGTTTTAAAACCTCTTGGTATGAAGAACTGTAGGAGGAAAGATAAAATAAAGTTTATCCAGGTACTATAAATAAAATTTAATATTAATTGCATTAATTAGCATAAATGTTTTTATTTATACATTACAGTTTAACATATCATATTAAGCAATATGCAAGTAAATATTTAATTATATAAATTCACATATTTTGGTTTTAAATTAGCTAGATACATATGCAAACAATAATTAGTGTTAATATGACTGAAAAGAGTTCTACCCAAACACCAGATGTCAGTGTGCAATATTGGACTATTCATTGAGATTCTGTTAAAATTCTATATAATATAATGTGTACATATTAATTTGTACATCAGCAGATTAAATTATTATGATGAAAATTATGAGTAGATAATTTTTTAACAGTAACATTTTTAATTGAAATTTCAAACATTAGCTTTGAGAAAAGATGTTTTATGCAAATAAAGATTATATGTTTTCTTAAATATTTTACACCATAGATCTATACATAGTTATGCGAAGTTTAATAGTCCAACAATTAAAAGTGGTACCACTAAATTTTTCATCTAGAGCAGGACTTCTTAAACTTTTTTCACTTACTATCCCTTTTCGTCCAAGAAATTTTTATGCAGCCCCTGGTATATAGGTATATAAAATATTAGGCAAACATTTGCTCATAATAAATCAAAGAAATTTATTTTAAAACAATTATTTGGTATACATATAATTTTACCATTTATTAAAGATGAAATCAAATTTACATACTAATGAGACGGATGTACTTGTTTATTTTTGCATAAAAAATTAAATCAACTGAATATTTTATACTACAGAATGTAGAGCAAATTCAACATTTTTCAGAGTTAATCGATATTTTGATTTTTTATTGTCAATGCTGAGAATGCTGCTTTACATAATACAAAATGACAGAAGTGTGTTTAGGGCTATTTCAGAAATTGTTGAAAATTCTGTCCTAATCCCAAGCCAAAATTCCAAATCAAAATAATAGCACCTTTTTAACACAGAACCAAACTTTTTTTTATTTGTTTAAATTTATAATAGAAAACTTTCATGCTGTTTGAAAACTCGTTTCAGTCACAGTCCGGTTATAATCAGAATGATCAAATATTTTCTCTAGTCCTGATGGTTATGAAGTCGCATGATAAGCAAAAGACGTGTTATGATGAAAATGCTGTTTAGAACCACACTACATTATTTTTCTGCTGAAAAACTAGTTAACCGAAGAAACAACCGTGAATCTGATCATAACCGGAATGTCCAATCTGTTGATTTTAAGCATGCCTATAATCACTCATTAGCATCTAGCCAATCAAAAATTACTGTACATTTTTCACATTACTAATTGTTATAATTTGGTAACACTATTTTGTTTTTTCATCACTTAACAGCAATGTTCGAAATTTGAATCATTAGTTAAGAGATTCTTTGTTTGAAGGTTGGATTGGATTAATATTATTTATACTGTGAGCCCTTTAATTGATTAAAATTTTTTGAAAATTTTAATCTTGATTCTTTTCTGACTCAACAATCTTTATCATTATGGGAAAAATGAAAGGAATATTTTAGAATTAGTAAAATTTCTTGCTCGATCTTATGATACAGGTCTCTCAAATCATTTGCACAAATGTAATAATAAAGAAACATATCTAAGTCCTTAAATCCAAAAGGATTTTATTAACATACTTGAATAGGAAAATTTAAATTCTATTATTACTGAAATTAAACAATCAAAATACTACATTATTATTAATTCAATTATAGATATATCCAGATTAGATCAATTTTATTTAGGTACATTGGTCATATTAGGTACATTGGTTTAGTTCGATTATCTTAATATCAAAACATGATCATGTATGTATGTCATCATAGCTATTCCAAAGCCCCTACTTGACCTAGAAGCTCATGATTTTTTCTTTTTTTTTAAATACAGTTATTGACCAAAAGATGCTACGGAAACTTTCAAAAATTTAAAAAAAATTGATAGATTTTTAAATTCTTAAGTATTGCAAAACACGTCTATATATGTCAACATTTTCAGCAAAGACTACAAATATTGTAAACAGTCTTTATTTAATACACCATCAATGATGCACATGTAAAGTATTTCAAAACCAAAGCACTTTCGGACAACATAGAGTCCATCATCAGTGGCAATAATAAGGAATTGACAGACATGAGCCTTTATACAACCAGAAATCGTGAATATAAATTTGCATAGGGCAAATCGGAAACATCGATACTACACAATTAACATATATTACAAATAAATATATAAATTTCGAGCAAAAACAATTCACTTCAAAATCCAAGTACATAAATAGATTAGGCCAATACATAAACATAACACTAGTGGTGAAACATTAGGTTTCCAGAAAATCATATAATGGTTTAACATGCATAGATGATTTTTAAATATTTGTGAAAATGTCTTTTTCCTATTGAAACCTATGTAGTTTATATGACATCAATATTCCAAAACCCCTACTCAGGATAGAAGCTCACAGGATGTTTTTGAACGTAGGCATCAACTCAAAAATGCTACATCACTATTCCGAAGTACCTACCTGGCCTAAAAGCTCGTTTTTTTTTTAATTTTCTTAACATAGGTATTGAATTAAACCTGCTACTGTAACTTTAAATATTGATAGATTTTAAATATTTATAAAAAACCTCTTTACTCATTGAAACCCATTTATAAAAAATCCTGCTTTCTTTCCCCTCTTGTCGATCAACTAACTGTCATATACTTCTTAACTCCATGTTATATATTTTGATATTTCATGTAATTCCATAATGGCAACAGTCAGTTAACTGTCGCACCAGTGTTAAGAGTTGAACATCAGACAAGAAGTGGTCTGCAGGATATGACTTGTAATGTGGTGTAAAATAAAGATTGTATTCTATAAATACTGTATAGCTTTACTTCCGCAAATAATTCGGTTAACAATGAAACAATATTATTATGCTTTTTAATTAAATTTTTATTTATGTAATTATTATTGATTTTATTCATGAATTATTTTAATATTTTCTTAATTACGTAACTTTCATTTTTGTTAATAGTTAGCTTTGATTATCTTATAGATTTTATTTGTGTTGTATATTATTTTTAATTAAGTTTCAAAATTAAATTTGTTTTTGCGCAATAAAGATTTTTAATAGCTTGATCGTATAGTTTATTTATTTTTTACATTTCCAAAATATATACCAATAAACTTAATAAAGGTTGTTATTATTAACTCATTTGGCCTGTGATCAATTACACCTAATTAACTAAGTAATTAATATACTCGGCTAACAAATAAACACCTACCTTTCAATCGAATCTAGAGTATTAAAAGGAAAAGAAAAAAATAACTACTCAAAGGTAAGAGCATAACATTATTTTATTAAAAAACAGAAATAGAGAAAGCCCGTTTTTAGAGCTACAACTATTTTTATAATTTCTTAAAACACTATTCTAAAATTTTTGAATATATAATTTTCAAATTTGAATCCAGTCCAGTAGATTTCTGTGGAATTTAACTCTTCAGCTAATAATGACCTCACATTCTTAGTTTGTATGTCTTGTGTTATGAATAAACCTTAAAATCCATGCAGTAATATGAAGAACCTTAATGTAAATCACTGTATCTCTTAATTTCCAATAGTGTTTCTTCAGATTTTGTCTAGCACATTAACTGGACAGCTTACTCGAAATGTACTCTTTATTCACTTTCAACTATTTCTTTAGGTACAGGTTTAATCTCAAACCTTGGCCAGCAGATCTTATCTTTGGTTAACCATTTCGGGCCCTTCTGCCATCTTTCTTCTTACAATAGCCTTTCTGTGGTGCACCCTCTAGTCACTAAATTAGATGAATTTTCCCTTCCACTGCAATGATTCAATTTAATGGATCAGTCAAGTTCTGTATTTCCAAGACTATTGGACACAAATGGCTTCAAATTGTTGGCATTTCCTCGGATCCATCCTAGAGCAATAGTTCAAAAGAATTAATTTTCATCTTAAATCATTCTAAAAATTTACCATAGATAATTTGCAAGCCTTGCAGCAATAGCGATTTCCATCAACTCCAATCTATGAAGTGTTAGCAGCTTAAGAAAAGCAACTCTTGACTTAGAGCTGATAAAACTGATGTATGTCTTTTTTTCTTGATGTGAAACAAAAATAAGCCATTGCACCATATGCCTCCCCACTGGCATCACAAAAAATGTGCAATTCTGTAACTTCTTCATTAACGTCAAAGTTTTGGGGATAATAAACTCTCGGATTGATTAAGTTTTTTAAATTAGGCACTTCTTCCCACCATTTTATCCATACGTTTTCTAAATCAGCAGGCAGCTCACATCGTCCCACTTCAGTCCTTGTTCTCATAGCCTAAAAAATAATTTCTTCATTGGGATCAAGAATGGAACACTGTGCAAGTAGTTTGTAGAACCTTTCTTTTAGTGTAGGTTTGATGTTCTACAAGAATGGTTGACAGCTCTAATTTTAATTCATCCTTTTCACTGTTCCATGCTATTCCAAGTACTTTTAGTAGTGACTCATGAATTACCTCATCATTAATATCAAAAATGTCTGCCCTCCCAAACTGTCTAGCATCTCAGAATTGGCCTTCCATTTCCTAAGTCTTATGCTTCCTTTTCCTAATATTTCTTTAGATTATTTGGATAAAAGACATGCTTCTTCTGATTGTTGCGTTTCCGCATCGAGATCATTAATATAGATTTTCACTTAATATTGAAAATGCATCTGGATATACATCTTGATATTTCTGAATTTGGTGTTTAATGGTTGCAGCAAGCAAAAAAGGACTAACACATGCTCTAAATGTAACCCAAGTTATTCTCATGACCTTCAACTTCTCTTCAAGAGGATCTTCCATCCATAGAAATCATTGACAATCATGATAGCTACATGCTATTAAATGCTTGTAGACTTGCTACTAAAACTTCAACAATACCTTCCGAAATCTGATCTTCTACGACCCTTTTGTAATCTTCAAAGTATTTCTATCCAATTTAAATTTTGCAAACTTAATATTATTTTTTTAGCTACCAAAAAATTATCAGACAACTTATGAGTATTTTAGTTCCAAGGAAGTTTCATGTTGTATCAGTAATTCTCAAATATAATATTCTTTATGAATTCTTCTATGAGCTATGCATCTGGTTTTGATAATCTTCATCAATACAACCTAAACTTGTACTTCATCAATACAACCTAAACAGTCTTAACTGCCAAAATTTATGAATTTGGTCCAACACCTTGTTTATCAGTCACAGATTATTCTTCTGTTAAAATGTTCATTGCAATTGTATTTTCTGTAAAGTAATTCTGAGTTCCACTTAAGCAATATCCGAAAAGTGTTTTAACAGAGATTAAATGTTTTGTAAACCTCCATACTTTCCCTATGAAAAAATCCCATAAATAAGAATTACTTCCAATCAAAAAGCTAATTTCTTTACATTTCTCATTACATCCTTCAGGAGGCTGATTCTTTCCTTTTAGCATATTTCTTTTATTTTCTCTGTCTACTACATCTGTCAAAAGGGCTTCCAAACTGAATGTTTGTTTATGGTTCAAAGGATTACATAATTGAACCTTGACTCTTTCATTTCTAAATTAGCTGTAGATTTCCTAAACAAAAATACTTTAATCTGTTTTTGAGCAATAATATTCAATCCTAGCTCTTTGGAGCATTTCTTTATTATAAATCTAGAGGTGGCAGGAAAAAGCACATAAGTCAAAAATTGTGATTTTTCTTTTATTGCATATTCTGTCGAAATCAGTGAGGGAAAAACCACATAAGTCATGAAAAGTGATTATTCTCTAGATTTCATTTCAAAATCTGTGGGAAAAACCACACAAGTCACGAAAAGTGATTATTTTCTAAATTTTGCATGATACCAGTTGGGAAAAAGCGCATAAGTTAAAAATAGTGATTATTTCTGAATATATTTGTGCTGTTGTTAGTTTATCGTGAAAAAAAAACTGAAAGCACTGTAACCCCCTCCTCCCCACCCACCGTCAGACATGACCCTTATCGCAGTAGATCAGGAACTTTATTTAGCGAAAGAATTTTACTGATTGTGTTCGCTTTGATTGACAGAATTTAGATTATTGGTGGAAATGTACTAAACTGGGTCCACAAATTTTGAATAAGACCATCATTAATTCTTGTTGCCCTGTCTGTGTGTGTGTTGTTAGTTTCTATAATCATCTGCTTATTGTAATTCCAGATGTAAGTAAAATAAAACTCTGTGGTAGTTTTCTTACGTAAAATGGAAGGGGTGCATGGTTTTATTTTTGCCTTAATTGCCAAGATGTCCCATCTCTCGATTTAGTCTTGAGTTTTTAATTTTCGAGACTAATATTCTGTGTAAAAAAATATTTAGGGTATAAAAATTCCAAGCACTTTATTTATTAGTAATGTACACTGATTAAAACAAAAAATACTGTTCTGAATTTTATGCAATTATTAAAACTTATTAAAGTGCTTAATTTTATTGTACATTATATTTTTAATCTATCTAATAATAATAACAATAAATATTATAAATAGTATTTATTAAACGATTTGTAAGAATTTAGTAATGTTGGTTTTGTAGGAGTAGATATCGTTTTTCAAAGTAATCTGCTATGTGTGTATTCTAGTATTTTTATTATATGTAGAAAAATAGAGAATCCAATTGAGCTGATTAATTATTTCAAAATCAGAGAAAAACTCGTCCCACATCAGGGTATACGGAAATAAAAATTTCATAAAATGAATTTATTCTTTAAGCCCTCCAAATGTTGATACATGCCATTCTTGTGATAATTTCAAGATGAAACTTGAAATGTTAAATATTGAAATCACAAAATATAAGATGTTCACTCTGAAGAAGCTAAAAGTACTTATTCTGAGAAAAGGAAAGGCAAAGAACTGACTCGAATAATGCCAAATATGAAGTGCTTTACTTTTGAAGTGCAGCAATGCTTGCCTATACCAAAGTTAGAATCAGCTGTCACTTTCCATAATTTTTGAACATGCAATTCGACTAATCGTGAAAATATTGCTGGAAATTACCTCATTGTATGTGGCATGAAGCCATTTCCAGCTGTGGAGCACACCAAATCTGCTCGTCTAATCAAACATATGAAAAACTTTCTTTCCAATTAATATTTTGATGTTATATTTTGTTCCGACACTTGCAAGAGTCAAAATACGTGTTCCCATGTTACAATAATATCCTCAGTCCTATTAGCAGATGAAACGCTTGTCAATGTCATTGATCATAAATTTATGATACCAGGCCATAGTCGCATGACAGTTGGTATAAGTCACAACATTATAGAAAAATAGAAGAAAAAAGTAATACTTTAATTCATCACCTTCATGACTAGTTACAATGTGCCAGATCAAGCAATACCAAATTTTCAGCTCTGGAAATGAAAAAAGAAGATTTTCAATATGTATCTTCTTTATTGCGAGGTCTTGTAAAGAAAGAAATACATAGATAGTGAGGCTTTTAGGTAGAACGATGTTCAGTAACAGAAATATTCTTGCAGTTATTTTGGCCAACAAATTGTCACTGGGCATAAATGAACAATTTAAGTATCTCTCTCTAAAAAAAGGGTCCTCCATAATCACAATTAAACCAATCACAAACAAGCCTGGTCTATAAATGCTGAAAAAAAGAGAGATCTGTTACGTCTTCTGCCTTCCTTTGATACCATCTATATTTTATCAATTGTATACCCTGCTTCCGGTTTCAAATGAATCATGTATTGATCCTGATATAGTTGAGATTGAACTATGAATTGTAATACAGTTTTTTCATCTAGTCTTTGAGATTTTTATGTTTACGTTTATATAAATTTAAAATTAGCCATTTAGTATACAAAAAAAAGTGTGTTTAACTTTTCATTTTAATTTTACATAATCTTGAAATAAATTTGTTGAAACCATATTTTGGCATTTTTTCAAAAAATTTGTCAAAAATTCGATTTCAAATTTTCGACGGGAGAGCACATTTCAGGCATCATCCCTGATCACGAATCAAACGTTTTTCAGGTGGTGCGTGTATGTGTGTGTGTCTATGGAGACGATATCGCACGAACGAATGCAGCAATTTGATTGAAATTTGGTACAAAAATTACAATCTGTGAATACTAGAAGTGTATTGTTTTTAAACGCAATCGAATGTTCAGAACTCCAATAAATTTTAGAGTGAAATTTTGAAAAATTCATCAAAAAATCAAAACCTTTATAAAAGTTACGTAAAGTCATTTCTTATGTAATTTTTTATTAGAAAACGTTTGACATAAACTTTAGAACTCGAACTCTAGCATAAAGCATTTTCGAGATATTACACATTTTTCAAATATATTTATCAAAAAATCACATGAAATAAAAAAAAATATTAATTATTGTGAAATATGTTCACTTTTCATATGTAATATTATGCAATAAGTTTAGTGATATCATTCTCGTGAATCTAGCTTGTTCCATTCATGAGTAAAGATACATTTGTTGTTGAGACCCAGACAGTCTGACCCACCAGAAAGGTGTAAGGCAGTCGTGCACAATCCACGGGCAGCATGCGGCCCTTGGCCTAATCCTGTGTGGCCCGCCGCCACCCTCAGCTTAGCGAACACATAAAAAAAAATTCCAAGACTTTCACAAAAAAAAGAAAAGAAAAACTGCATAAAATTTTATAAAAAATTATTTTTTATATCAAATTTTCTTTAAGATTTCGATTACAAAACAAATAAAAAGAGCAAATCAAACAGCATTAAATTAAACATTGTCTATTTTTTACAATGAGAAGTGGAATGTTTGAATTCATACCCTGCCATGGTAGTCCTTCCTTCGTTGGCAAGAATT
Source organism: Amaurobius ferox (assembly GCA_951213105.1). Taxonomy (NCBI): domain Eukaryota; kingdom Metazoa; phylum Arthropoda; class Arachnida; order Araneae; family Amaurobiidae; genus Amaurobius; species Amaurobius ferox. The sequence goes on from OX578134.1 coordinate 113,734,208, forward strand.
TTCCATACAGCAAACCTACACCGGAAACTGGAATGTGTTTGTTGTAGGAGGAGAATTCGTTTTTGTTTCCAGTTAACATTTTCCCGAGTATAGTCAAAGTGTAGTTGAAGGTCAATAAATAAAGCATTTTGGTTTGATACGATTTACGTTATAACTTCTGTGACTATGTCTAAAAAGCATAAAGTCGGTGATGAGAATCATGCATTTCAGAAGAAATGGGGTGAGAGTTATTTTTTCGTAGCGAACAAAGGCAAAGCAATATGTTTAATTTGCCAAGAAACTATTGTTGTAATGAAGGAGTACAATGTGAAGAGGCATTATGATACAAAGCATGCTGACAAATACAAGGTGTTGTCACTACAAATGAGAAAGGATAAAATTAAAGATTTGAACATAAGTTTGAATGAATGAATGAAATGAAGGCGGGTGGCTCCAGGGGAGCCCAGCACATCGACCAGAGGTCTATTGTACTACCCCAAAAGTGAAGATCTCTACGAAAAGAGACCAGTAGCCGAAGCAAAGATAAGCAGGCACTTGACAGTAATGTCATTCAGCTCCCAGTGTTCAATCACATGTCGACCTATGTGTCCGAACCTATGGGCAGAGAAAGCCTCACATTAACCAAGAATGTGAGCAGCAGTTTCTTCGCTATAATTGCAGCCTCTGCAAAGCGAATCCTTAGTGACACCCATAATGTTTAGGTGTCTTTTAAGGGTGCAGTGCCCAGTGAGGAGCCCAACAGCCCTTCTGATGCCAGTTCTACTGAGCTTGAATAATTCCTTCTGACATATACTGGGGCAATTGCAGTTGAGTATTTTCGCCTGCCTTTGACCCATAGTATTACACCAGTTCTTGCACTGAAGCTTTCTGAAGATGTCATAAACAGTTCTTCTGGTAAGTTCATTGGGAACACCCAAAGCTGGCTCAGGACCAACAAAAGGAGTACAAGAACCTTTCCTAGCCAATTCATTTCCTGGAATGCCCGAATGTCCAGGCACCCAGTAAAGGATGACTCTGTTATTGCTAGAAACTGCATCATAAAATTTTATAAAAAATTATTTTTTATATCAAATTTTCTTTAAAGATTTCGACTACAAAACAAATAAAAAGAGCAAATCAAACAGCTTTTTTACAATGAGAAGTGGAATGTTTGAATTCATACCCTGCCATGGTAGTCCTTTGTTGGCGAGAATTTTCTGTACAGCAAACCTACACCGGAAACTGGAATGTGTTTGTTGTAGGAAGAGAATTCGTTTTTGTTTCCAGTTAACATTTTCCTGAGTATAATCAAAGAGTAGTTGAAGGTCGATAAATAAAGCATTTTGGTTTGATACGATTTACATTATAACTTCTGTGACTATGTCTAAAAAGCATAAAGTCGGTGATGAGAATCATGCATTTCAGGAGAAATGGGGTGAGAGTTATTTTTTCGTAGAGAACAAAGGCAAAGCAATATGTTTAATTTGCCAAGAAACTATTGTTGTAATGAAGGAGTATAATGTGAAGAGGCATTATGATACAAAGCATGCTGACAAATACAAGGTGTTGTCACCACAAATAAGAAAGGATAAAATTAAAGATTTGCAACAAAAGTTTGAATGAATGAATGAAATGAAGGCGGGTGGCACCAGGAGAGCCCAGCACATCGACCAGAGGTCTATTTATACCACCCCAAAAGTGAAGATCTCTACGAAAAGAGACCAGTAGCCGAAGCAAAGATAAGCAGGCACTTGACAGTAATCTCATTCAGCTCCCAGTGTTCAATCACATGTCGACCTATGTGTTTGAACCTATGGGCGGAGAAAACCTCACATTAACCAAGAATGTGAGCAGCAGTTTCTTCGCTATAATTGCAGCCTCTGCAAAGTGAATCCTTAGTGACACCCATAATGTTTAGGTGTCTTTTAAGGGTGCAGTGCCCAGTGAGGAGCCCAATAGCCCTTCTGATGCCAGTTCTACTGAGCTTGAATAATTCCTTCTGACATATACTGGGGCAATTGCAGTTGAGTATTTTCGCCTGCCTTTGACCCATAGTATTACACCAGTTCTTGCACTGAAGCTTTCTGAAGATGTCATAAACAGTTCTTCTGGTAAGTTCATTGGGAACACCCAAAGCTGGCTCAGGACCAACAAAAGGAGTACAAGAACCTTTCCTAGCCAATTCATTTCCTGGAATGCCCGAATGTCCAGGCACCCAGTAAAGGATGACTCTGTTATTGCTAGAAACTGCATCATAAAATTTTATAAAAAATTATTTTTTATATCAAATTTTCTTTAAAGATTTCGACTACAAAACAAATAAAAAGAGCAAATCAAACAGCTTTTTTACAATGAGAAGTGGAATGTTTGAATTCATACCCTGCCATGGTAGTCCTTTGTTGGCGAGAATTTTCTGTACAGCAAACCTACACCGGAAACTGGAATGTGTTTGTTGTAGGAAGAGAATTCGTTTTTGTTTCCAGTTAACATTTTCCTGAGTATAATCAAAGAGTAGTTGAAGGTCGATAAATAAAGCATTTTGGTTTGATACGATTTACATTATAACTTCTGTGACTATGTCTAAAAAGCATAAAGTCGGTGATGAGAATCATGCATTTCAGGAGAAATGGGGTGAGAGTTATTTTTTCGTAGAGAACAAAGGCAAAGCAATATGTTTAATTTGCCAAGAAACTATTGTTGTAATGAAGGAGTATAATGTGAAGAGGCATTATGATACAAAGCATGCTGACAAATACAAGGTGTTGTCACCACAAATAAGAAAGGATAAAATTAAAGATTTGCAACAAAAGTTTGAATGAATGAATGAAATGAAGGCGGGTGGCACCAGGAGAGCCCAGCACATCGACCAGAGGTCTATTTATACCACCCCAAAAGTGAAGATCTCTACGAAAAGAGACCAGTAGCCGAAGCAAAGATAAGCAGGCACTTGACAGTAATCTCATTCAGCTCCCAGTGTTCAATCACATGTCGACCTATGTGTTTGAACCTATGGGCGGAGAAAACCTCACATTAACCAAGAATGTGAGCAGCAGTTTCTTCGCTATAATTGCAGCCTCTGCAAAGTGAATCCTTAGTGACACCCATAATGTTTAGGTGTCTTTTAAGGGTGCAGTGCCCAGTGAGGAGCCCAATAGCCCTTCTGATGCCAGTTCTACTGAGCTTGAATAATTCCTTCTGACATATACTGGGGCAATTGCAGTTGAGTATTTTCGCCTGCCTTTGACCCATAGTATTACACCAGTTCTTGCACTGAAGCTTTCTGAAGATGTCATAAACAGTTCTTCTGGTAAGTTCATTGGGAACACCCAAAGCTGGCTCAGGACCAACAAAGAGTATACAAGAACCTTTCCTAGCCAATTCATTTCCTGGAATGCCCGAATGTCCAGACACCCAGCAAAGGATGACTCTGTTATTGCTAGCAATTTTACAAAGTGCATTATAGCACTCCCAGATGAGGGAAGACGTCATAGTAGACTTCCCTAGGGCCATAAGAGCAGCTTAACTATCAGAACAGATAAGTATTTGGTTACTCCTGTAATTTCTGTCATAGCAAATTTTACAACACATAAGAATGGCAAAAACCTCAGCCTGAAAGACAGTAGCATAACTGCCGAGAGGATAAGACAGTTTTAACATAAGTTTACAAACCAACAAAATATTTTCAAAAGAGTGATTTATGATTCGGAAATTACAGTCAAGGCAAGTTTTGTTGTGTCGAAAATTTTAGTTTAAAAAAAAACTGAAACCATACAAAGATGGAGAGTTGGTTAAAGAATGCTTGGAAGAAGTGGCAAATATAGTGTTTCCAGAGAAAAAAGGTATTATTTCGAAGATAAACCTTAATCGTATGATGGTAGCAAGAAGATTAGAAGAAATGGCATTAAATATTGAAAAAACATTAAAAGAGAAAAATTCTGAATTCACATGGTTTTCATTGGCCATAGATGAAAGCACAGATGTCACTGACACTGCACAGTTGTCAATTTTTATTCATGGCATTGACTGTAATTTCAGTGTTATGGAGGAGTTACTGGCGTTACTTCCAATGAAAAATACAACAAAAGGAGCAGACATTTATCAAGAAGTTAAGAAAGTCTTGAAAAGTACAATTTAGACTTAAAACTGTTACATGGTATTTTAATCAATGGCACGCCAGCTATGGTGGGAAAAAACCAAGGATTAGTAAATTATTTGGCAACAGATAGCAAGGCCATGAGGAATGAAATTGTAGCATGCCATTGCCTTTTACACCAAGAGAACCTTTGTGCAAAAATTATTAAAATGGAACATGTAATGAAAATCATTATTAAAGTAATAAACTTTATTCGTTCTAGAGGAGTCACTCATCATCAGTTCCGAGATTTCCTATCCCAGTTAGATTCTCAGTATGATGATGTCATTTATTTTACACAAGTTCTTTGGCTAAGTGCTGAAAAAATGCTGAAGCGAATGTATGACTTGCTTGAGGAGATCATTACTTTTTTCAAAAGTTATGATTATAATCTGATGGCAGACTTGATGAAAAGGAATGGCTATGTGATTTATCTTTTATGGTTGATATGACACATCTGAATGAGCTAAATATGAAGTTTCAGGGGAAAAATAACCTGATACACAACCTATTTATTTTACTCAATCAAATTATTTGAGTTTAAGTTAGCATTGTGGAATTCACACAAGTCTGGTCAATTGTTGAATTTTCCAACAATAAGTAATTTTATTGCAAGTTGTGAAGACGATGCCATCAACTTTATTAAATATGCTTCACTAGTAGAAAATCTGCAAAATGAGTTCAGTCATCAATTTCAAGATATCAGAAAACTTGAGAAATCTTTGGAAGTGTTTGCAATACCATTTGAGCAGGCCCGGCTCTAGGTATTTTGCCGTCCCAAGCAGAAAGCAATTTGGCCACCCCCTCCTTGAAATTCAATTTTCTGTTAACCTTTATAAATGCAATGGAATAGAGAAACACTGTTATATCGTCAGTTTTTAGTCAATTTTGTTCCAAATGTTTTTCAAGTGAATGGATCTTTCAGAGGATTAAATCTTTTGATTTTTTCCGTTTTAAATAAAAAAATGTGCAATATCTCAAGGACAAAATACATTAATATCATATAAATGATGCTATTCAATTTTGTTGTCTGATGCTTGTCTTTCCATATATATTAATACATTTTATTATTAAATATATTTTATTATTTAACTCATCAAGGAATGATGTGTATGTTCCAACGTCTTTGATGGCATTTCAACATACTTTCCTACATCCTAGAGAGCTGACATTTGGTACACAAAGTAGTCTAGTAGAACATTTTAATTTTTTGAGGAAGTTTTTTACATCCTCAAAAAATAGAACCGGTATTTTTTTTCTACGAAATGGCCTGCAAAAATTCCATTAATGTAAAATAGTTAAAAAAAGATTTGAGGGGGCTGTACAGAAGATATGTCCGCAACGTAAAATATGTCTTATCACATGGGTGTTTGTAAATGAAGCAATGGCTTACATAAACATTTCATTTATTTCTACAAACTGCCAACAGTGGTCTAGTCTAATAAGTTATAAAGTTGTTTATTACGAAATGTTAATTAAGTACCAGAATTAAAGAAATAAAACTTAACAATTTGATTATTGCTTGATAAATTTTATCTTATTTCGCATTCGATTGCATCTATCTCTTAAGTGTTGAAGACCTAGACCGTCTGACTCATCCTGAGGACTTGAGCAACTATTTGGACGGACGGCATCTCTTGAGTGTGTCACCCCTCAAAACACGCATACATCCTCGGCCTAACACTTGGTACCACTGTCATCCCCCTCCGACTATTACATGCCAGGCTACAATCCTTCAAAATATTACTCTTTATCGTCACACCTGATTTGCCAACACAGTCCCCATGCCAAGTGCCGACAAAGGCATTATCCTACATCAAAAGTGTCCAATATTCAACGCTATATATATGTGTGTATATATATATATATTACTAATTTTTTTAAATTAAAATTAACTCATGAGCATTTTAAACATTTATTTTATGATTTGCTTCTTTCACATACAATTTTCTTAAATTACCACCTACTCCATTCACCAAATCCACATACTAAAATAGCTTACTGTGTAATTTCTTTTAAACACCCTATTCTTAATTCTCTTAACTTCAATAATTTATTTGCAAAACATCAGGACTTGTTACCAGTAAATAATATCAAAATACAAAAATCATTCAAATACAATTTACCAATTGATAGAACTATTTACAATTACAATGAAGTTTCCAGGACATTAAACTCCGATGACCTTACATGTGTATGCAGCAATAATAATCTAACCCCTTATGTCAACTCCTCACATGGACACATTATTACTGGGGATCTCAGTATAGTTCAGGATGATATACTTAGGGAAATTATGAATAAAGGGTCTAAATTTCGCATTCCATTCTGCTATCACCCTAAACAACTTCTTCAGTCTATATCTTTTGATTTTGATAAATTCATATATCAACTTGCTTGTTCACATTCCATTCCTATTGAAGCATTCCATCTATGGAAGTATACTACCTTACATCTACTTAAAAAATGTTATATTATAAACATTAAATTAACGAAGCTTAGGTAACCTTATAAACAACTCCTATCTGCCATTAAAGAACTACAACAACATTTTGTCATGACTTATGTAGATAAAGCTTCTAATAATTATGCCATCATTTGTAAAAAATATTATGTTTCTCTGTTACAGAATTACTTAAAAAATAATCAAATTTTTAAACCCATTAATAATCAGTCTATCAAAATCAAAACTAAAATGCTAAAATTATATACACAATTAAATATTAATTTTAAAGTTTTTTAAATTTCCTTATGTTACTTTGGTTCCTAAATTCCACAAATCACCTCTCAGTTTTAGAACGGTCACTTGTGGACATAATACCTTTACCACTATAGCTAGTAAGTACTTGCTTAACTGTTTAAATAGAATTAATGAATCTCTTAAATTTAGGAATTCAGGATATTTCCTTTTGAACAATAGTTTTGATTTAGTTAATCACCTCAGCAAGCTTCCACAAATTCTTGGTTTCCAAACCTTTGATTTTAAAGACCTATTTAATAATATTGTCATTAAAGATTTATATAAAGTTATTATCTCTCTTTATCATGACTATATATCTTCCAATCATGTTGCATTTAATGTCAAAAACATTCCTATGCTCTTGCAGTTTGTGTTATACAATAATTATATTATCCAAGGTGATAACATTTATTTACAAACATCTGGTATACCACAAGGTGGCTGTAGTCGTAGTATTCTCACTAACTTATATCTTTATTATTATGAATGTCATTTTAACTCTAATTCATATATTATATATAGATATGTTGACGACTTAATTTGTATTATCATTGATGATTCCTATCCCATTAATATTGATTTTTACCCATCTAATCTAGAATTAATTCCTAATGAGCCTAGCTTTAGTCAAACTGTAAATTTTTTAGACCTAAATTTAGATACCCTCAATAATCATGTAATCACCAATCTATATGATAAAAAAGATTCTTACAACTTCACTATCATAAAGCTGCTATCATATCAATCTTGTAATTCTATTCAATTGTTTAGAAACATCATTTTAAACCAGCTATTTCGAATACATCGACTTTCTGATCCTCGGTTTCACTTTCTCCACATCAATAATCTTAAACGCATTTGTCAAAATTACCAATATCCGCAAGTATTTGTAAATAATATTATTAATAATTTCAAATATACCACGTAATAATTTTACACATGCATTATTTATCTTTGATTGGATAACTCATTTTTGAGAATTCACCCATTCCTATCACCTAACTTACCACTTGGCCTGAGTCTAATACTGTTTACTATATTCGAAGACTATTTTCCACTTGTCCTGAGTCCTATACTGATTACTATTTTTGAAAGTCTCCATACATATGTATCGTTCAAATGTATTCATTCCGGTGCCCACTCGCATTGACAAAGTGAGGTGAAATGCTCAGTCGCTTGTTCAACCTACACGCGGTAGCAATGCTTGTGAGTTAATATTTCTGTTCGAGGAGGTATTATTTTTCTGATTTGTAATTCAATTAATTTATTTTTCTCCTTCCACTACCCAGTAGACAGTTCCAATGGTGTCTATAGTTAAATACTATCGCTATTGTCAGAAACTGGCTATTCTATCGGTTTTAATTCGAATTGTATGGCTGTCCTGATGAGAATGCAATTTCGAACTAACCGCCATTTTTTGTGCAGTTTCAATTGTTCTCTATGTCTTAATCTTTTATCTTGAGCTGGTTATTATTGCCTTTTCTCATTTTTACCGTGTTTTCTTTTTCATTTTTATTTATTTTCATATATACTTTTAAATGTGATTTTTGTATCCTAATATTCTTCTCATCCCCCTTTCCATTGTAGTGACATGTTACCTTCTATCTTTATCCTTAACCTTGGTCTATAGTTACTCATTTGTAACAGATATGCTAGAGATGGGTTTCTTTGTACATACTGTAGTTTATGCATAGTTTTCGATTAAAATCTTTCAATTTTTATTTATATATATATATATATATATATATATATATATATATATACAGTTAAACCTGTCTATGTTGGACACTCACGGTTCCCCCTAAAAGCGTCCAACTTAGACAGGTGTCCAACATAGACAGTATGATGAAATTTCATTTTTCCCCTTCAATAAAGCACATCAAAAGACTTCATTTTTAACATGTAGAAAATACTAATAAGCCAATGGTTTTAATTAAATATTGTAATTACTGTTGCAAAATACTCATGTATGTGCGTACATACTTAAAATGTGAAGCAAGAAATCTTATACATATAATTTTATACGTAATATGTAACGGCTACTCACATACTGTCAGATTGATGCAGTAATCCATTTCTATTGTTCAGAAAAATACTCTGTCAGAAGAGTTTGTTTTTTTCTGATTCCAGATGCACATTGTCTTTCTATTTTACTGTGCAGATTAAACACGGCCTCAATGAGTTCTGGCGTATTTTGCATAAAAGCATACAGTTCTAATTTCTTGACACACTGCATTGCACTTTCGTGTGTAGGAAGTTCTTCTACATCTGTTTTTTCCTCTTCCTCCGAAGAAAAGCTGTCGTAATCATTCTTGCTCAATGTAGCAACACATGGAGATTCAGTATCATAGGTTTCAAGAATGTCATCAAATGCAACATTTTGACAAGCATCGGATAACTCTTTTCTGGACGTTTCAGAAAGACACTTTAGTTCTTCATCCAGTGACTCCAATTCGAAACAGTCTGTCACTTGACCCTCGGAAGAGCTGAGATCACATATAAATCCTGCATGCTTGAAACACTTAACAATAGTGTTTTCTGATACATTTTTCCACGATTCATAAATCCATCGGACTGCGTCTAAGACTGTCACCTGTTTGACAAATTTTGCCGCATTCTCACAATTTTCTGCAGCCTGGATAAGTTTCCGCATTAGTTGTTTCCTATACAATAACTTTACTGCTTGAATAATTCCTTTGTCTAATGGCTGCACTTCACTCGTTAAATTAGGAGGCAAAAATTGTATTGTAATGTTTGACAACTTCAAGTCGACATGACATGTTGCATTGTCAATGAATAACAAAATTTTTCTGTTTGCATGCTTCATTTTTTTATTGATCTCAGTCAACCAACCTGAAAATATTGCGGTAGTCATCCAGGCTTTCTTGTTATACTGCCATATTACAGGAAGGTTGTTTATTTTCACATTGCTGCTCTTAAATGCTCTAAGGTAGGCTGCCTTTCCTATTACCAAAGGCTTCAACTTTTCTCCTCGAGTGCTGCAGCACAACAAGACTGTGATCCTCTCTTTAGACTTTTGCCCACCTCTGCATGTTTCACCTTTTTTCACCAATGAACGTGTAGGCAACAACCGATAAAAAAGGCCAGTTTCATCAGCATTAAAAATGTTTTCGTCGCCATACTCCAATGTTAGATTTGAAAGTTTACTTTTCCAGTCTTCTGCAACGTGGATGTTAGCACCAGCTGACTCACCGCAAAGAACTTTAAAACTGATATTGTTTCGTTTCCGAAAGGACTCTAACCATCCGTTACTTGCAAAAAATGACTCCATTTTCAACTCTGAAGCGATTTCTTTAGCCTTTTCCTGAAGAAGTGGGCCACTTATAGGGATGTTCTTGCCACGACAACATAGAAAAAATTGACGCACTTTTTCATTTAGGTCATCATGTGGGGTTCTACAGATTTTTTTTCTTGTTCCAGAGCAGTTCAGTTCCTATGCATGTATGATATCAGATCTCCTATTGTTTATATTGGAAACAGTAGATTTTGATATGCCGAACTCCTCTGCCAACTTTCTGCAGCTGTCACCTTTGTCTAGGCGATCAAGAATTATTTTTTTCTCTTCAATAGTTAGCTCAACTAATTTACGTTTGCTCATTATTAAAAACTAATGTGCACATCACTAAAATCACAGTCACCTTTCCAGAATGCACTAAGAAACAAATGTGAATTTTGAGGGTAGAGAAACCTTTTTATTCAGAGGATGCAGAAATCTAATTGGACAAAGCAAAGATGGGGTAGGGAAGCTACAGATGTCCATTCTTCAAGTGTGTTGTTGTGTGTGTGTAACAAACTGATAACAAAAAGGTTGTGGGCTGTGGAATGGTGGGGAGGGACAGCCCTTTAGCAACAATAAGAAAGAAATGTGAGCAGATAAGAGCTTCCTGAAAGTGATAACAACAAAGGAATACTTCTGGGGATCAACAACAAAAGATAATCTCTAGGGATAGAGTCTGGGGATAAACAACAAAAGATAATCCCTAGGGATAGAGTCTGGGGATCAACAACAAAAGATAATCCCTAGGGATAGAGTCTGGGGATGGACAACAAAAGATAATCCCTAGGGATAGATAAGGAAGGTCAAAAGTGGTAGGTTACTTCCTTTATGCAAATGCCAATTTTAAGGAACTTGTCCAACTTAGCAATGTAAAGAGTGTCCAACTTCCAAGATAGACAGGTGTCCAACTTCCAAGATAGACAGGTGTCCAAGTTAGACAGTATTATATACATGTTAAAACATAGGAATTCATTCCATTCCAGGGAATTGTGTCCAAGATAGACAGGTGTCCAACTTTACAGGTTTTACTGTATATATCACAGAATACTATATTCAGAAGGTTCACTCCCATAGGACCCTATGGCAACATTTTTAACATGGGATGTCGCATAGACACTAGAGCTCGTGAGTTGGACCAACTGAACTACGATGCATCTGCCAGATTTGGCGCGCTATCGCTCGCTTGGCGATTTTTTTTAAACGGGAGGGGAACAAAATGTTGAGGACTGTACTTTTATAATTTTTGAAACTATAGAAAGGATCAGGATTTAAAAATACATTAATCTGCAACATAAATATATTCATTAGTTTAAGAATATTTAAATAAACATAGTTATATATTTAATTCAAATAATCATAAAATAGATTAAAAAATACACACATTGCATTGTCTCACTATAAAACATAATGCACAAAAAATTACAAGCTAACATACTCAAAAGACTGAAATATTATATAATATTTTCAGTCTAAAAAGTATACTAGCGTGTTGATCGTTAATTACTTGATCCTTAATTTATTCTGGGATACTGATAATAGATTTTTTTTTTAAATATATATAAAAATATTCATATAGTAAATATCAAATTTACATAAATGCACTATCGAAGTTGTGGAACTCAATCATTAATTACCCGAGGGGGGGGGGGGAATTTTCCACCATAAGGCACTTAATAAAAATTTTACATAAATATATACACATACTATATCACATTCAACTAAGAAAAAGCTATCCAAATATCAATTATTTCACATTTTATAAAAATTCGGAAAATATTTTTTAACTAATTATACCACTACCTCTTAAAATTTAGTCTAATCCGGCAGTAATAACACAGCACTAATATACTTATATGAACACGTGTATACTTATATGAACACGTGTATACTTATGAACACGTGTATACTTATAATGAACACGTATGTAGAATGGTGATAACTAAAATTATTTCAATTTTAATAAACATAAATTACATACCCTGTAACGCAACCAGTTTTCTTTTATCAATCCATTTCTATGAAATGATCTAAACACTTAACAAATAATCCTTTTTCACGTTACTCAAACCACGCTAGTCTGTTGTTCTAAGTTTTCGCCGAGCGAAATAGGGTTATAACATTGAAAATCGTCTTGGAACCAAACCAGACTATCGCCAAGCGCTCGGAACAAACCAGACCATCGCCAAGAGCGCACCAACCCAATGTTTGGTCTATCTCTAATGGCCGCCGCGAAAACGAAACTATCGAGAGTGACAGGTCTGTATAGTAGTCTGTGGTATATATAAAACACTGCCAAGGGTAACTGTATAAATTAAGCTCAATGTTTTTTGTACTTTGCAGTAGAACTAAAATGATTTTTTTTTTATTTAGAGTTCCCATTTTTCAGATATTTCTTATGATTTACCTCCATTGAATCTGTTATGAATAAAATCTTTTAGCCAAAAATCAAAGTTTCTATATTTATTCGTTTTTAGAAAACAATTACAAAAATTAAAACTTTCTTATAACTAGATATGACTGAAAATCAATAGGATTTTATTGATACCGATTTGGTATGCTTCTATTATGTAACTCGCTTCATTATTTCGAGATATGTATCTCTACCTGTAGGAAAGTTAAATTTTCTAATATCTCTAAAACGACTAGTGATAACTATTAAACAATGTTGTCCATTTCTTTCTGGTTAGAAGTACCTACAAATCATTTATTCCTTTAACTATAGTGAGTAGTATATATAATACAAAAAAAAGTATATTTTAAATCAAACACGTGCAATACCTCAAAACACACATTTTATTGTGCTGTAAATGGTGTAATTTAAAAAATGAAATATTACATATAAAATTAATAATTTTGTAATAAATTATAATATAATCATTAAAAAAAAATTTTTTTTTTAATTATCGAAATAAGAAAATTTGAAGATCCTGGCCTTCGAGAAAATTAAGAAGCTGTCAGAAGATTGTATACTAAATATATTTTGATTTGCTTAATTTGTTTGATAAAGTAAAAATTTTTAATGAGAACTTCTAAACAATGGTATTCATTTATTTCCTGTTAAAAGTAATTGCAAAATGTGTAATAACTTAATAATATTGATTGTATTTAATTTTTCTTATTTTTCCTGTTTCAAATAAAAAATGCAGAATATCTCGAAAACGGTGCGTATTAGCATCCTACATAAATGATAATATTCACTTTTAAGCAAAAATTAAATTAAATATTTATTTTTGTAACATTTTTAAACATTATACTTTTCATGCTCATCTTATTTTTTATTTTAAATGTTCGAAAAATTGATGGCTTTCTTCTGTCCCATTCACCCGAAAATTAATGAGTCTCTGATATTTATTGATTGAAGAAGCATTATCGTATTATATTCTATTTTATTGATTTGTTATAGGGATATCATTGCCAAAGACTCGGTGTTTCTTTAAGAAATACATTGGGGGGGGGGGGGGGAGAGGAGGCCCCTTTTCGAAACATCCTCTCCCTCCCCTCGCCCGATACATTTTATGTTACCGGACCAAATGCTAATAAATTCAGAAACTTAAAAAATAGTTTTTGTGAATTTAACCTAGTTTCCACTTCTTATGTGGCAGCATTTAGATTATTATTATAATTTTATTTCGCTATTGACTACTTTCAGAATGAAATTTTATAGCTATAATTCAATTTACATTATTTTAAAATTTTTTCATCCTCTTATTTAGCTGGAGCAAGTTTTTCTCGCAATGTTTGAATAAGTATTTGCTATATATGTATATAGTCATTACTTCTATATATGTATATATATAGTAATTACTTCTATATAGTAGTTAGTTAAGATTATATTAGATAATTTGCCCCCTTTGAGGTTCCATTTTCTCCCCCCCCCCCCCCATACAAAAAGTCCAGAAAAAAACATTGCACAATTAGACAGACATTATTGAAAATATGGTTGATTAGTATTCAAGGATGTTCAACACTGGCACATTTATCAAAATCCAAGCGTCAGGTTTTTGACCCCCATCACAATACTTTTCCTTTCCTACATGTTGCAGGAAAAGAAATTAGATATAAAAAGGATATTTTTGTAACCCTTGTTGTGATATTTATTATACTTCCCTCGCAAAATATAAATAAGTATTTGCACATATCTTTTTTAAAGATCTATACACTTTTGAAGGGACTGATTAACACAAAATAAATATTTAACTTTCTGTCGTCGATTGATCTGTCGTTAAATCGAGATACCGTGCTGTTCTCCGAAACTACTGAACCAAATGAATTCAGATTTTGAACATAGTTAGACTCTTGTTACATGATCCCGTGAATAAAAGCACGATTTATTATTATTATTTTTTTTTTTTTCACTAGGCAGCCGCAATTTGAGTAAATGTCGTTTTCGCAATATTACAATACTACTACTCAACCGACTGAAATAAAATTTTGTACGAATATGGCTTTAGTTATATGCTTGAAAAAATATTCTAAGAGGTCATTTCTGTGCACCACACTGCAAGCATAATATAAAAAAAATATAAGGAAAGTACATGTACTTTCCTTATGCTTAAAATGCAAAATTTAAAAGTGCCAATTAAATAGTAACATAATTTCAATTATACTCAAAAGTTAAAATAATTTAGAAAGTTTAGGAAACTTACAGTATTTTTTTTCTTTTTTTTACTTTTTATTTACCAGGAAGAACAAAAATTCTTTGAGGTTCATCATATTTTTCCTGATGACTTAAAACAAAAAAATAAAAATAGGAAAGTTTGGAGCTCTACATGTGAGACAGTTTGTTTAGAAAATAAATTTCGGAACAAGTTTTTCTCGCAATGTTTGAATACATATTTGCTATACATATTCATTACTTCCATATATGTATATATATAGTAATTACTTCTATATAGTAGTTAGTTAAAATTATATTAGATAATTTGCCTCTTTTGAGGATCCATTTACTCCTCTCCCCTCAGACAAAATGTCCTGAAAGAAACACTGCACAGATAGACAGACATCATTGAAAATATGGTTGATTAGTATTCAAGGATGCTCAACACTGGTAAATTTATCAAAATCCGAGCATCCAGTTTCTGATCCCCATCACAATACTTTTCCTTTTCTATGTGTTGCAGAAAAACAAATTAGATATAAAAAGGATATTTTTGTAACTCTTGTTATATTTATTATACTTCCCTCGCTAAATAGAAGTAAGTATTTGCACATATCATTTTTAAAGATCTATATGATTTTGAAGGGACTAATTACAAAACACAAATATATATTCTTTAGTTTTTTGTTGTCGATCGGTTGGTCGGTCAGTCTATCGCTAAATCGAAGTACCCTGCTGTTCTCCGAAACTACTGAATCAAATGAAGTCAAATTTTGAACATAGTCAGGCTGTTACTCAATACAGTGAATAACGACAAGATTTGTTATTATTTTTTTAATTTTTGACAATTCATTCCCAATTTGAGCAAATGCCGTTTTCGCAACATTACAATACTACTACTCAACCGACTGAAATAAAATTTTCTGAAAGAATATGGCTTGTTATATGTTTGAAAAAATATTCTAAGAGGACATTTCTATGCGCCACACTGCAAGCATAATATAAAAAAGTATAAGAAAAGTACATGCTTAAAATGCAAAAATTAAATGTTCCAATTATATAGTAACATAATTGAAATAATTTAGAAAGTTTAGGAAATTTACAGTATTTTTCTTTTATTTTTTATTTACTAGAAAAAACGAAAATTCTTTGAGGTTCAGCATTTTTTTTCTGATGACTTAAAATAAAAAAAAATAAAAAATAGAAAGTTTGAAGTTCTACATGTGAGATAGTTGGCTTAAAAAATAAATTTTGCTTAATTTTCAATGAATTTTAAAAACTAAATTTCTTCCAATTAACTTTCGTTGTAAATACTCAAATGCCAAAGAATGTTATATTCTATTGAATTCTTACTCCATAACTTAAAAGCAGAATATAATAAATGTAAATGATATTTTTATGATCCGATATATTTCGTTTAAAGAATTCAAGTTTATAAAATAACAGAGGTTTTAAAGCGGCGACATGTGAAAATGTTGAATATCGCCTTTGTTTTAAAAATTACCTCATTCAAATTATAGTAGTTATTTTCCAAATTAAACGAAGCTTTAGCTGAAATCCTGATAACCAAAAATTTGAATACTTCAAAAAATTGGAAATGGACGATTTCGATTTTTTTTTAAAGATCTTAAAACCAATTGATATTTATAGAGAATTTTTTTTCTGATTTCAAATATCCAAGCGAAAATTTCTTAAAATAATTATTTATTTAAATATCAAGAAATAAAAAAGCGCAAAATCTACCCAAACACAAAACGGTCCACGATTGATTGTGACGTCACAATACCTGTTCGACCTGTGATGCAACATTCTTCTATGTGCTGTTTCTACTGAGATATTTGCAAGTAGTTGATGTTTAATTTTGTTTACAATTTTTTTTATAATTATATTACCCATTTGTTCTTGGTCTGCTTGAGTTTAAATTATTTGTTCCTTATTTTATTTTATTGTAAACATGGATTCTGGTTTTGTTAAAAGGTAATCAGACAATTTGCCTAAGATCGATTTTACTGTGATGTGCGCTCTCTTTCAGAAATAATAAACATTTTGGGACAGCTCGAGAGTAAACTTGATACCCTTTTCTTGAATGCTTATAATAATAATGATAATAATAATTATTATTATTATGTGAATTACATTTATACATTTAGGGTATCTGTGGTGGAAATCGGAGCATTACGAAAAATGCAAACACTTTGGACAAATGCAACACTCGAGATGTAAAGTTGATACCCTTTCTTGAATGCTTATAATAATAATGATAATAATAATAATTATTATTATGTGAATTACATTTAGGTTTAAGGTATTTGTGGTGGAAATCGGAGCATTACGAAAAATGCAAACACTTTAGATGCCAATTTCTCCGAACGTGATAGATAAAAATGTACATATTTTTTTCTTGTTTCGTTGGTCCAGATTATGAATATATGAAATAATTTTAATACTTTGGAACTTTTTTAGAAAGCACTTAAAGCGTATATCCAAGCAAGTGATTTTTTAATTTTTCCTACTTTCACTCAAACTTCAAAAGATAGATATAAATAGTAAGCGACAAAAATATATATTAGTAAATTTAGTTTCTGAATCCACTTTTTGAGAGAAAAAAAGCTAATATATTGAACCTTACTGACTTAATTTTCGAGTAATCGTCTTGACAAATTGAAGAAGATTGAAAATTTTTCATTTTACAAGTTTGTAATGCTTATATCTCAAAAACTAAAAGTGCTAGCTATGAACAATGAGCAAAAATTTGTAGCTCTTCTAAAGTCTTGCAAGTGTATATAATTGGGTTTTGAATCGAGTGATTCTAATTTCGATAGCTTAGTTTTTAACCTGGATTTTCCAATAGCTGGGAAAGTTGCAATATTTAAAATATCACAATTGCTGCAGCTCAGTGCCTTACTTACTCCTAGGGTCGGTCATTTTGCCAGCAAAATGGTATTTTTGCCAGGACAATGGCAAAAACCTGGTAAAAACCGGCAAAAACTGGAAAAAATGGCTGGATTTAAAAAAATGTACAAAAAAACAATATAATTTTGTACATAATATAATTGAGACTTAAATCAGAATATTAATTAGTTATTTCATTAATATTAATTTGTTTAATTAAAATGATAAAACATAATGAAACATTAATTGATTATTAAGAAGCTGTGAAATCAATCTTCATTTTATCCTTATTTGAATCTCTAGGTATAACTTTTATGAATAATTTATAGAAATAATCTTTTAAAATTCCTACATTTTTTTTTTTTTTTTTTTTTTTAAATAATTAAAAAAAAAAAAAAAAAAAAAACATATGGACTAGATAAAGTGATCAAGAGTGTTATCTCTAATAAATGGTGGAGAAGTATAGCAAGAGCATGTGATATTTCTAAAGACTTTTGCAAGTTAGTTGCACATCTCTAAACATGACCTTCAAGCAGTGCTGCAATAGAGAGAATATTCTCTAATTTTTTATTTGTGCATTCAAAGATTCGAAACAGGTTGGGAATAAATAGTGTTTCATAACTTGTTTATTGCTATGCAATGTTAAAAAAACAAAATATGTGCTCTGATGTAGAAAATTCAATTAAATTTCATCAAATTATTTTATATGTAATTCTTTTCATAATTAAAGTTATAATTTAATATAAGCAATACTTTTTTTTTAATATTTATATTATATAGTAATTAATATACTTTGTATCTTCAAATTACTATTGTTCTGATTCTGATAGATAGCAAAATTCATATTATTGCTCAGACTTTGTTAAAAATTAACTGAAACATAAGAATTAGTTGTTTAATAGTTATGACTGTTTAAACCAAAGTCAATGAGTTATTTTATTGCTATTTACTCTCTCCTTTCTCATGTTCTGCATTCATAGTATTAACTAAAAAAGTATTTTACTAAAACAATACAAACTTAATAGCATACATAACGAACACTCTTTAATAACAATGGTAAATTTTGTTTACAATCTGGCTTCCTGCATTTCACATAATTTTTCACGAAAAATATTTTTTGGCACAAATATAAATATTTTATCTGAAGATGTAAAACTAGCAGCCGGGCACATTGAAGCAATACAATACTTATAACTATTCGGAAGTTTGGGACTGAAGAAACAATTATAATTATCGGAACTTTCCGAATATAACCAAACTTATGCATCAATTCTCCAATGATTGGAGCCGTGGAAGAACCTTGGGACGTCACATTTCATGCGTGCAAAAATAGACCGTTTTCCCGCCACAGTCAGAAAGGCGAACTTTGACTGCTTAATAAAACATGAAATACAGCTCGGAGAATAAAATTTTTTATACCGTTGTCCGTTTTGAAACATTTTGAATTGAATAAAAAATAAAAAAAAGAGGCCGGAATTGTCCATTGTCCGTAAATAGTGCAAGTAATATTGATACATACTGTTAATTTAAGAATAAATAAATACGGTATTAGGCAAGGAAAACGCACATAGAAAAAAGAATCTAAAAATTGAGCAAAAAGCGGAAACAATTTCTAAGAACTTTCAAGAAGCTAAATTTAATAAAACATCCTAAGAGCAAACAAACATTGATCTGCGTGTAAAATTAAAAATATTTTTAGCTAAAAAGTGACTCGATAGATGCTGTATATAAGTCGTTATAACAAAAACTATCACAAACTTTAAAGAATATACCGATTCTACACCTAGAATTTAGAATAATCTGAATCCCTTGATGGGGGTCTAATATGTTATATGTTAATAGAAACCATTTTTAAACAATCATAAAATAATTATATCTTGCTTACCTTAAATTTTAATCTTGCATAAAATGCTAGATGAATATTTTAGATAATATCAAATTCAACTGTATAACATTTAGAAAGAAAAACGATAAACTATTTTTTGAGGCAAGGAAAATGATGTTTGACATTTTTCACCGAAACGTGCGATTTAACTGATTAACCCCCAAAAAAATCTCTCGCAAAACAAAATGATTGATAAACACATGTTTCACAGCCGATGGGGGCATGTATGTCCCATAAATTCTACAATGGTCCACCGATGTCTCAAGATGTCTTTTGAGACCTGTCCTTGTCCAGTTTACTAATTACTTTTGATGCGGACACCTGTTTCGGGATGGATGTGAAAGAAGTCCTTTATTTATGGGTCTGGGTGATTGGGGGAGATGATTTCCGGATTTGAGCGTAGGAGAATAATTAACAAAGGATGGGTATTCTGGTATGACAATTCTGGGTGTAACCCCATCGTTTCAAGCAAAGTGCCCTCTCTCTCATTGGATTTTTTCATGGAATAGTTAACCAAAACCAGTTCCACATAAAAGCTTTTGCAGTCCACAGGTAATGGTCAATATGCCGCCCTAGATGTGATGTTGATGGCTGTACTGGATGCCCGGTGCGCTAAAGTAATTAGTTGTTACTTGTGTTGCAAGATAAACAATTGGGGGCGACATACTGGAAGCGATCCCATTTAGCCCTATGGTCCTCTTTTTTCATGGAGAGAATGAAGGATAGCCGTTTTCATTCTTTTATTATCCAGGACCATATATTTAATATTTTTTCAGTGTTTTTGTTTGGCCTACATTTGCCCTTGTAAATGCTCGCACCCCAGAACTTTTTTTATTTAAGATATTTTTTTTATGAAGATTTTTTTTATTTAAGTTGACTGAAATGCCGCCCTTAAAATGTGCCCCCCCCAAGTAAGTGCTTGCTTTGCTGGTGCCTTAAGCCGGCCCTGCATTCGCGACAAATATTGAAACAGCGCCGTTCAATTTTCAGATGGAGCTTATCGAAATTCAGAGTAACTCCGAATTGAAAGCTAAATTTTCCGAAGTTTCTTTCATAGAATTTTACAGAAATTACTTGCCTTGTGAAATGGAAAAATTGAAAATTCACACTCAAAAAACGATAACATTATTCGGGAGCACCTACTTATGTGAACAATCATTTTCATTAATGAAACAAGTGAAATCAAAAGGTCGTTCTCGTCTAACTGAAGAACACTTGGAGGGAAACCTACGGATCGCTGTATCCAACATTGAACCAGACACTGAAAGAATAATGAAAACCAAACAATGTCAAATTTCCCACTAACACTGCTGGAAATAAATTTGAAATTCGATGATGGATAAATTTGATGATTGGTGAAAGATTTGAAGAGCTGAACTAACTGCGTAGCAGCTTGACAAATTGCAGAGTTGAACACATCAAAAACCCCAGATGAATGTTCGTTTGTAAATTAAGACATACGAAGCATGTTAAGTAAATTCCAGTTTACTTTATTCGTGAATAAAAGTAATGCACATTTAGACAATTTACAACTTTGTAAAATCTATGCCAAAACGGTGAACAAAGCTATGTACAGAAAGCTCGTAAGCTTGTAAAGACAGAATTGAGTTCCAGAACTTTCTTGAAGCATTTGTAGTATTTAATAAAACTTATACTACCTTAGTATCTTGCGTGCTTTTGAAGTCACCACCGTTGGTATCACACATGGCAGAAAAATGAAGCAACGATATACTTGACTACATACAATGACTTCATACAATTTCACCGTTAAGAAACTTGAACACTTAACATCATGAAAAACTGCACGTAACTTTATAAAATGCCATCATATTGCAGAAAAACAAATAGTGTTTTAAACTAAACACATCCGACTTAGACTCGCGTTTCAAACATATCGACTAAGAACTACCTCCATCTTATCGTCGTCATATGCTAGCGGTTGTTTGCTAACTCATCCTAACAGATCGTAACAGATCTTACTGTAAGAACAGAGATGGGGGATAATGAAAGAAAATGAAAAGAAAAATGCTTCAAGAAAGTTTCGTCTTATATATCCGATAATGGACCATTCCGGAAACGTCCCCGGATATGCAAATAAGATGTGTACGTATTGAGAATCTGATTTGCATGACGCCTCATGATGGAAAAACGTCACGGTTCATGCCTGTGAATAGAAAGAGTCGTTCACAAGAAATTTACATAAATGCCTGTTCACGGGAAATGTGAATCGCGATGTTTACATTTGATTTTTCCAACAAGCACTACAAAAAAAATAAAAGGATTTTGGCAATATCTGTACGTTTCTGAAGCGAGTTGTTTTGTTCATTTCTGTATTTGTTTTGAATTTTCACTTTTAATTTTTTGTTTCGGTATTTACCAAAAATATATTGCCCCCCCCCCTCCCCTTGTGGCCTGCCGTTGCTTTGTCTATGTAAAATTGGCCCGCAGGTGCTAAAAGATTGTGCACCTCTAGTGTAAGGTAACTGTTTGGATGGCCGGGAAGTGCCACTCAATTTAGACCGGAACCCAGTGGGAGAGGCATCCACAGGGACCATACCCTCCTTCTCCTACCACCAACCTCTTGGAAGGACTTACGGACTCACATGTTTAACGTGATCGTACTCCTCGTGAACATGGCGGCAGTTTTGGCAGTGGCATGAATTCAATCCGGGCCTACAGAGTACAATTCTGTTAGAAAAACTTCAATTGTAAACAAGCACACATGTGAATCAGTCGACGTACCGTCAAAATCCAAAAATTACTCTGTTCTGATTGGCTTAATCGCTTTCAGATCGCTTGTTAAAAAGTTTTACCCCCCATGGTCTGTGGTCCTGCAAATTGAGACGTCGACTTCCGGTTTATACTAATTTCTACTTCAACCGATTAGTGATTAGCATACTCTGGAAGGAAAACATTAACTTTAAGGATACAGCACTATTTAAGATCGTGGTTGTATCAGTTGAATATCTCAGTCGAGATCAGATCAGAGATCAGGCTGGTCAGAGCTTGTCTTATCTCAACATGAAGGTGATCTGGTATGATCACCTTCATGCTGTCATGATTGATCTTATATGTACGCCGGTAAATGGAGTGCATGGCCGATGTTGTTAGGCCTAACTGAAGTCTTATAGTTAAATTTTTCAAGACTCAGTTTATGTAAGCTAAACCTTATGATGATACCATTTTCTAAGTTATAGAAATGGTTAATGTTTTTTTTGTTAAGTATGATGTTTTAAGTTCGTGAGAAATAAATTGTGTTTTTTTTCATGTTGACTACTCTCTGTTCACATCCACTGTCACGCTCTGCTATCAACTGGTTTTTACAAAATTTTCATCAATAAGAAGTAAAAGTCTAACAAATGGGGTTATGGGCCTCTGGCACCCCTAGCAGACCCAACAGACCTAGTACAGCGTCCTAGTCAATGAGGTAGTTTTGGAAACATCAAGAAAAAATGAACGAGCCCCGAGACGGGGGCCGCAGCAGCATTCTACTAAAAATGGCGACACCAGACATAAAGAAGCTAGGGAAGGATAATTTCTCCACATGGAGTACGGACATAAAGGTCATGTTAATGAATGAAGGACTATATGGATTCATCACAGATACGGAGGAAAAACCTGATGCGGAAACGACCAGAAAAGAAAAGGTGGAATACCAGAGACATAAAGAGAGAGCACTTTCAGCACTCTACTACAGTCTAGAGGCGGAGTACTGCGATATGATGTCATCGGTGGAGGAACCTGTGTCAGCATGGAACATCTTGAGAGACCAATTTGAACCAAAATCCAGGGCAGGACTCATGAGGCTCTTTGACAACTTCTTCAGTGAGAAACCAGTGCCGGGAGAACCGATTGGACTGTTCATTGCAAGGATTAAAAGATGGGTATCCAAGCTGAAAGATGCAGGCCACCCAATGGCCGAGGTCCTGGTAGCTTTTCAAACAATTAAGCATCTCGATGAGGACTACCGAGGAATAGTGCGAAACCTTTACAGATTGCCGGACAATGAGTTTACCCTAAGACACATCGAAACTGAACTGCTTGCCGAGGAGGACAAGATAGCTCAGCAAAAGTATGACGAGCAACAAAACGGAAGTAAGACTTTAGCATTTAATGTATGTAACTCTAAAACTACAAAATTGTTTAAATCTAAGAGTATGTCTTCCAAAAATGTAAATTCTAGTAAACGAGTAGGCCCTTGCCATAAATGCAAGGCATATGGCCATTTGAAAGCTAGTAAATCTTTTTACATTAAGTTATGTGAAATCCAACATGACATAGAAAATTGTAATATTGAATCGACCGACAAATTCGATTGGGTTGTTGACAAGGCAGCAACTAAACATTTTTGTAATAATCTTGAATTATTTGGCAAATTTAAAGAATTAAAAGGAACAACAATGTCCTTAGCTGCCGGTGATCAAGAAAGCCCAATCGAAGGTGTCGGATCGATCAACATGTATGTGAAAATGAAAAATACTAAAAATCTAATTATTTTGAAAGACATTATGTATTCTCCTAAATTAAGGAGGAATTTAATTGCTGCTTCACTACTAGAAGAGCAAAATTACATTTTCACTGGGAAAAATGATTTCCTTACTTTTTACAAGCCTGACGGCAGTAAATGGTTTTATGCCAAAAGACATAACGGCTTGTATTTCCTTCGACCACAATATGAGGCGAAAGCCAAAAATTTTAATATTGAGAAATCTACAGGAAATGTAAGTGCTAAGCCTAAAACTAAAAATGTAAAATCTAAAAAGTCTAGTGATTTTAAAAGTAAAAGTAAAAATGAATCATCTGATTGTAAAACTGAAAATGACGATCATGTTTTTAAAAAGCAAAGTAACAAAAGTAATTTTAAAACTTGTAAAATTGAAAATTGTAATAAAAATTGTGATAATGTTCAAAGTAATAATGTAAATAGAAATGCCAGTAAAGTTTTTAAACGTAAAGTTGTAAACTCTAATGTTAGTATTTTTAAACCTAACAAGCCTTGTAAATTTGATATTTTTAAAAGTTCAAGTAATGTAAAATCACCCATTGAAGTACGGACAAATACAAGGCTATGGCATAAAAGATTTTGTCACATCAACTTTGAATATTTATATCATACATGTAAAGTGTCAGCTGTTAGAGGATTGCCAAAAATCAGTGTTCGGAAAATTGACTGTAAATGTTGTAAACTGGCAAAAACAAAAAGAATTTCGTTCAAACCCATAGGCAGAATGAGATCTGAAAAACCATTAGAACTAATCCATATGGACGTATGCGGGCCAATGCCAAAACCATCGCATGGAGGTGCTAAATATTTCCTTAGTATAACCGATGATTTTTCACACAAAGTTACTGTGTATCCTATGAAACAAAAATCTGAAGTTCTTGATAAGTTTAAACAGTTTCAACATCGAGCAGAGAGATTTTTAAATACCAAAATTTTGAGTGTCAGAACTGACAATGGTATGGTGTTTTGTAATACTGAGTTTGAAAAGTTTTTAGAAACACAAGGAATTAAAGCAGAAAGAACAAACACATACACGCCCGAACAAAATGGGGTTTCCGAAAAGTTTAACTTAACTGTATTACGGCAGTGTTAAACGACAGCAACTTAAAAGACGATTTTTGGGCAGGAGCTTTACTCTGTTTTGCATATGTTAAAAATCGGATATGCCACAAGTTCAAGAATCTGACACCGATCGAGTTGTACAGTGGCAAAAAGCCATCAGTTGCTCACCTCAGAGCGTTTGGATGTCAAGCTTTTGTAGGCAAGCCTAAACAACTTAGGGGGGAACTTGATATGAGGGCATTGTGGTGGGATATGCTTTAAAAACTCAGGGGTATAGGATATGGCTCTTGAATGAAGGGAAAATAGTAGAAACTAAAAATGTTAGATTTAATGAAGAGTGCAACGCAGAGGAAGGCGGTCTGGGACCCAATGTAAATCAGAAACCAAAAGAAAATTTTACTTTGTCATCTCACAAACCCACCTATCCAGATTCGTCTGACAAGGAGTATGTGGAGAGGGATAAAGACGATTCATCAGAGGAAGATGAAGACATTACGGAAAGTAATGAGGAAGCGGGATCCTCTGATGATAATCGTCCAATTCCCGATCCAGATACTACTTGGATCAGAAAAGTCATTCCGAGAATGACGGGAACAAGAAAGGATGTTTATTATTATTACAAAGGAAAGGGACCTAGGTTGAGATCACTAAAAGATATAGAAAATTTTTGTGGGAAAAATAAAATAAAATTTGATAAAATGTTTTTCAATTTTAAGGGGGATCAAGGGAGATCATGGGATCGGCCAGAAGTCAACATTGTAGAGATCCAAATTCCTAGGAACTACAAGGAAGAAGTTAATTCACCCCAATCCAAAGAATGGAATATAGCCATGGCAGACGAATTAGGTGTTTGGGACTTAGTGCCTGCACCTGTTTCCGACAAAGTAATCAGTTGCTGTTGGGTGTACACAATCAAAAGAGACGGAAGGGTGAAGTTAGCAGATATAAAGCTAGACTTGTAGCCAGGGCCGATCCTAGCAGGTGTGCAGCGCGTGCACCGCACGCGGGCGGCCAAAACAAGGGGCGGCCGCAGGACGCATATAGTTCTACCAATCAAGCAAAATTTTTTAAAACTTATAATAAGTCGAATAAATATGCTGAATTTTAA
Organism: Amaurobius ferox; assembly: GCA_951213105.1. Classification (NCBI taxonomy): domain Eukaryota; kingdom Metazoa; phylum Arthropoda; class Arachnida; order Araneae; family Amaurobiidae; genus Amaurobius; species Amaurobius ferox. Next base: position 113,760,405 of record OX578134.1, read on the forward strand.
ATAGTTATTGAAAAATCAAAATAAGTCCCATAGTTTAAGAAAAATAGAATGTTAGTGCACAATGTGTTGGTCCATTGTTGGTCCATTGTTGGTCATTCATTTGATAGCAAAATTCGTGGCAGAGCCGGCAATACGGCATAGAATAGGATACCAAATTTTAAATTTCTATCTAAACAAATAACCAAGGGGCATATTTTTAAGACGCCTAAGGATGTTTAGTTCCACTGAAGAAGTTTCGTACAGGACAGAGCACCAGGCGCGGAGCGCCTTTAATCTCCAATCTCAATATATGGTTCGTATCTTCATGCTGCGACATTATTTCATTGACCCATGATATCGAGACTCGATTTTTTTTAATTTACTATTTTATTTTTGACTTGGCTCCTAGTGTGGCAGTTTATTGCACATTTGCGTTTAGTCAGTTTGGGGGGTTGATGAAGATCTGAGGGTTACCTAGCAATTTGGCAGTTTAAGGATTAAGAATATTTTTTAAATTTGAAAAATATTGATCGCGATATTTAATTAATTTCAGTTGCTGGTCAAGGGGTTTACCTAAATCCGGTTATTCAAGGTTAAGTACTGCACGGGGTCTCTTACGAGATTTGGCCTTGCGATGATCATAGTCTCAGGTTGACTAAAGAGAAGTTCATTTGGAACTGAAGGCAGGTTGTCGTAGAATTTTAGCGCTAGCTTTTTAATTTGGGCTCTCACGGTTTTTATTTTAAAGTCTTTTCTAATCACCGAGTTCCTTAAATATCTAGGGGCTTTCCTGATACACCTTAGGACTTTATTTTGTCTTGTTTCTAAGAAGTCTATGATAGTTTTACAGGCATATCCCCATACGGGTGCTGCATACAGCATTCCCGGGCGGATGACCGATTTGTATATTAGAAGTTTGTTTTGATAATTAAGATTTCCGTTTCGTATCATTGGGTATAAAGTTCCTGTGGCATTATACGCATTTTTGATTATGTTTGTTACGTGCAATTTCCAAGTTAGGTGGGAGTCTATTGTTACACCCAGGTATTTAGTTGATTTTTCCGCGCGTAGTGCTTGGTTGTTTATATACAGAGGCGGCGGAGGTTTATGCTTCCTAGAGAAGTAAATCCAATGACATTTATTGGGGTTTAATTTTATTCGCCATTTTTCCAGCCATGTTTGGAGTATGTCTAAGTGTTGTTGTAGCTGTCTGTGCATTACTGTGAGATAAGTGTGTTTTGCAAGTATCGCACTGTCGTCTGCATAGAGTGCCAGCTCGGTGTTTGGAGTCCTGGGGATGTCATTCAGGTATATGTTAAAAAGTGTCGGGCCCAGGATGGATCCTTGCGGTGCACTACTTTTTATGAGCTTGGGTGTAGATAAGCTATCTTTAACTCTGACTTGAAAGTGTCTGTTATTTAAGCATGAAATTAAAAGTTTGACTAGTGCGTCAGGGACTTTTAGGGTGATCAATTTGTATGCTAAACCACCATGCCACACTTTATCAAAGGCTTTTTGTATATCCAGGAAAATTGCAGCTGTGGGTGTCTTGGTATTTAATCTAGAAGATATGTACTCTACCACTCTCAGCAGTTGATGAGTGGTGGAGTGTTTTGGCCGAAATCCAAACTGCTCCGGAATGATAATGTCATTCTCACTAAGGTGCGTGTTCAGTCTCTTAAGAATTATTTTCTCAGTAATTTTACTAAGTGTTGGCAGTAGGCTAATTGGTCTATAGTTGGCTGGAATTGTGGCATCCTCTCCTGCCTTATAGATCGGTATAATTATCGCGTCCTTCCATTCTTTAGGGAAATAGTTTAATTTTAGTATTTTATTTATTAAAATGGTCATGTAAAAGATTATATTTAAGGGTAGGTTTTTGACCGCTACGTTCCTGATTTTGTCGTGTCCTGGGCTCTTACGGTTCTTTAAGTTTTTGATAATTTCGACTATCTCTTGCGGTGTGGCTGGGTTAATCTCAGCCGTGACCGGGGAGTTTCTAAAGTTATTTAGTGTTTGCCTGACCGTTTTTAGGGTGTCCTGACACATTAAATCGTGGTTTGGTTCGAATTGCTTTTCGTAATGCTTTGCGAGCGCCTCGGCTTTTTCTTCATCTGAGTACGCGGTATTATTACCATCTAATAATGGCGGGAGTTTATTTTGCGGTTTTCTAAGTTTTTTGGCGAATTCCCAAAGTGACACGTCTTCTGGGTTAAGCGATTCGATTAACTCTTTATACTGTTGCTGCTTTTCCGCGACTATTTTTTCCCTAACTTTACACGTGAGTCTGTTAAGATCCCTTTTAAGGGTAGGGTCTCTATTAGTCGTTCCACTGTGCGGCAGCTTATTTATGTATACCACGGTCGGCACGCGGCTCGCAGATCAATAGTCAAAAGAAACTTTATTTTAGCGGTCTCCTTTGTAGATTAGAACTGAATTATTTCTGTAAAGTTAACCGTTTCGCGACGGCGGCATTCCAGAACTGCGGCGGCCCAAAGGACGGAGCGCTTCTTTTTCGAACTGTTCCCAGGAGACGGCAATTTTATTGCGCTAAGCCTAACTCTCGAAAAAAATTTACTAAAAATCACCCGTTCAACACATCATTCTACTATTTTCAGGAATAAAGGAAATTCTTATTTTCTATTTGATGTATATTTTTCTTTCAAATTTTCTTTTATCAAAATATTAAAAATTTTAGCGTATTAAAAATACTGTAAATACTGTAGTTTTGCATTTCTAATTATAAAATGTCTATTTTTATTTCAAAGGTAATATTTTTGTTTGTTTATTATTTTGTTAAAGTATTTTGTCGCTATTATAACCTATTAGCTGGCCAAAGAATAAAGTTTTGCACTTCAAATTTTATTTGCATTTTTATTAATGTTTTACTTTTACTCTTATACAGGTAGATGAATTTATAACGTCAATGTTAAGTATTAGTCAAAATATGAAAAATTCTCTAGAGGGGCGGCACATTGGGTCTTTGCACGCGGGCGGCCGACATCCTAGGATCGGCCCTGCTTGTAGCTCAGAGATTTAACCAGGAAAAGGGGCAAACTTACGAAGAAGTGTTGAGCCCGGTAATTAACTTTACAATCGTTAGGATGTTTTTTACTATTTTTGTATGTTTATTAGGGTGGTTCCATACTCAGCTTGACATCAAATGTGCATAAATGTGCCAATTTTCATTTAAAATTTCACACTTACATTTGTGTTTTTACAGCATCCAAGTTATTCCAAGGGTGATTATCTTTAAACTGATGTAAATCTGTTTATACTGCACAGAGAAGAATCGTCATTAGACTTACTGTAACACAGAGGTTAAAAAAATGGTGGCACATAGCAAGTTTTCTTGTTGCCAGTGCAGTTATCAGCTTTTCAGTGCTGAAGAATGTCAAAAAACAAAAAAGTAAAGAAAAATGTTCATAGATGTTGGTCACTGCACTGAGTATGTGAATATTACAATCATGTTTATTAAGCAATGGAGATGTAAGAGCTGTGATACAAATTATTTTATTAATATTTTCTGAGAACTCTTTTTAAAACCCCAAAATTAAAAAAAAAAAAATCTTAAAAATAACAATTTTGCATGGATACTTACCAGATACACAAATTCAAGATTCTGCCATCATGCCTTTCACATACCAATTTGGAATAACTGTGTATCTTTCACTGGGTTGAATTAATTTCGAGCAATAGATCATTTCATCTGCCTTATACTGGAACCTATAAACAACACTTGAAGGAAAAAAATTCATACACTTAAGACTTTCAAATTTAAATATTATGCAGTAATTACATTAAATATTTTAGTGAATAGTAGATTTAAAAATGCCTTAATGTTAAACAGAGTTGTAGAATGTGGGCATATGCTGTACATTAATATTTTCGAAATTTTAACACAAATTTCTGATACTTGTCAAGCAAATACAAAATCTTAGCCTATCATAGCTCTATAATCTTAACATGTTTATTTTATTATTTTTGAAGCTATAATGCTAAAATAATTATTTGGTTTCTGCAATTTTTCTACTTACATTATTTTACTTTTATAATGTACGATAAGTTTGCAGCAAATTTTAATTTTAATCTATATAAATAAAATTGAAAATCTGTCTGTATGCACGTTTGTCTCATCATCACGGGAGAACAGCTGAACCAAATTTAATGAAATTTTGTGGGTAGCCCTGAAATAGCCCACGAAACTTTTCATAGGAGTTTTACTCTCTAACTCCCTGGTTCTTCCAAACTAAAAAGGTTGGAAATCGCTGGTTTAAAACGTAAAAGTAAATTAAAACTTTATATCTGAGTTTGGTGGGAGTTTATTGCGCTAATTAGTCACTTTTTTAAAATAGCAGGTTTGAAATATGAATTTAAATGGAAACTCTATCACTATGGTTTATATTTCACAGGCTCTTACTCAACAATGCAAAGTATTAAGAAATCAAAATGGTTATTTAATTATCAGCATTTTATGAGGAAGATTCTGTCTCATACCATGTTGCTCAGAAACGTAATTAAATCAAATGTGTTTGTTAATTTTTATTATTTTTTTCGATTTGAATAATAAATAAATGGATATAAAAATTGTTGTGCTTACTTTTAGAGGTTTTTGTTTTTCTAAATTATTGATGTTCAAAATTCATAATTTTCCCATTTCCCTTTGAAATTCTAAATTAATATATGGTTATTGAGTACTTCTGTGATTTATCTCATAGTAACGTTTATTTATCATCCCTTTCATGCATTCCCCAATATGCTAAATTACATGTGCGATGTATTTACAAATGCTAAATATCTTAATAAAGTCCTTTGCTAATTTGCCTGTGTCCCTGTAATTTTCCTTTCCGACCTTACGCCTTCACTTTCGAACAACAATTAAATTCATCCGAAAGCGAAAAATAACGCTTGTTTTAAGCGTGGATTTGGCCCTTTCACGGCTTACCAGTTGAAACAATGTAGAAACCAGATGTTTATGGGCGCCGAGAGGCATTCTCTAGGGTTGTCTTAACGGGGCAATGAAATTTGGCGGGAAAAAGTGGTAGCTAAAGCCTTGTGGCAAAGCATCATTTCTTTTATTTCCTGGGGTGTATATAGGCACTCTGTTTGAGGCGCATGTTTTCATTCGCCAAGATTGACGGCGCTTGGGAAAAATATTCTATTTTATTCATGTAAGCTAGACGTTGCTGCAAGTGTTCCTCAGCGAAGAGTTTTTGTTTTAATTGGCCAGACAATTGTCTTTATAAACAGTCTACTCAAGTGTTCCTCAGCAAGGAGTTTCTTGTTTAATGACCCGTCAGCTTCCGTGTCCTGCTTGCTAAGATGCGTTTTCGATGTCGCCTTCTTGACATAGCTAGGGTGTGCCTCCCCACAGACGATGTGAATCAGCCAGTGCATAAGTTATGTTGAGGTGATCTTCCTATGCTGAGGCTCTAAGTTAATGAGTCTTCTGTGTCACAAAAATTTTGCAGTGGTGGTGATAAATAATGTCAGTGCACCTGGTGTGTGATCCCTGCACATTTTTCGGTTTTTAATGGGACTTGTTCTTGATAAGTGGTGTTGCCCTCTAGGCAGTAGCGCAAAAGTAATTCTCACACGCCATCAATAATTTACACAAATGTTATACAATGTTTTCTTTTATTGTCTGCAAGAAGTTAATTTTTGTACCTCAATGAATTGGAAATTTTTATTCTTTGAGTTTAACGGGGGTTTTTTGTAGTGGACAGTGCCAGACAGATCAAACTCTGGACTTCAGACCAGATTGGAATCTGAACCTGGGATTTAAATTGATAACTGGGTTTTAATAGTTTTCTTTTTGGGTAATGCAATGTACTTTAAATATCCACTATAGAGAAGTTTATATATTAACGAACTGAAAGACGTCTTTTTTTTTTTTTTTTTTCCGTAATCGTAAGTTAAAGTGCTGTTAATAAAGAAAGTTTCATTTAACATAAATTGGTTGTGTTTCTTGAGTTTTTGGCTGTGCTCGTTCCAATTTTGGTATAAAGGTAAGTGAAATTTTTTATGAATATGAGATGATGATTGGAGAGTATTTTAAAAGATAAACAACAAAGTAATGTGCACAGGCCAAACAGTAGGAAAAGCAATTAGTAAAAGAAACAGAGATAATATTAATACTTTAAAGGGAACTTTATTGATTAAAACTATATGTTCAGTTTCAATAGTTCAGTAAATAAACATAAACTAAATTCAGTAAATAAACATCTCAAAATTTTATGTTTCGATCCTTTGAATTCTTCGGCTCGACCAAAGTCTTCATTAAAATGTAAGTTTTTGTAATGACAAATAATTGCGAACTCTGGTTTATTTTTCTTCTTTCCGACTGCTTGTGCAATGCACTTTAAAAAAGCAGATTTTTTTTTATTAAGAATTTTTTAAGAAATTGAAAAGAATTTTTTTTTTTTTTTGTAACTTGTGATAGTTGGGAGTGTTAAGATTTATTTAATTGATGACCGGGAGTGTTAAGACTTAATTGATAGACTGGAAGGTTGAGTTAAATTTTTTTTTTTTTTTTTTTTTTTAAATTTATATTTTGGATTTTTTTTTTTGTGTCAGAATTTGAATTTTCTAGGAGGCTGAGTTAAACTTTATTTTTAAATAAAAATTTATATTTTGGGTTTTTTTGTTGAAATTTGTATTTTGTATTTTTTTGTGTTAGAATTTGAAATTTTTAAAATTTTACCATTTGTGGGATTTTTTTAAATTTGTAAAATTTTTGTGGACCTTTGATTTAATGAAAATTTTAGTGGAAGTACACTGGTTCATTAAAGTCACTGCTGCAGGGAAGGTGTTTTGGGAGAATTTCTCGTGCGACAGGAATTAGGTTTAGGAAATTGATTGGAAAATTCAGGGTTATGTGCTACAATGGGTCTACAATAGTTTTTGCAAGGGATCTCGTTTGTTCGACTCCTTCGTGTTCAAGTTAATTTTCTTCTTTAACCTGTCTTTGGAGTGCATAACTCTGACAGATCTTATTATGAATTTTTTTCAATTTACTCATCATGAAATTTTTTTTTCAATTTGCTGTTTTAGAGGGATTAGACGTCGACTCTACTTTTTCCTGTCGGAAACACTTGTTTTTTATTGCCATTGGCCTCTTGGGACTTAATAAGAAACTGGAGAATTTAGTTTTATTGAGGAAGTCTGGCATAGTTTGGTTCTATACCACTTAGTTACATTTGTTTTAAGTTGTCCTTCAGGCAGGCGAATTCTATGGAGATAAATCATGTTGTGTTGTATTGTGCTGTGTTGTGTTGGTGTAAAGGGAGGGGTGTGGAACTGTGGTATGCCAGACAATTTAAGTGTTTTGAGATTACTGTCACTTTGGCGCAGTGCAAATTTAAATTCTAAATTTTTGTGACCATTTGATTTTTAAGTGTGTAGTGCATGGCAGAGCTGAGGGTGGTGTAAGCATGAAGCCAAGAGTGCTCATGTTGTATATAGAAGGAGGTGGACCCAAAAAGCAAGGAATGCTTGTGCGCAGGAGATTTTTTTTTTTATGTCACACAGCCCAGGCTCTGCTCCACACTACTGGGGTTGTTTGGCTTTTGTTTTGATTGGGGGGGGGGGGGGGGGGGATTTTAATTTTTTATTTTTTCAGTTTTGTGAGCAGTGTATTTTCCCTTGTTTGAGTTTGAACTTTTTATAAAATTTAGTGAGAATTCAGATGGTTTTTCTTCTTCTTGAGGTTCAATTTGAGTTTATGAAAATTTTAGGTTTTTAAAGTTTTAATGAATTATTTTTCTTTTCTTTTCGGAGGTTTTTCTCCTCATTTAATGGGGAGATACAAATTTTTTTTTAACGAAAATCTCAGAGAAGTGTAAGTTTTAAATTTTTATCATCATGATCAGTGTACCTTCCCTGAATGTATAATATATATATATATATATATATATATATATATATATATATATATATATATATGGTTATCATTCTTTTACTTGTAATCCTAGGAGTTTTTAAATGAAGTGAGTGTTTCCCATGTGTTTACAGTTTCTTTTCCGTCAGGATGGTGTTCATTCTTGGTCAATTTCGGCTTTTTGTTTTGAAAATTTTTATTCTAAAATTATTTTCCAGTGGTTTAGAGGAGTCTGTTATGCTGGGTTTTAATGATGCTACTTTATTTAATAGATCAAAATTTTTTTAAAAGTTCAAAATTCATGATTTTCCCCGTTCCCTTCAAAATTCTAAATTAATTTATTTTTATTGAATATTGTTGGACGGCTGAACATCTACTAATTTGACTTTAGAAGATATAACCTTGAACTAATGTCCTTATAATCTAGCGTACTGATGTCTTAAAATTTTTTCACTACTAGCAGAGTGGTAGTTTAGCAGAGGATATTTTGCAAGTGAGTTTTAAAAAATGTTCATCAATAAAGATTCAGTATGTCGAACACAAAATCACTTTTATTGACGTGATATCCATTACTCTGACATTGTTACTCAAACATTGTAACATCTTAGTAAAGTAAACAGTATTTACAAAAATAAGCTAGAAAGCTCATAGAAAAGGTTGTTAGATATAGTCTATGACTAGGCACGCACTATCAGTAACTTTTATCATTGCCGTAACACAGGTAAGTAAATAAAATTACCTTACCACAGATGTCGTGTTCTTTCACGAAGCCACCATCGTCAGGTCACACGTCATGGCATTACACTGAGACCAAAAACCTGCGGAAATTAACTTGGCCTCTTTAAAACTGAAAGAGCCAACACTAGAAGAATTTACCGTACATTCTGAATGAAACTATGGGAACTAGACTCACACTTTTTTACGCAACTTAACTGGCAATTAAACCTATCGCAACATACTCAAACCGAGTATTTACATAGTATAAGGTCAGGTCATTTGATTTCGATCTATCAATCCATGATCTAAGATCTAACAAGGTCCTGACAAGGTCCCCTACACCTCTCCATCGCCTTAGTCCATACACCCAGTACTGAGAATGAGTTCTACCATATGTACACAGTGATGGGTACACTCTGGAACACAACCGTTGAAGACAGTGCCCTCACAATATGCAAAACAGGATGCACACGCGGCGAGAAGGTGATTTGCATGATCGGCCTGTTCTGTTCCCATCACGAGTCGTTCACAGGAACAGACAAACCATTCTAAAAAATGAAGTCACGTTCCCGCGAAACGAGAATCGTGATGAAAACAGAAAAGGTTGTTATATATAGTCTATGACTAGACACGCACTCTCCGTAACTTTTATCATTGCCGTAACACAGGTAAGTAAATAAAATTACCTTATCACAGATGCCGTGTTCTTTCATGAAGCCACCATCATCTGGTCACACGTCATGGCATTACACTGAGCCCAAAAACCCACGGAAATTATCTTGGCCTCTTTAAAACTGAAAGAGCCAACACTAGAAGAATATACTGCACATTCTGAACGAAACTATGGGAACTAGACTCACACTTTGTTACGCAACTTAACTGGCAACTAAACCTATCGCAACATACTCAAACCGAGTATTTGCATAGCATAAGGCCAGGTCATTCGATCTCGATCTATCAATCCATGATCTAAGATCTAACAAGGTCAGACAGGGTCCTGACAAGGTCATCTACACCTCTCCATCGTCTTAGTCTATACACCCAGTACTGAGAATGCGTCCTACCATATATACACAGTGATGGGTACGCTCCGGAACACAACCGCTGACGACAGATGTCAAGTACTGACATTTTTTGTTGATGACCATGCTGGAAAATGTACGTTCGAGTCTTTTCGACTGTTTAGTTCGGAAGTGCGGTAATTTTGTATTTGTTGGTGCTCTGTTGATAGAGGCCTTGTTTTTTCCGCATTGTAGACTCGGTAAAGCGCGAAAGTAAATTAGCCAGAATGTGTGACCTGGAAATGGTGGCTTTTGAAAAGTGCACGATATTTTAGTAAGAGGTTTCTTTTACTTATCTATGCTATGTCAACGTTATCCAGTACTAAAAGTGTGTCTAGTCATGAACTTATACTGAAAACCTTTTGCCACGAGCTTGAGAGCTCATATTTGTAAATATTGTTTCGTCTTTACTATCTGGTTGTTGAAGTTTTGTGTAACCTGCATAACGTAATGGATTCACGATACATTAAAATGATTTTGTCTTAAACTTGATTTGTTTTTCTGCTGGACATCCATTCACCTTTACTAGTTTTATTCCACTGCCATACTACTGATTTGTAGTCAACCTTTAAATTTCTCTGCACGGGTATTACACCAAGATAAAAAATTTTATATGTATGTATCAACGATGGGAATTACCTTCCACTCATCCAACAAAGGGTTATGGGCCTTTATAATACCCACTACAAACTGTGCTAAGTTATAGTGTCCAAGAAAGACTGCTGTGAATCCTGTAGATGGGGGTCGTGAGCAACGCCATTTGCATGAAAAAGGTAAACAACGTGTAACATTGCAAGTTCAATTCAGTTCAAATAGACTGTTTGCCATGGAAGCAAGTAAAATAACCTGGCAGAATGAAATTTCATTCATCCTGAAAGGAGAAAGCTGCTTCGGATATGTGGACCGAACGGCACTACCAATTGATAAAACTACATCATGGCGTGATCGCGAAGAACATGCATGTAGAAGTGACCGTGCACTAGCTATCTTATTCCAAAATGTGTCATCGGACTATAGAAAGCTAATCGACATCGCAGACAATCCAGCGGATGCGTGGGAGAAATTGAAGGCACATTTCGAGGCTCCAACTCGCACCAACCTCGTGCATTTACTCAACGAGTTCTTCAACCTGTGTCCAGAGACAGATGAACCCGTGGGCATTTTTTGCACCAGATTAAGAAAAGCTATTACAAAGTTAAAAGACATGAATCATCCGGTGGAAGACGTATACGTGGCGTTCCAGGTGATTTGGCACCTTTCTGATGATTTTCAATGCGATGCTGACTTTAAATTAGACAAAGTTCTACGGGAGCTGTCAGACGAGGAAGGCCGGATAAGGCAACTTCGAAATGGCAGAAACCATGTACATTTGAATTCATCTGTATTTTTCTCTAAGTGTAATGTTAATGCAAATTGTAAAAATAACAATGTAGTTAAAACTGGAAAACCAGTTAAAAAGATCATAGGACCATATTATTTTTGTAAAAAGCCTGGCCAATTCAAAATAAATTGCCTAAAAATGAAGACTAGTTCAAACAATATTATTGAAGTACACTCTTATGCAAATGTAGAAGCAAATGCTGTGCATGATCGTAGCGATAGTCTCAGCTGGGTGATTGATACTGCTGCTAAGCGACATTTTTGTAACAACATTAAGATGTTTTCTAAATTTAAAGAATGTAAAGATACTTCTATGTGGCTAGCAGTGGGTGATATGTTGCTAGCAGTGTTGAGGCTATCAATACGGTGAATATGTTAGTTCAGTTTAAGAACAACAGGAGCGATATTGTACTTAAAAATGTAATGTTTTCACCAAAGTTACGATGAAACTTGTTGGTTGTATTTGTTTTGGAAGAACAGGGTTATACTTTTAAAGCAGCTAACAGAGTATTGTGGTTTAACACTCCGGAGGGAGAATAATTTTTCTACGCCAGAAAGAAAGACGGCTTGTATTTTTTAAAACCTCAATATATGACTCAAAATTTAAATAGTAATGTTGAAGACCGTAAGAAAGACAGAAAGGATCAGGATAGGGATAGGAGATCTAAGAAAGATAAAAAACCCCTAAATAAGGAAACTAGTCTAAACAAAATAAAATTTTTGCCTAGTATGAATAAAATTAAAAATAAATCTAAAATAAAATCAAAGTTAAAAAGGGAAGTTGGTGGTTCAGTAGTAGAAGCTTGAAATAAAACTGAACTTTGGCATAGGAGGTATTGCAATATTAACTCTGATTATTTACATCAGACAAGTAAATTTTCTGCAGCTAACGGACTCCCTAGATTAAAGTATACAAAAATAAATTGTGTTCATTGTAAACTTGCTAAATCTAAGAGAATCTCATATAAGCCGATAGGCAGGATAAGGTCCACAAAACCTTTACAGTTACTGCACATGGATGTTTGTGGTCCATTGCCTATAGCTTCTATGGGTGGAAACAAATACTTTTTGACGATAATAGATGATTTTAGCTGGAAGGTGTTTGTTTTTATTCTAAAACAAAAGTCAGATGTATTTAGAGTGCTTAAAGATTTTCAAACTCACAAGGAAAGGCAACTAGGTAAAAAGATTTTGTGTATTCGTACGGACAATGGTATGGAATTCTGTCGCAAATAATTCAAAGCATACTTGAAGAAATTAGGAATTAAATCTGAAAGGTCTAATGCCTATACACCCGAACAAAACGAAGTTTCTGAGAGATTTAATTTAACAGCACTTGATTACGTAAAAGCTATGCTAGATCAGAGTGAGATTGGTGACAGAATGTGGGCAGCGGCAATCCTATGTTTTACTTATACAAAAAACAGGATTTGTCACTTCAAAACAAAAACTCCACACGAATTATATTATGGAAGGAAGCCTGCTGTATCTCACCTCAAGGTTTTTGGGTGCAAAGCCTATGTCGGCATGGCAAAACAACTTAGGAAAAAGTTAGACCTAAGAGCTCAAGTAGGAGTCATGGTCGGGTATACCGAAAGTACCAAAGGCTATAGGATTTTTATAGCAAAAGACATGAAAGTGGTTGAAACCAGTAATGCTAGATTTGAGGAGAATGAGGCAGAGAAAGGCGTCTTGGACCCTAGTTACCCTAGAGTTATCACCTTGAGGACATTGAGACTTACTCACTCGATAGACTCAGGATCAGAAGGTTTGGGAGGAGTGTCAGAGGAAGAAGCAGGTGAGAGCCATGACACTAGTAAATCTAGTGAGAAAGAGGACTCTCCTGATTCTGGTCTGACACCCTGCTCAGACATTATCTGGGAACGGAAGGCCATACCTAGGTCTGATGGAAGTAGGATGGATGTATACTACTCAGTGAAAGGTGATAATAGAAGGCTGAGATCTCATAATGATATCAAAAAGTATTGTGCGAAAGCAAATGTTCATTATGACCAGCGAATTTTCAACTTCAGAGAAAAGAAAAATAGGGTAAATGATATCAAAGGAAAACCGGAGGCAAGCAATATAGAGATCTTGATACCCAAGAGCTATAAATCGGCAACTGAATCTCCCCATTCAGAAAAATGGAATGATGCCATGAATAATGAAATAGCTACAATGCAAGAGAGGGGCATCTGGGACTTAGTGCCTGCGTCCACCTCACAAAAAATCATCGGATGTAGATGGGTCTACACCATTAAGGGGGATGAAAAAGGGGAAGTGAAAAGATTCAAGGCTCGTTTAGTAGCTCAAGGATATACCCAAGAAAATGGGGACTCGTATGATGAAGTGTTTAGTCCTGTTATAAATTTTAGTTTGATAAGAGCTTTCTTCTCAATTTTCTTTTGCTTGCTTAACTGGAAACTTTTTCAATTAGACATTAAGTTCGCATATCTTTATGCGAAATTAAATGCAAAAATTTTTATGAAACAACCACCCGAATATGTCGATCCAAACCAACAACAATATGTCTGTTTGCTAAAGAGGGCAATATATGGCCTTCATCAAAGCGGCAGGGAGTGGTATACTGAGCTAGACACCACTTTGAGAAAATTAAACGTCTTTAAATTTAAATGGCGCAATTGTGCATATGTATACCAGAATAAAGTATTAATGCTGGTTTATGTGGATGACATAGTTTTGTTTTCGGAATATCAAAATGATATTGATCATGCTGTTTCATTATTAAATAAAAAGTTTGATATCAAAATACTAGGAAAAGTTAAAAGACTTTTAGGTGTGGAATTTACAGAGATTAATAACAAATTTCATGTACATCAAAGTCATTACATTGATAAAGTTTGTCAAATGTTCAGGGAATTCAAATACCCTATTTCTTCACTTCCTATTGCAAAGGGAATCATCTTGAGTAAAATCGATTGCCCAATGAATACTGAAGAGTTAATTCAAATGCAGGGTTTCCCATATAGAAGCTTGATTGGATGTCTAGCTTATTTGTCCAGTAGGACTAGACCAGATATATGTTATGCAGTTAATGTTCTGTCTCAATTTCAAGAGAATCCAGGTATAAAGCATTGGGATGCATTACTGAGACTGTTGGGATATGTTGAAAAAACGGAGTATATGTTAAATTTGTTAAATATTTATGATTTGAGTTTAAACTGCTACTCAGACACAGATTTTGCTGCCAATAGAGATGATAAAGTGTCACTCGGGGGTATGTTGTTTCTGATAGATAAGGTACCAATTTCTTGGTGTACATTTAAACACAAGTGTGTATATTAGTCTGTCAACGATGAAAGCTGAATATGTTTCATTGACAGAGTCTATTAAAGAAATGATTTGGTTGCAAAACATCATTAAGGAATGTAGAAAGCTAGGGTTAAAATTTAACAAAAATAATAGCATAATCTTTTGTGATAACCAAGCTGCAATAAATTTTTCAAATTCCCCAATTGAGAATAACAGAACTAAACATATTGATATAAAGTGTCACTTTTTGAGAAACTTAGTTGAGAATGAGTCTTTTAAAATTAACTTTGTAAATACTAAAGAAAATGTAGCAGATTATTTCACAAAACCAATGACCAAAGATAGGGCCGTAAAATTTTGTAATAAAATTTTCAAAATATAAATTTTTCTTCTGAAATTTTACACATTTTCAAAAATATGGTTAAGATATCTTATTATTTACTCCTTCCTCATTGATACAAATGAATGTATCTTGAGTATATATATATTGGTGTGGCAATGAACTTTTTAAATTTTTTTCACACATATATATATATATATCCATTTTTGATTACTCACATAATGCAAATTAGCTTATGTGAATAAAATGTGTGCTTGATCTTTATAGTTATACACTGAGTTATACATCATAGAATCACATGTATCATAAAATTTTGTATCTGTGCTTATTTCATATGAATGTTTACCTCCTGTATATTTCTTTTTATTATCTCTGCTATTATCATTGGTATTAATTGTGTATACTAGTCTTGGGCTGAGATAATAAGAGTCAAATTTTATTTAACTTGAATTGAATGTTTATACTTGAATTTTTAAACTTAAATGTTGAATTTTTAATAGTTATACTTGCTGGCGACTAGGAAGTCATTTAGAAAATTTTGCAATGTTTGGCCTTTTCCTTATAACTCTGAAGTGCTGGTATTACTATTAGCAGAGTAGAAATTTTAGTAGAGGATGATACGCAGTAGTGAAGTGTATTTCAAGAAAGTAAGTTCGTCAAACACAAACACAATTTTTATTCTTGTGAGATCCATTGCACAATTTAAGGTTACAAAATAACTGTAACATTCGTTGCAAAGCAAAAGTATATACACAATGAGCTAGCAAGCTCATGAAAAGGGTTTGTAAACAGTTTATGACTAGGCACACACTCTCAGTTACATGTTCAGTTGCTATAACATTGGTAAGTAGAAAAACAGCTACTTTACCACAAATGCTGTGCACGTTAACGAAGCCACCATCATCAAGTCACACGTCATGGCATTACACTGAGTCCAAGAACCGCGAACAATTAACTGGTCTCTTTAAAATTGAAAGAGCCAAAATCTAGAAAAACATTTTATCGCACTTTCCGAAATAACCATCGGAAACTTGACTCCTACTTAGTTAAAGCAACTTATCTGGAAAATGCTAGCGTTACCGTAACATACTCAAACCGAGTATTTGGCTAAGCATTGGATCTATCGATCAGATCCCATTCCATTACATCAGGTCAGCTTAAAGGTCTGAATAAATCCGATCTAACATCTGATTGCCTTCATGGTCAGACTGCAAGGTCAGACTGATCCGACTGATCTCTGTCTGAATAACTGAGAATGTGTCCAATCATATATACACCGTGATGGGTACGCTCCGGAACTCAACCGTTGACGGCAGCGCCCTCACTATATGCAAAACGGGATGTGCGCGCGGCGAGAAGGCGATTTGCATGAATGGCATGTTCTGTTCTCGTCACGAGTCATTCACGAGAACGGTAAAACCATTCTAAAAATGTAGACACGTTCCCGCGATAACGAGAATCGCGACGAAAACAGAACCAAGTTTCCAACAATACTAAAATTTTTCTAGAACTTTAATCTTGACATTTATACTTAATTTTTTAAATATTAAGACTTAATGTTTCTATGTAAATTTTCCAAATTTCTTCAATGATATAAAGAGATAAATCTCTATAGTAAGAACTTATACTTAGAAAATACAAAGTTTTAATAGTAAGATCATACTTAGTTTTCTAAAGGCCCTATCACATTCAACAACTTTTCCGACAATTTTTCGGACAACCAACTTTTCGAACAATTTTTACGCAGAGTTGGGGGAAAACTCGTGTGAAATAAGGTCAAAAAATTGGGACAACTTTATCTGACCGGTATAGAAAAAGTTGTTCATTTGGGACAGTTTTTCACCAACCAGCCAATCACAGATGAGTAGCGGAGGAATCACGTGTGTAGAAAGATTGGCGCAGATTTTACTACATTCTGGTATGGCATGAAATCCTCGCACAAGTTTGAATCTGTGGAACGCGAACAGATAGAATATACAATAACAGATAGAATATATTGATATAATAACCTTGCAGCGCGAAGTATTATTTTAGTTTAGATTTAGAATTTTGTTAAGTATTTATAATATTTGTGTGTCATAAAGATGGAAGTCAATGGAAGTCGTCTCGAAGTCGAAAAATAGTGGTCATGCGAGATGGAAATGGAGTTAATTGAATCAATACGTGAAAAATCATTTTTGTGAAATCTAAAAGACCCACTGTATTTAAAAAAGAATTTGAAGAAACAAGCGTATGAGGAAATATCATCTTTACAAACCATCTCTTCCAAAGCGATTTTATATACATGAAATATTATATAACAAAAATTATGACATTATTACTAATATAATCTCTTTGGTCTCTTTTGATTCACATTTATATTTACCAGCGGCTCACTAGTTTACAGTATTGACACGTTTCAGAAACTCTACCTTTTTGTGAATTTAAAAAAGAGCGTACGCGAGTTTGCTTTGGCGATATATACATATTTCATCAGTTTTCTAAAATAAGCTAACCAAAGTGATTCCATCACAAAACACAAAGGATCCTAATTTAAATTGCTTTAGAATATTTACTACGCTATGGCAATTTCCTCGTTTTAGCGAATACAATTATGTTCTCTTTCTCGAATCGTTAAAAAAAACATCAGACAGAATTTAGAAAATGAATTTTTATGTATGTTCGCCATAAACTTTTTTTTATCCTTCTATTGCATTACTAAAACAACTTGAAAACATATTCTGTTTACTCTTTAAAATAGTACTCTAAAATAGCACTAAATGCATTGCATGATATAATTAGTTAGTACATTTCAACTGTGAAGTTTTGGCTTGGGTGGTAAAGAATCAGCTCAGTAAATGACTGGGCTCTGGTTCGAATCCAAGCGAATCTTAAATTTTACAAGTGCTGCCATCTGTTGCTAAAAATTCAAATACAGTTTTTTTTTTAATAATCTGCAGAATTTTTTGTGTTTTAAATTATTTTAAGTTGTTGTGTTGTTGTTGTCGTATCCCTAACATTACATTTAAGGAAGAATGTGTGCACTGCTTCTGTTTAGTCTAATGACCCGGGGCACCCGAAGGTAGAAGTCTGACTTCTGCCCCAAATAAGACATCACAACATCCATGCCCGCAGGCGGGACTCGAACCCGCAATTTGGCAGCAAAGCCATCACGAGGAAACGCCTGCCTCTTTGACTGCTCGGCCACCACATCGGCAAATTATTTTAAGTTCTACATACAAAATAACCTTATGTCAGTAAATAAATTTTAAATTTGAATGCTTATAAAAATTTATTTCGAAGTTAGTTTGAAAAATATCTTGAAGTAGAATATACCAGCTATAGATGGAATATATTCTTAATTAAAAAAGTGCTTGTAGAAATAGCAAATATAAAATGTGCATGTAAAATTAGACAGAAATCATCGAACATCCTTACACGAGTAGTAGTTATCTTTCGACATGTAATTTTGAACATTTTAGATTAGAATAAAAACAAAAATCAAACTACTTTGAAATTTTAATAATTTGACGCTAACATTTAAAGAATTTTTTTATTATTTTAAATGCACATAGACAATTAGAAATTTACAATACATTTGAAAATCATTTACTTTTAATAAAAAAAATAAGTTTATATGTAAATATGAAAAGTTTACTCTTTTAAATTTGAATGCTTATAAAATTTATTTCGAAGTTACTTTGAAAAACATCTTGAAGTATACTTTATACCAACTATAGATGGAATATACATTTAAATCTATTTTAAAACATAATTACTCAATAAATATAAATGTAGATAAAATAATTTTTAAAAGTTTACTTTAATGAGAAATATTTTAAACGTTACAAATGAGCAAAGAATATATTCGGATATTTAATATAGATACATATTTGAAAACCTTTAAAATCAAAAATAAAATGGTAATGAACTTAAATTTGTTTAAGACATGATATTTTAATGACGGCATTCGTGAATTTACATACTTTTTACGTTTTCTTTTTCTTTGTTTCATTTCAGTCAATATCGGCAATATCGCTTTTTAAACTAATTTTGTATCTTAAAATAGAGTGAATATTTTTCAACAAATATTTATTTGCTTTTTTATACGGATGTGTGACAAATCCAAATATTTTTTAATGTTCATTCATCAGTTTAAGCTTCTGATATCTGAAGTAATCCCTATAAAAAAGATCAAATCAAAAATTTACAATAGATTTTGTCCACATCCTTCTCAGTTTACTTTGTTTCTTCTTTTTAAGCAGGAATAATCCTAGCATAATTATACCAAGACATATTTGATTTTTTTCTGCAGCTGATAGCAATTTAGTCATAATTACAAAGTAATACAGATTACAAAAGGAAGTACTAAGTAAAAGTCTTGTTTTACTGCCGAAGTCGAAGTGAGAAAACACTGCCTGCCGAAAAGTACATGTACAAATGTATAGTTGTCGCCAAAAGGCGATAAACATACTGCCATAGTTTTGTCATTTAGCACAACTTCTTCAAACTGTCAATAACCCTATCGCCAACTTTTTCGCCGAAAAATTGGGGGAAAAGTTGTTTGAAATAATTGGTTGCTCCAAAAGTTCTTGAATGTGATACGGCCTTAAGAGTTTTATTACTATGCTGATATCCTTTTTATTTCATATACTTTAAAATAATGCTTATGATCTGTATTAGAATAGTGGATAAGTGTGCTTGTTAAGTATTTATCAGAATGAGAAATAGACAAAAGCTATTCACTTTTTAGAATGATATAAGTGTTTTTCACTTTAAATGTTGTATTGAAATTGGTCTATATACTTTATGTTTTCGCAGGATACTGAGGACCTTGACATTTTTTTTTGTTCTTGTCCTTAGAATAAATTCATTGTATGATTGATTGCATCTGCGTCGAGACTTGGTGTTTTGCATGAGGGGGCCGAGTGTTGGAAGCTTAGTTCTGTTTTCATCGTGATTCTCGTTTCACCTGAACGTGTTTTCATTTTTAGAATGGTTTTTACGTTCTCGTGAATGAATCATGAGGTAAACAGAACAAGCTTATCATGCAAATCACCTTCTCACCGTGCACACATCCTGTTTTGCATATACAGAGGGCACTGCCAGTAACAGTTGTGTTCCGGAGCGTACCCATTGCTGAGTATATATATGAGACACATTTGTAGTACTGGTATCAATCTGATCAATGCGTCTGAGCTGTTGAATCTGATATACTCTGTTCAGAGTATGATGTCAAGTACTGACATCGTTTGTTGATGACCATGTTGAAAAAGATACGTTTAAATCTTTTAGACTGTTTAGTTCGGAAGTGCGGTAATTTTGTACTTGTTGGTGCTCTGTTGATAGAGGCCATGTTTTCTCCACATTGTAGACTCGGTGAAGTGCAAAAGTAAATTCGCCAGAACGTGTGACCTGGAAATGGTTGCTTTTGGAAAGTGCACGATATTTTGGTAAGATGTTTCTTTTACTTACCTATGCTGTGTCAACAGTAACCAGTACTAAAAGTGTGTCTAGTCATGAACTTATACTGAAAATCTTTTGCCATGAGCTTGAGAGCTCATATTTGTAAATATTGTTTCGTCTTTACTATCTGATTGCTGAAGTTTTGTGTAACTTGCATAACGTAATGGATTCACAATACATTAAAGTGATTTTGTCTTAAACTTGATTTGTTTTTCTGCTGGACATCCATTCACCTTTACCAGTTTTATTCCACTGCCATACTACTGATTTGTAGTCAACCTTTAAATTTCTCTGCACGGGTATTACACCAAGGTAAAAATTTTTATATGTATCTATCAACAATGGGAATTAACTTCCACCCATCCAACAATCTTTAAGTTCTAATTTTTATACATGCCATCTACGTAGTTGCTCCACACAAAAAATATAAGGCGTGGTAGCCCAGTGGTTAGCGCACGGGAATTGCACTCGGTAGGCCCGGGTACAATTCTCACCACTGTCAAAACTGCTGCTGTGTTCACACGGAGTACGGTCACGTTAAACATGTGGGTTCGTACGTCTTTCAGAGAAGTTAGTGGTAGGGGAAGGAGGGTACGGTCTCTGTGGATGTCTCCCCCACTGGGTTCCGGTCTAAATTGGGTGGCACTTCTCGGCCGTCCAAACAGTAGAAGAAATTATCAAATAAAGAAACAATTTTAATTTGGTAAAAGTAACTTTATTAGGCAGAAACGATATGGTCAGGCCAAATCTAAATATAAATCTAATGAAAACTTTAATCAAATAAAATACATAAAAATAAATAATCTTCAAGTAAGAAGTAAGGAAGTCAGTTCCGGCATGACAGATACAAGTATTCTAAAGTTTGTCATTTGTTTTCTATTGAAACATTATATAAAAAATGATCATTTATGTAACATTATTGAAGGTTCTGATTTTCTAATGAATTTTTCAACATTTCATTTGAAAATTTGGGGGTCTTCCAAATGTTTGATAGTGAATCAATAGGGTTTCAGTATTTACAGATTATAATATTTGTACTAAATTTTATTCAAAACGCTCCATTCGTTCATGAGATATTGCATCCACAGACTCGCGGACACACACACGCTAACAATTATTATACATGCATGCACACACAGACATCACCTCAGAAATGGACGATTAAATGCTCAGGGCTTACACATACGCTAACAATTATTATACATACATGCACACACAGACATCACCTCAGAAATGGACTAAAATTAATAATTAGTGACATTTATAAATTTCCTGTTTTCAAAATATTCCACCATAAAATGTTAAATATATTGTAAATAGTATGGATTGGCTACACCGGAATGGTTGTATTTGGTTCCTCATGAAATATTACATAAATCACCGCACTCGACTTTACTGTGCGAATTGTATTGTTTACAAATTTTCAACAGTAAAAAAAAAAAAAAATCCTGATTACCGAAAATAAAAAGTTGGTATTTTGGGGTATGCTTTTCGGTGCGACAATTCCAAACATGAAGTCAGTTTTACTGTGTAATGAATAGTTCTGTCTATTAGAAGGTCAGTAAAAATAGAGCTTATTTTCTTATTAAAGTATAACTAGCAGTTGATTTAAAATTCTCGGTGTATGTTTTGTGACATTGAATTTGAAATTTATTTTGTTGGCAATGTATATAACATCATTATTAGGTAAATATAATTGATCAAAGACATTGCACAAAGTCAAAAAGAAAATTCATATGTTCAACTGCTTTCTTTTTAGATGGTCGAAATGTAATGTAAATGTAATGTGTGTTATTAAATAATAAAAGATTTAACAAAATGTAAAAACAATTTTAGGTAGAATTTAAAAAAATATTTGATTTTAAATTTTACACAAAAATTGAAATTACATAAAGTTAATGTTTAACAGGTGTAGTTCATTGTGAACATGATCCAATAAAAATTGCACGTGCTTTTTATGATGTACTTTGTAGTGGCATAACTTTTTTTTTTCTAGCAGTAACACTTAATACAATGATCATTTACCAATCAACCTGCAATATCGTAAACCATTTAGCCATCATATGACATTGCCCCGTACACCAGTTGGGGTGGAACACAATATACCCAACAACAAATCCATGCCTGCAGATGGGACTCGAATGCACAACCCAGCAGCCGAGTGAGCACATGAAAACATTTGCCTTGATTGCTCAACCACCATATCGGCCAGTGGTATAGCTATGCCAATGCTGTGCATTAGGGGACCACATTAGAAAGAAACATTAAAAATGAAAAAAAAAATTGTGTAGTAAGTAAAATTTAAATGGTTAATGTTTAAAAGTTTACATCTAATTTCAATCATATTTAAAAAAAAAAAAAAAACTTAATAATGATCAATCATGAAGCAACAAGAAATACAGTGTCTATCCAAATAATTTACGATCAAGTAACTTTTATTTTAATTACATATATTATCTGAAATAAATGTATAAAATATTCTCTGTGTAAATAAATAAAATATTTTTTCTCTGTTTAGCACAAAGTTCAATGCCGACGCGTGTTTCCTCTAAACGTCAGTCAGGATTTTCAAGGGAGACAAATCTCTCTTCGTTTACCCAGAGAAATCTCTCTTCATTAAAAGATATTCCATTAGAAATAAAACCGAAAGAAAATGTGCACATAACTACTACCCGGGTAATAGCAGTTCTTTGATATACATGTCTAAGCTATATGGAAGTGACTGTTTTTATTTTCTTCTTGCCATCATAGTGTTTATTATCCGAGTCATCTAGAATGCAATTTTAAAAGTTAATATAAGAAATTTGATTTAAAAAATTGCTAAATTTTTCAAAAATATGAAATATTTTACTCAAATATCCTGATGTTTCAATTTAGCAGATTTCACCTTATATTCTTTCATTTTCATTTACAATTTTCTTTAATTTCTTTTTTATATAAATTAGAAATATCATAGCTATAGCACAGAAATTTATGAGTTTGTGTAATAAGGGCAAGGAAAGACATTCTTATTGAAATCAAATCGATTGTGAATGCAATATACAAATACACATTTTTAATACGTTTGGAATTTTTTTATGTGAATAAGAAATTAAATGTTTAACAAGTGAAAAAGTAAAGCTTGGTGAGTATTTATTTTCTTACACATTTTCCTTGATTTTTATATTATAATTAAAATGGAGTTTTCCGTGTATTGTGTTTTCCTGCATATAATGTTAGTGAATCGGTTCCACAGAGAAACTCAAAACAGGGGGTCTACTGTAATAAAATTGCAAAATATCATTAATTTATCTTCACTGTAATTCAGTTATTACAGTAAACTTACCAGATAAACAGTAGAGCCGACTGTAAACAGCTGACAACAAGTCGGGGGCAAAAGCATGCTTTGCATAGGAACTAGGGGCCCCATTTGATATAAACAGTTTACAATAAAAAAGTCAATCATTTGTAAAATAGGGGGTTGCAGGAAGGCTTGCATTTGTTGCATTGGTGCCCAAAAATTCATGTGGCACTGTTCGGGTCCATTTGGCTGAACTGAAGTATATCTACTGTAATGGTCTAAATGCTTTTACATATAAATTGATGTTCATTGAAGTTTGTCTTGCAATTTTTAAATTAATTAAAATGTTTTTTCACATGCTGTACAGTGTAATTCAGTCTGTATAATGCTTTACACAAAAAATATCACATTCAGTGTCCATTATTTTGATTTAAATTATTTTTATTTTCATTTCTTACTCCCATTTTAGTCTAACATCTAATAATCTGGGATATTTATCTGATACTGCTGAAGTTTACTGTATATTTTATTTTATATGTACATATAAAATAAAATATGTACATATGTAAAATATGTAAATTAGGTTACATAACCTAACTAAAATATATAGCATAAAACTTTACTTGCAAATTTTTATTCCTGGTTTTCCATCTCCCAATATTTTATCACATTTTGCCACTGATAACGATAAAATAATCGAATATTTAAAAAATCTAAATCCTGTCTTTAAATTTAATTTAAATTTTTAGAAAACTAATATTTAAAATATTTTTGAGATTGCTGAGCTGGTTATCGTAAATTATGATATGAATGCTAGTTTTTCTGAAGTGCATTCCTTATTAATATCATTTTTAACTATTTCTGTCATGGTGTTAACACCAAAACATTTGTTCTTGAAATTTAAATTAATAAAGAATTTTCTGAGGAATATAATGGAGCAAGAATATCCATCTGCATTAATGCTATTTGGTTTAGCTGGAAGTTGTTGAAAAAATGGAAGTTTTAAAAGCGATCGACGATTACAAGTGCTAAATCTAGACAAAAACTATTCTAGAATGAAATTTGCTGACATTTGATAGAAATGTTTGTTTTCTTTTTTAAAAACATGAATATTTATTAAACTATTTTTAAGCACCTAGTTTCTATTTTTCTGGGGTAACTTTTTTTATGGAAGTGTGAGTTTTATAACTGCAGACAAGAAACCAATTTTATTCTTACTATTTAATGGATTAAACCATGTTGTATTTAATATTCTTATATCATCTAAACAATATATATAGGGGCCTTTTTCCAATTTGTAATGGAGTCTAATGTTTTTTAGTAATTTGTCTGATGACTAAACACATTTTTCTATTTGGGTTATGTTGTGTAAATTAATGTTTTACTACTTATGAAATTATTTACTACAAGTTCTAGGAAAGTGTTAGATCAATTTAAAAACTATTATTATTTACATGTTAATTGTTGCACAAGTAAACAAAACAAGTTTTTTGGATGCTGGAAAACACTGTTCACAAAATGTTGAAATTTTAGATAATTTACTGTCTGTTAGGACAAAAATCAACAAAATAATAAGAACAAGAATATAACAGATTATTCAAATTCAATTATGTCTCATAACTTAACATTTTGATTTGGATTTTTTTCACATTTTAAAACTATGCTAGATACTATGTTAAACATTTAATACAAGTTTGGCCACCTCCAGTTTTAAATTTGTCATTATTTCTTGTTTTGCCAATCATTTTGTTGTTCCATTTGTGGAATTGAAAATGTCAGCTATTTCTTGCCAGACAACTGTTTTCTACAACACTCACGATATTATCATTTTTGTTGTCTATTATTTGAATTTTAGAATTTACTAGTTCAATTACGAGTTCCTTCTCAAACGCTGTAAATATCATTTGAGCAGCCATGATTTCAAATCGAAAACAATCAAGAAAAAAATAATCTAAATTTAAAAAGCACATGAAATTTAATGGATCAGACAGCCCAGGAAAAGAATATTGTTTGCATCTACAAGTGTGGTTGTACACAAACCCACGTCATACGTCTGTCTCAGCCAATAGAAATCCATCTTTCAACCTGTGACCCAGTGACCAGAAATTCATTACCTAGAGTTGATTTTTGGGTGATGAATACGAATTTTCAGTGACAGTGAAACTGCTGCAAACTAAGAACTTATGAACTAATGATTTTTCAAGTGGTTCGGTTAAAATGATGAATATGGAGGTAAGTATAAAGTGCACCCTACATTCTCCTTCAGATTTCAGATGAAAGTGATTTTGCGTTTGCTCCTTTCAGGTTATGTCTAAAGCAATACTTACATCTACAATCATTATAGGTTCAATGCCTTTACCGTATGAGCCTTTAACTGTATATTCATGCTTTAGTAAAACTTATAATATATGGTTATTGCATTTATTACGTTGATTACTATAAGCAATATATTTCCTTTTCCCGAATAGTACTTTTGATATGTTTTTTTTTTTTCAAGTCAAGGAGAAAATATTCAATTAAGCCTGTTTAAATAACTTGAATCCTTTTATAAATAGCTGCATCATCTAATCAGTAGGCACATTACATTGCACTTTCCTATATTTCACATGGATGCAGATCAGTTAACTTGATAATTTGTGATGCTTTTTGTTTTAGAAAGTACTTTATACATATTTAAATTTTTAAGAGCAGAATTTCTATTGTTGATTTTATTTTGGCAGTGTTGATAATTGAGAAAGTTTATCACTTCTGCAATCTGAAACATTTAAAACTGTAACTCTTAGCAGAATGTGGGATGAAAAGTTCCAAACTAGTTCATCCTTTGCACAGGCATTTTTGCAGATTGGGGAGCTGGTATGAAAATATTAGTTATTTTAACAATAAGTGAAATAAGTCAAATAAAAGATAAGACATCCTAATTTTCAAAATAATGGTGATTTGAATATTTCCATTTTATAAAAATGATCAAAATCAATCCCAGTGTTCGACATGAAGGACATAGCAGCATTTTTAATGCAAAGTGGCAAAATTAAACATTGTAATTGGTCACACAGTTATCTAATGAAATAAATCCAAACTCAACTTTTAAAAGAATTTTTAACAAAATGATTTGAACAGCATCATCTATCATCAAAATAGCACTTTTATTTGACTAATTATTTGAATTTTTTCTTAATGCATAAAAATATTATTGCAAAAAAGAAATTTTCCTCCATGTCCTTAAAAAAATAATAATAAGAGTTTTCCTACCTTAATAAGCAAAATAGGAAAGCCAGGAGGAATATGATGCTTGCATATCTACATTTGTACAGTTTTATTAGAGGTATTAATTTGTTAATGGGTTTATTGCTTAATTACCTTATTACCTGATCAAAGAACAGATTTCAAGAAAACAAACTATCTTAATGACTAAAAATTTTAAATTTCATCTTTATCCTTATTATCAGTCTACAAGAATTAAATTTTGCTATATAATTAAATAATAGGGTATTCTAAAGAAGCAATATATCATTAAGTTTATTGTAACTAGAAAATGTACATGGTGTTGTTCGGGATTTAAAGCAGGGATTTATTACATTTATTCATTTAATTTTTCAAAAGAGATAGTCATTGCTGCATGGATGCATAAGTGGCTGCATCCCCCCCAACCCCTGCAGGCTTTATACACCTTAAATAAGCAATGAAACACACCTTTGCCCATTAATATGACTGCTTAAATTAGTACTTCAATTTCACATAATAATCAGATAAATTAAAAACTTTTTTGCAATTTTAAATATTGTAATATTACATTGCTTTCAGAATACCCCACATTGAGAAAACCAAATAAAGAATAGAACAAAGTATTTTACATTCTAAATACAAATAAATAAACAATTTTTGCAATTTTCAAACAATTTTGCAAAAGTATTAGTTCTCTATAACTCGACAGATTAAGATGTAAACTTTTGGATCAGAACTAACAGAGAATTCCTGAAAAGAAAAGAACGCTTTATTTTCCTCTTTAGAACAAAAATAAAAACTATGTTATGATGCCACGATTTCCAAAAATGTAAAGTCTTTATGAAACCTGTAGCAATACACATGCTTGGTAACACACTGAATATGCTGGAGCAATATGCATGCACCGAACAGCAAACGTTCAAACCACTGAATAGTGGTTGAACATTCAACAGCTGAAAAATTCCGTAAAATAGCCTTCCCCTAAATATGGGGGGGGGGGGGGGGAAATATATTGTCATTAAATAAAAAAAAATATTTATAAAAAATATCGTTATTTTATCTTATAATCCTATCAATAAAGTAATCATGAATTGATACAAGATTTGAATCCCCACCCCCCTCTACATACTCAGAGATTTTCATCATGTTTGAGGGGATAAATGAACGAAATACTATTTTCTCATAGCACAAAATTGCCAGTAAGCACCCCCCCCCCTCCCCTACATTTTTTACAATTTTCCTTTTCAATTGAGGGAGTGGATTGATGGAATTCTACAATACATCTTCAAAACACAAAAAGTATATATATTTTTAAAAATAATTAGAAAAATTAATTAGAAAAATTTCTTTATTGATAGAAATGATTCCGTTCAAAGTGTTTTTGAAAGAAAATTCTTTAATCTTTTTAAT
Source organism: Amaurobius ferox (assembly GCA_951213105.1). Lineage (NCBI taxonomy): Eukaryota > Metazoa > Arthropoda > Arachnida > Araneae > Amaurobiidae > Amaurobius > Amaurobius ferox. The sequence goes on from OX578134.1 coordinate 113,788,391, forward strand.
GGTGTTAAGATGGAAACTCTGCAATAATATTTTTAATAGTAAGGAACCAATTTATAAGCAAATCGTTCAAAATGGCATTTCCATATGGACTAACCAAAAAACTAATCTGAATTTTTAAAAATCTCATCAGTCTTCCCTGTTGGGAGCCGGGATACCATTGTACCAAATTTCATGGGTGTATGTTGATTATATTTTCTGCTACAGACGATACAAACAGACAGACATCTTCCTTTATTATTATAGATGTTACTATTTGCAACCTGCAATGTGCATGTGATTGTGTAAATATAAATAAGAAAGTTATAACTTTTAAAACAGTCAAACTCAGTTGCAACAAACCTGATTTATAAAAGAAATATCACTTAAAATGAATCAAAAGGAAAGCAGCATTAAAAGGATAAATTCACTTTGTATGGCCGACGATGAAATAAAAAAGAACTTGCTGAAAGAATGGACATTTTAGAAGCAAACTTAGTCGGCCACTAAAATTCTTCATGTCCCCAGGGGGGGCCCTCCTTTGCTTAAGTCCTTCCTCTACAGAATTGCTTCTCTGAATGCAGGGTATTTAGAAGAGGAGCCAGAAAAAATTGCTTAGTTATTTTTTTTTTTTGCTATGAATAAAATTTAAACTACATATTTTTGTAAGTGAACAAACAGACTTAATGTAATTTAAAAATTTTGGATATAAAGAATTTGGATTTGGAGAGAGTGATAAATTGGAAAATGTGGTAGAAATGTTGTTCAAACACTGTAAAAAATAAAGTACAGTACAGGATCTATTATCCGGAATGTTTGGGACTTCAGGCATTCTGGATAAGGGGTTTTTCCATAATTCGGAATACTTTTTCTAGAACTTACTGGAATGGGCTCAAATGTCGTTATAGAAAATTATAATTCATTTTAAAAACATAAATGTATTAAAAAAAGCTTTTTTACAATTTATATGGGTTAACTAAAATGCAAATTACATGTAATCATAGTATCAAATTTAGTGATTAAGAAAAATTTTGAAAGAAAAAAATGTCTGAAAAAAGTTGATTATTCAGGGTAGTTATTAGAAGTCTTTTTTTGGAATATTTCAACTGAAAAGGGCCCTCACCATATTCATCTAATATTTTAGCAAAAGCACCTTTGTTCATATGTTTGAAATATTTTAAAGTACTTTTAATAAAATTAAGATGAGAAGGATGTTCATTTTTAATTGAAATGAGAGATTCAACTATGGGTGCAAATCGAACCTTTCGACTGAGATCAGACGTCTGAAGAAGTCAGACGAGATAGACACTGATGGTCTGATGCAGGCAGACAGAAATGTTTTTGACTGAAGTACTGCGGAATATCGTTTGACGACGGTGAATAGTCGAAACGGATGCAGATGTGGTCAGTTTGGACCAGCATGTATTGAACGTTAAATTTACTTACAAACGTTCGGAAGCCGCCTTAAATATTTTCCTGATATTCTATCCTTTGGTTTCCCTTTGCCAAGTGATGGTGGCTGAAATACACGCAAGTGATAGAGGTAGTATAGTAACTTACTACCAAATGCTTCAAGGAATCTCTGTCTAGTCATTTACAACTAAAAATCTTTTGTACATAGTATATTTTTGATGTTTTACGGCATGGAAAATTACCAGGTACGTGTAATATGCCGAGTTGTGTTTTTCACCAAATAAAGTGAACGAAGTTTTTCTTTAAAACTGGACTTGTGTACTTTCATAACCCAGCCAACACTTATTGACTCTGACAGTGCGTGCTTTGCTATCTTCAAATTTTTGACGTTTCGCAACACATTGCTTGTCTTATGCATATGCGCTGTTTGTCATCCGTTATTTATTTACAGTTTAAAAATATATTTGAAAAATAAAAATATAATTGAATCTCTCATATACTCAAAAATGAGTACATAGTATTTACAATTATGCTTAAAAGTGATTCTCCCAATATACTCAAAAATGAGTACATAGTATTTACAAATTATGCTTAAAATTGATTCTCCCATACTCATAAATGTTACTCATAGTATTTACAATTTAAACCTATATATGCTTAAAATTTAATTCTTTGATATACTCAAAAATGAGTACATGCATTTTTCAAAATTGAAACATGGTTACTCGGAGCTATTATAAGCAAAGTGCTTGAAAATGAGTACATTCTACTTTTTTTAATACCCATTTTTAACAGTGAAGTGACATCCCACAATCCCATTTCTCTGGCAATCCCTTCTACCTTTCTGTTATCTTTGGCAATTCTATTTTAGTTGTGTTGTAGCTTAGTGTGTAAAAATGCATAAAAAATGTGAATATCATACAAAAATGAAAGATAGCACATGTCAACACTTACATGAATATCATACAAAATTGCATTATGTAAATATCAATGAAAGTTAGCACATGTGAACACCGTAAAAATGGATAAAATAATGTAGAAGCAGGGAATGGTCATTCTCTGTCGAAGGCCGCAATGTGCAAACAGTCATTTGTGCAATCTGGATATCTACACGTGCTTTGGTTCGAAAAGTTTTGGATTTCATTAAATCAGGTACAGTTTTTTTAATTTTGATTTAAACGTAACTTCTGCTTTGTTTTAGTGGGTAATTTAAAGTTTAATTTCTCGAGTGTATTAAATTTTATGATTTTCATGTTACGTCCTTGCAGTTGATGAAGGCCACAGAACACTTGTTGCACAAACAGCCATTGCTACGTATGACTTCTGACAGCCAGTGGTACCATATTCTGTAATGTTTTTTTAATGGGGTGTAGGTCCATGTTCAAATTGCAATGGATTAACTGTTGCACAAACGGATGTTCCCACATTACGGCCTTCGGCAAAGAATGATTATTCCTATGTAAATTTTCTGCTTCTACATTATTATATCCATTAGCATGTGCTATCTTTCGTTTTTGTACGATATATATGTTTTTTGTGTATTTTTGAATTTTACTTATATATTTTTAAATTTGTTATGCACTAAGCCTAATATGGCATTTGTTGACTTTTCAAACACCATTTTCCTTGGAACCATTTTTGATCGCCAAAACAATGGCAGATTGAAGCCAAGATTCTTTATACCAAAGCTATTCCAAAATTTTATATTTTATACTAGAGTTTAAGTATTAATAGAACAAATTCAAGAATATTATTTTAAACTACATATCTTTTATAACAAACCTAATTCAAAGCGAACATCTTTCATAACATACTTAATTCAAAGCGAACATCTTTCATAACAAACTTATTTCAAAACGAACATATCCTGCATAACAAGCCTAATTTATTTTCTACTTCTCTTGAGGATTGTTTTAGCTGAGTTTCACTGTATATGGCTTTATGCATAAACTTGAATTCACTTTTAACTAAATCAACATTTAACGACAAATTTCTGCATGCCAAAATTATAAATGTAAAAAATATTTTTAAAGTTAATTTTAAATATTGCTTACATACTTGGGATCATCATCAGTCACAATCCTTTTCAAAAAATTTAAAAATTTCTCACAAAAGCTCAAACAAGCACTAGATGACCAAAGACCCTATAAAATTAATTAAGATTTACTTAAGATAAGGTAATAGAGAGATATTCATTCTTATAATCAAATACTATGAATTCTGAAGTATATTCTATTCAAATAATAATATTATGGGTTTGTGAGGACACAAAAGTTCAATATGATTTTATTACATTTTATTCAATTTTAAATTATCTTAACCTAAATGTATAATATCCTACCTTATCTTGTGACCTAAAATTGTTATATTTTATATAAAAGTTTAAGTACTGATAGAACAAATTAAAAATAAATAAATAAAAATAATTTACAAATCCTTCACAACAGACCTTGTTCAAAGTGAAACATTTCAGTTCCTTTGAGGATTAAATACTAAATTGATTAAATACATCAATTTGGTCTATTATCGCATACATATCCAGAGTTCTGCAATCTTTCACAATTTCTGCTAGCATGTGTTAATTGTATCGTGAATAGTTTGATTTTATCGAGGAACTTTTAGATGTTTAGAAGACAGCCAGACATGTATTTTTCCAGCTGTCACTCAATGTGAGATCTTAATTAATTACCTATAAGCCTTTGAGTGTTCTACTGACACAATATGCCTTGTAAACCAAGTCATACCCTGATCTGATTAACGACTGTAAGATAGATCTGGTGTTGTTTGCTAGTTTATTCCATAATTTGGTCTTCTTTAATAAAGTCCTTTTCTTGGTCATTTTGCAATCAAACCTGTCCTCTTGAAGTTCTTCTGAAAATTTAAATGTAAAACAAGTGCTAAAGTAATGACTCGCAACAAAATTGTAATGGGGTGAATCATGAACCACGTGTAGTGCTATGAGATAATATAAAAGTATAATGAGATCTATCACAAAACACTGCATAGTTTATCGCATATAAAGATGACATTAGAGGCATTGAAAGTCATTTTGCACTGTGGGTGCAAGTTTTTCGAATAGAAATTATATATATATATATATATATATATATTTTACTGACTAAATTTAAAATGTACTATATTATCACAAGTATACATCAGAATTAAGATGAACAGATTGCATTTTAGCCTGTCTTGGCTCTTCGGGCAATATCATTTGCCTTAATTTGGTAATATTTTTAGCTCCAACGCGATAATATTCATTTTACAAGCTTTGTCATGGATTCCTAAATGCACAGTAAGCTAGAGAAACTAATGATCGAACGCTAAAAGACGAAAATAATCGCCTTGAACTAAACTAAAGATACCTCCAGCTCATGGAACTTAAGATTTCTCCCAAATAGTTTTCCTAATATTGAACTACTCAATTACTCACATTCTCTATGTTTTTAACTATAGAGAAATGTAATAAAAAATGTCTTTCAAAAATATGTTGAACACATGAGTTATATATATGATAAGGAATTTGATGAACCTTATAATACTGTTTAAAAGTGATAGCATTAATATTTTTTGATCTTGAAATATTATCCACAGTCGTAATTAGACCAAAGAATATATAAAAACTTTACATGTGAAAGGATTTAGCTTAAATTTCTGTAAAATATATTTTTATACAATTTAATATATAAATAACATATTCATATATGAAATACTACACTGAAAATAAAAGCATACTGACAAATATGGATACACATCGACAGTTAAATCTTCCTTGGTTTAACTGTAAATTGAAACACTATTGAATTTTGAAATTGAATATTTGCTTCAAAATTATATAAATACACTATAAATTACTAACAAACTTGTACAAATATTATTTGAAAAAGAAAAATATTTTTAAATTACCAGCCACATCCGAAATTAAGGTAAAAATATAAAATTGAAATATTACCTATAGTCACATCATATTCAGACAAAACAAAAATGAAAATGTTAAAGGAATCTGTTTGAAAATGATTTAAATAAGCTTGCTTTATGAAACATGTGCCGATTATTTATTATGTTTATTAATTAACTTAACAAATGGGTAACTCTACATCATTTAACTTATTAACTACAGCCATTAGTAGTTTGGGTTAGTACATTGCTTTGGTGGCCGCAAAACCCATCTATTTTCAGCATAACGGATGATTAGGTAATATAATAATCTTATAGAAATTCACAAATAAGATATAAGGGTAATTAGAACAGTCTACATTTTATTTAGCACACATAATCAATTTTACGTTATAACTTTTAATCTTACAATTACTATTCTTCTTCTTCTGATACTTAGTTAAGTAATTAGTGAGATGTAATGCCAGACTTAGTAATATTTGGTTGGAACACTGGGTGAGATGCATTAATTAACTTTTTTTATAAAAAAAACCACCTTTGAATAAATCCTCATATAATTAAAAATGTACCTGATAATATCTTTCACATCTCTGAAGAATTGCCGGGTTTTTCACCATCTACTTTTTCAACACCAGAGCTCTCCGAACTCATCACATATACATCTAAGATACTGCTATACTGCCTTACTCTACATACATGCCCAACTCTGACAGACTGACTGGACTCCAACTGCTCACCAACTCTCCAAGCAACAAGCAACTCTCTTGACCCCCAGCTTGACCTCATATATATACCTTCCTTCCGTTGGACGTCTACGTGCTGGTATGTAAACATGAGGGCTGATCCGTAGACATGGGGCGTGGTATGTAAGAAGTGGGGGCCACCTGTATGTCACCGCCAATGTGCTTAGCGTGGGGATATTCATTCTGCCCGCATTCCTTGCTCCATCATTTCTTAAGGTGGACTTCCGACTGTTTTACGATGTTAAAGTATAGGCCATTCCTATTATCATAACCGCAAAAGAACGGCTGTGCAAATCCTTTTGGAATTTGTACGAGTGATAGAATGATATATGTAGTTTCTTGTGTAGTCAGAAAATTCATATAATATCAATTAATTAATTATCTATAAATAAAAAACTGTGACAAGATAATTAATTTTTAGTTTTACAGCTCTGAAATAGATGGTGTTATAGAGGGTTTGCATAGCTATCGGAGTACTTTAAAAGTCGTTTTCTTATTTCCTACACCGAATATTTTACATTTTCTGACTACAGGAGAAAATAGGGGTTTAGCTTAATCATGTAAATCCAATGGTTTTATGTTTTATTCAGTAATTTGCCAGTTTATATGATAATGCGATTTACAGTGGCTGGTGAACTTTCGGTCATTTGTGCAGCCAATGCCCGACAATATTGGCGTAAGATCAGTAGCACAGCAACCCTAGCTGTGAATGTAAATAAAAACACTTTGTTACTTCAAAAATATAGGAAAAAAATGTAAATAAGAGTAAGTATTATATTTGATACATTTCTAGCACAACTCCACTATTCCTATAAAGCTTAAAATTGTAATTCTTATAATGCTGTTGCTTATTTATTGGGCTCGGTTTCAGCGGTCAATTGGCAATACAAAGTGAATTTTTTTTTTCTGTAAGTTTTGGATGCTGTACGTTAGAAAATTTCTCTTAAGCTTTGCACCTTATCAGTAAATGCATTAAAATGTAACTTGCAGACAGATATGTTAAATGGTAATAAATGTGTGCAATACACAGTTTTTTTAACAGTAGGTAATATTGCATAAAAACATTGGAGAGTTTGTAGTCGGCGTTCCCAAAATTATGCTTCATGAATACCAATATTCTAAGATACAAATAAGTGCAAGCTGGTGCTGCACTTACTTATTTATCTGAAAATATTTAAGAAAATGAAAAATTTATTTATAGTTATTTGACTACATTGGTTAAATATTTTACAGTGAAGCAACTAATTAAAGAGTTCAAATTTAAACAATGGGAGAAAAACAAGAAGCTATAATCGAAAATTGCACCTTTTTTATAGAGTAATCAAGATGCACAGTCTCCCAATACTATCTTAGCTAAGGATTGAACCTTATAGAATAATATCCATAACAAACATCAATCAATAATACGTTCATCACATTTTATAGAATCCTGCTATCGCCCTTGAAAGCATTTCAATGCATTTTTATACTATTATATTAAACTAAATGTATGAAAAGTTTAACACTACATTGCATGGCCCATGAGGATTTAACATTCCAGTATTAATCATCGTATCCATAAATTATATAGCCTTATATAAAGCATGGCATTAAAATATATTCCTAATAATATGGATTCCTTCAGTAATAGAAGAAAAATTTGTCGAACTGAACCAGTTTATTCTAAATTTTAACTAATAAAATTAATGGTTATCCAGAAAACTGAATAGTGAACCTATATGCTTCTTATAACATTGTACAAAAAAATACAAAATTAAATTTTTCAATTGGTAGCTTTATTAAATATTCTTGTTTAAAATGTTGTAACGAAAGGACATTTTTTGGACATGGTATTCAGCATATGCGCCTTTTATTGCACATTCAGCTGAACTGCAAATATAAAAATTCTGCATAAAATAAATAGAGTGCATAAAGGAGTAGTAGTTTATTATATTTTTAAACTAGTTTGTAAAATATCTGTAATAAAGTGTCAAAAAATTGAAATTTATCATGGTAATGGAAGTAAAAAATTTCTCAAATTCCAAACATTACATTACCGTATAAATATAATTTTGGGTTGCTCATTGAGGCATCATGTTATAATCCTCATTAACTAATATTTATGAACCAGAAGAAAATATAGCGTGGTACTTGTACAATTGTAGAAATGATTTTTTTATCTTTTTTTCTGGAAGTTAAAATTTTTCAGTGTTTTCTTTTTTGAACAAAGTACCCCTGCACCATCATCAGCTGCATGTGAACATTTGACCAACATTGAGTCATACAGACTCTTTTGCCACATTCAATTAGCAATTAGTCTTGTTTAATATAATATGCAATTTGACACTAAAGGCTCTGTTTCTTCATTATCTGTACTGATACCTATCTGTTTACGTTGCTTGATGCCAAATTTTTCACTTCTGGCACAAATATATATATATCTGGTATGCGATGTATTTTACAAATGATTTAAAATAATGGATACCATTTATTTTAAGATGAGTCTGAACATCATGCCACCTTATACAAAATGCAAAAATAGATATTTATTTGTTATATCCAATTTGAAATTTAAAAACATTTTCATTTGGTTTTATAGTTATTTGCCGATGAATTTTAAAATTTATGTGTTAATTGTCATCGAATTAAATAATAAATGAATGACAAATCATTAGATTTTAAACATCATTTTATTAAAACGTCCATCAGATGTACATATAATATAAAAACCCGAGCGCTTTCATCATCATACCCTTCCTCAGTGGCATTAAATAAAAAATTATGCTAACATGCTTAAATACTATCCACTACCGGCAAGTTGAATTTACATATTACAAAATTGGCATCACTACTAACCATGTTTAATGCATCCATACAAAATCACCAGAAACAGATTTAAATTTTACAAAATTACAAATACAAGAAAGACAAATTGTCATAATCCAGTTTAAGCACAAATATACATAAGTAAGAAAACAATTTTCTTTTTCTTTTTTTAATATTTTATATTTTAGAGGTAACTTTGTAAAGGTTTGACTTGCATGGAGTCGAGAACAAGTCACCAGGCATAACTTAAAACACTGACACGGTCAAAATTGCAGATAGAGGTGCGATATAGATAAATAAAGAGGAATTCATAGAGTAAAATAGACTGGGAGTTATTACAGCTGATCAAAAGAAAGGAATTTTCGAAAAGGGATTGAAAGTTATGATTAATCACTAATTGGGCAAGAGCTGTTTATTGCCTACCTTTCTTAACATCCCTATTATGTTCAGCCAACTGTATACCAACCGAGCGTTTAGTGCTACCAATATAAAACTTATAAATATTATCTGGAAAAAGAAGGGATACTACATATACCACAGCATGGCTTTTAAAGTTATCTTTATCCCTAAATTTATCAGTGAGTGGGTCTAAAATTAAACTCGATACAAAATTTGAATTTGATAAGGGGACGAAAAATTTATGGGTGGTACGGAAAACTAGCTTTAAACAGCAAACATTCATTAATGGGAATGAGTTTAGAATTGGGTTGAATAAAATTATGGCAAATATTTGAAAAGATTTTATAAACAAACTCAAAAGATTAACCGGCATCCTGACCAAGTTTAAGGATGAAATCAATTTCACTGTATAAAGACGAAATAGTAGAACAAACATTAAAAGCACGGTTATATTAGCACATATTTTGGCATCTATTGGAATCAATTATGGCCTTTAGGTTTTAAGATTACTGGATTATTAATATTTTCAATTTATTATGTTATCTGTTTTATTTTGACAAAGATTTTAGAAACTCATAAGTTGTAGTACGGGTTACAGTTTTAGCACTTTTATTTTGCATATATTTATTCAACTTCATATATTTTGTAAATTTGTTTACAAACGAGACCAGGACATTTTATTCTTGAGATCTGCTCATGAAGGTGAGACACTTTTTTAATTTTCATATGACCCCCTTAGACAAATTGGGTCAATCAGAAAATTTTTATTTTTAATGCAACAAGATCATTAAAAAAATCCGCATATTTGTATCTTTAAAATCAACTGAATTATGATAAAGGAAAAAATCTGACTTATGCCACTTTTCCGTACCATGTGAAAGACTGTTTCATCAGTAAAAATAGGGATCATAAACAAATTGATGATGGAAATTGTTTAGATTAAAAATACATTAATATGTGTCAAAATTTCATTTTTCAGTTTTTTAAAATTATTTTACTATAAACATTTGAAATGGCTAAATTAAAGTTAAAGGAAAGAAAAAATCATCTGTGAGTTCTATTTATTCTTCATTTTGAAAAATTATATTAAATTTCAAAATCAAATAAATACTTGCATTTGTTTACTTACTTATTTTAATTGTATCAAATAAAAAATGGCATGTCTCAATGTGAAAAGTACTTAAGAATCCGTGATTGCATCATGAGTCTAAGCGGAATTTGCAAAAATGTCTCCTATGTATTATCATCCAGTTTTATCATTTTTGTGATATGTCACAAATTTACATTTTTAATTCAATATATGGCCCCCATTCACAATGTTCAATTTTCAATAAAATATAACTTGCTCAATTTTAAAGATACAGATATGCAGTCATTTTTAATGATCTTTTTACATTAAAAATAAAATTTTTTTGATTGATCCAATTTGTTTAAGGGGGTCGTATAAAAATTGAAAAAATGTAACTTTTTGAAAATGAATGGGAAGACTATTTCATTAACATAGTCTTATTTCCTACCTTACATTCAACATTTTTGCAATTTGCATTGCCCACTTATCTCCAACAGGTAAAGAATTAAAGCACATTTCAATCTTTTTGGGACACCCTGTATACAGAGCTATCACAGACAGTAGCAAAGCCTCCTGTTTTGTTTCCTCTAAGTGCCAATTGGGATTTTCAGAAGAGACGAATCTCTCTCAGTCTACCTATGTCAGAAGATATTCTATTAGAAATAGAACCAAATGAAAATGTGCATGCAATTTTTACCTATGCTTCGACATTTCTTTGATAGTTATGACTAAGCTAGAAGGAAGGGACTGTTTTTTACTTTTCCTATATATGTAGTATAATGTGTCAGGAAAGTATTGTGACTGGGTCAAAAATTTAAATTCAAGTTTTCAATGGAAGTTTAGGTTTCAAGCATTCTTGAACTCGAATTGATCGGTTTTGAGGTGATGTATGTGTGTGAATCTGTGGAGATGATATCTCATGAACGAATGGAGTGTTTTGAATGAATTTGATACAAAAATTACAATCAGTGAATACTGAAAGTCTGTTGATTTTAAAAGAAATCGAATGTTTTGAAGACCCCCAAATTTCTGAATAAAATGTTGAAAAAAACATCAAAAAATAAAAACATTCACTATTGTTTCATAAATAATCATTTCTCATGTAATTTTTCATTAGAAAATCGATTTTTTATGGAGCTGATTTTTTAAAAATATGAGACCTTAAGATATCCAGATGTTTTGAGTAGATTTCACCTATATTCATTGCTTTTCATTTATAAATTAGAAGCAGGATTCATTGATTTAAATCATGATTAAATTAACAATTCAAATCAATTTATTTTTTTTTTAAATCATTGGTTTAAATTAGGTCTTATTTATGAGAGAAAAAACTCTGATTTGCCAATTAGTTTATTCTACTTGATTTTGGGCAATATATATTTACAAAATAAATATATATTACTAATTTTACAAAAAGGGAACTATTAATTTTTTTTTTTTTAATTAGCTAAACTTTATATGCATTTGGCACCACAGGTTGGGGAACACCACCTTAGTCGAGGATTGAAGTATAGCAAGTGTATCATGTTTGCTACACATATGTATAGCAAATATGGATCAGTGCATTACTTTTTATTGAACTTCAATCCTGATATTAATCAAATATGTCATTTTAAGCAAAACATTTCATTAAAATATAAATTTTTTTTAAAGGAATTTATTTTCATTTTCAAATAGTTTTCTAATTCCAAGATACAATTTGTTTTTTATCTGTTCAAACTTAATTTAAGTAGAATTTTTATAATTTTATCCTATATGTACCATGTCTATCTTCATCAGGGTCAAAAATTCTCTATTCTACATAATATTCACAAAAATTTAAATTTTTAATCTTTACATTGTTACGACATATAAATGAAAGCCATTGGAGTTGTGTTTTAAGTGTATTAAATATAATATTTACCCTTGAATTTTGTTTTCTTATTTTTTGTAACCTTTAATGTGATTTTTTTAACCCTTAATTGTAATCATTATTTTTGTTATAACAATAACATTTGTTATTTTTTCTAGATAACATGGGGGGGGGGGGGGGGGGGGGAGTGATCCAAAATTGTGTTAGATGCCATTTGTATGTTTTAGCAAATAATCTAATGAAAGAAAAAGAATTAATGAAAACCTAAACAAATATTAACTTTTGCCTAGTTAGCATTTGATGTTTTGATTATTACTATAATTAATTTTTTTTTCTAAAGATTCTTTACATTATTGCAATTGAAACTAAAGTTTTGATTTGCAAAATTTGATTTCGTATTTTATCATTAAATTGGCTATATTGCATTTTAATTTTTGTGTTATTAATTTCACTAAATAAAACTATTATACTACAACATGCTGTGAGTATATAATTGTTGTTCAGGCTATGGAAGTTTGCTAAAATTCTTCTGAAGACTGAGTGAATTTCATTGTCAAGTTTGAATATGAACCCTTAAAATAATTGCCAATTATAAAAATATTTTCTATATCAAAATCAGTTAAACAAGAAAAGTTCCATTGTCATTAAATAAAAGTTTTCATTATCATAAAATAAAATTAATATCATAAAATAATTTAATTATCATTAAATAAAAGTTTTCATTATCATATTAAAGATATCATTAAATAAAAGTTTTTTGTGTGTAATAGAGGACTGAACAAAACTTTTGCTAAAGATAGATATTCATGTTTTCGAATGCAAATTTTACCTAATAAAATTCAATTTTTGTAAGACTAAAATCTGTGTTTCACCATTTCATTTGATCTGGTGAAAGTAGTCTTAAATCCTATAACTTTGACAATTGTTCACATCAGATTTCTTATATTAGAAAACCAAAACCTAGATTTTTTTCAAAACATCTTTGCATAAAGAACAATTTGCTAATTAAAATTGCTTCTTTTGTAAAAGGCCCGTATAAAAAGTTAAATTCTTTACTTTATGATTAAAATATGTGACCAAAACTGTTGTAATTTGAAAGTTTATCTTTTTTGAAGACCTTCCAGAAGGCCCTTGGTAACCTAGAAGACACTTTGCACACTTATAGTATTGATTATGGGACAAAACTTAACGAAGCAGGATTTTTGTCATTCTCCACACATACATACACACTCCTGTGACAAAATATGAGTTTTATTTTTTGTTAAAGTCTTTCCATAACCTCCAAAAGCTCACTAGTAACCTAGAAGGTTGAATCTTTACACACTTATACTATCGTTCACAGCATGGAATCAACTCCCACACAGGGCGTAGAAAATAATATAAATTTTTATGCCTTACAAGACCCACCAGAAGCACATTTTTACACCAAGAGTCTAGAAAGTTGAAACTTTGCATATTTATTGTATTGACAACAAGGCAGAACCTAACTGATCCAATTTTTAATTAACAACTGTTTTCAGTGCAAGTGTTATATATTTTTAAACAAAATAAAACATGAAAAAAATTCCAACTTCATTTCTTATGAGTGTTATTTTCCTTGTCTAAGAGAGGCTATACTAGTTGTAACTATAATAAAAACTAATAAGTACTTTTAAACCCTCCTCTGTTGACCTAGAAGTCTGAATCTTTGCACACTTATACTAGTGACTACAATACAGTGTTGAAACAATTGTCAAGGTCAACAACTGTCTTTCTTCAAGCAAATTTTGTTGACTATTTTCTCTTATCTAATAAAATCGATTTTGGAACAAATGATGTGTTTGTAATGCTGTCTGTCTAGCAAGTATTTTAAAATACTAGGTAATGTGTACTATTTCTGCTAGATGCAGATACATGACAGTACACCGAATATGAATATTTTTGTTAATAAATAGAAATATGTGTATACTCACATAAATATAATAACATTAATGACAAACAATTTCTTTTGCCTGGTATTTTTTAAATTCTGTTGTCCGAGGAGCATTCGAAACGTGCCATTTGTGTCAAAATAGTACACACGCATATATATATATATATATATAAAAATTTATAGATACTATAGCTTACTAAAATATGAAGGATACTATGCAAATATTATTAAATAAAGAATTTAAAGTTAAGTAAATGGATTGAAAATGCAAAATTGATTGATTTTTATTGATCCTTCTAATAGAATTGTTACAAATTTATATGATAAAAAAGACTTTTATAATTTTAATATTAATAAAATCTTACCTTTTAATTCCTGTAACTCGATTCAATTGTTTAGAAATATTATACTCAATCAGCTTTTTAGAATTTATAGATTATCTGACAAAAAATTTCATGCTATGCATATCAATAATCTCAAAATTACTAGTAATTTATATAAATATCCCTCTTATTTAGTAAATAGTATTGTTAAAAAATTTAAAATAGCTGGATTTTTATAATTCTTTTCATAGTATCATATAATTCTATTCATAGTATCTTATATTAGCCAGACATCTCCATTCTCTTGTTTTTTTTTTTTTTTATTTTTTTTTTTACATTCACTTCCCACTTCAGCATTACTATTATTTGCCCCTCTTTTTGTATATTAATACTTTTTCTTAACATTTCGCTTCACAGTTATTCAATTCTTATGAATGGCAACAGTAAATGGTTTTTAATTTCTTCTTTACGAATGGCAACACTGGTGTCTTCTATCAGTGTTCCCAGTATTGAATCGATTGTACATACGCTGTGCTTTTTCCAGGTATTCATTTTTTCTTTTTTATTATTCCTTCTTTATGTATGTCATCCAAGTAGAAATAGTTTATAGATTTAATCTATCTATTTCTTCAGAAACATACATTTTTGTGTTTGCTTCTACAAAAAACTTGGACATGATTAGATTTTTGTAGAGGTTAACAATTCATGATTTAGGCTTAGAGCCTCGTCCACGTGTAAGGCGTTTGTGCTTGATTTCGTTTGTTATACTTATTTCGATTCCATACCTTTGTATTATATATTTTTCATTGACTTGATGATTCGATATTTATTTTATTTATTTTTTTCCATTTACTTGAGGATTAGTTGATTTTTACTTTTGTTTTGTAAGCCAGTTAGATAGTTGAATTTAGTTTAAGTTTTTCTTTTTTTTGTTTCCATACCTTTTAATTTGGTTGATTTTCTGTAACTTGATAGCTTGTGTTTTGTATTTTTTATCCATTTGATTGATGATTTGCTGTATTATATTTTATTCTGTGGGTGTTTTAAAAAGTTAGGTTTATCGTGTTGCATCTTCTTACTTTTTGTTCATTGGATTTTCAAACTTCTATTATTATATATATATATATATATATATATATATATATATACAATCAAATTCTCTACAAATTTCAATACTGATTTTTAATAACAAATCCTGAAACCATCTATTTCATTTTAAAAAATCTTATTTATTCTAAACTTTAACCAAAATCCATAAAACATATGCACGAAGTTACAATGAAGTAAAGCGCCACGCTGCTTCGCAACAAGGAACAATATATATATCCAAAAGGAAATGCCCAAATCTGAAAATCAAATATACAAGAAGTAAGAAAAAATAATTCTGAACGTAATTGAGTCATCTTTTTACGGTAAACTGTAACCGTTGGTTATTTAGATCACTGACATATAAAGTTGATGACTTGGTACTATATATATTGGGGATTTGTGTTGTATAAGGCATGATTTCGTTAGGAAGTAACTTGAGGTCTTGTTTGCACAAATTCTAGTGTTGTGTTTGGTTTCAACGATCACGGTCTTTTCGTTTCCAAATAGATCTTCTTAGGTATAATGGCCTAGATGCGGAATGGTACCGGCATCCGGGAGTGTGGCCATGGCGTAAAGCATGCTGAACCGGGGTGAGGGGGTCACAACCCCTTTCTGCCAATTTTTGGTACTTATTCTCTTTTTTTATTTCTTTTTTCTTACTTCTTGTATATTTGATTTTCAGATTTGGGCATTTCCTTTTGGATATATATATATATATATATATATATATATATATATATATATATATATATATTTGAAATGTAATAATAAGAATTATGTAAAAATAAAAAAATACAATTCAAGTAATATTAACATCACCATAGAAGCAAATTCACGGCCATAATGCCGATAAGAGAAAAGAACAGCACCATCCCAAATTCGATGATTAATTAGAATTAAATTCATCGTCAGGTCTATATATACTATTACAATAAAGTGAAACAATAATAGGATATATCCTATAGAAGTCTGAAATTAAAAGAACGATTCACTACAGAGGAGGAGGCACAAATGCTGCTCAATTTCCCTAGTAGAATACATGAATGTAAGCAGATAAAGACGGGAGTGACCATATGAATTACATAAAAATGGCAGGGGTGGATTGCGACACCACTTTCCCGCTTAAAGCAGCTTTTACAACCTGGGTAACGCTCACGGCACCAACATAATTCCATGGTCAGTCTCCCAAATGTGCGAAAACAAAAGCACTAGAACAGACTCAGAACCAAAGAAGAAACAAACAAATTTTGAAAGAGAAACATCCGTCAGTCTAACCCAATGGAACATCTCCTTATAAAAGTAAAGTTGCTCATGCGCAGAGATATATCAGGATAACAGTTTCGCAGTCATGAATATTAAACCTCAATTATCAATATTTAGATTACAACTTTTCTTTAAAAAATGAATTGTAATAATGTTGTATAAAATTGATTGGATAATTTTTTTTTATAGCTTCCTCTGCAAATTTTTTACATTTGTAAATGCAGTCTTTCCTAAAAGTATTGTAATTTTGATTTCTTCTAAAGTGACCAATTATTATATTTCTGAAGACATACTTTGTAAGGTTTGAATTCCAATCGATTATATGATTTACCTTGATCCTGTATGATTCTCTTTTGTCGTGTAACTCTGTATATATTCCATATTTCTGGTGTTTTTTGATTGCTAAATCCAAGAATTTCACCGATCCGTCGTCACACTCTGGATTTTCAATAAGGTCCAATTCGCTTGGGTAGAATGAAAAGTCAAAGCAAGGGGTGTTTTCATATCCCCCAATTAACACATTATCGACATAACGGAAGTAAGGCATTTCCGATAGGATATGAGTGCCTCTTTCATATTTAGATAGATAGATATCTGCTAGTATTGACGAGCAACTCCCTCCCATAGGTATGCCCTTGATTTGCTTGTAAAAATTGCTTCCGTTGTGAAGTATGTTTTCCTTTAATACCAATTCCACCAAGTCCATGTATCTTCTATAGGTTATATATTGTTTTAAATCGTATTCTTCATGTAGATCTTTCAGAATTAATTGTAAATTAGTTAAAGCAATATTGTTAAAAAGATCACGAAAGTCGTAACTTTTAAAGTTGATATCGTTATGACAAAATTTCAGTTGGCCTATCAGTTCCTGTCCATTTTTTATCATGATAGAGTTATGTCTCTTTTAATATCATGCATAACTATTTTGAGTAAATCCAGAAGTTTTTTTGTTTGCTTTTTCCAAATATGAACCACATCCCACCATCACAGTTCGAAACTTGACAGGTATTTTGTGTAATTTGGGGATGAGTACCAAATATGGATATTTTATAGTTTTAATATCTATTCCTATTCTTTTGTAAAGTGCCTTTATTCTATTTGTCAATATCAATGTGTTACTGGGTATTAAAGCATACATTTCACTGTCCCTGTAACTTTTGTTTAGTGTATCCACATAGAACTTCTTACATGTGAAGGCATAATTTGATACAATTTTATTGGTATATGTTAAAACATATTCCTCTTTAAATTGCTTGATAGATGATGGAACTTTAATTTATCTTTTGTTTTTGCTATGCTGCGGGTAGTAGTGACAAAAAGCTCTGTAAAAATTATATTTCCACTCATTAAATGCTTGTACTGGTAAACTATGTTTTACCGCCAATCTATAAATGAAGATGTCCAGATCATTATAAAATTCTTCATATACATTTTTAAATTCTTGTATACGGTACTTTGTACCGAGTTGCTTAACAACATTTTTTAACTATATATATATATATATATATATATATATATATAAACTAAATAATGATCATCATTGATACTAGAGCTCTTTGTGGGTCATTATTTGTTCCTTTCAGTTTTATCTTTAAAAAAAAAAAGGTATATTTATGAATGAACTAGCCTCATTAGGAGAAGAATAATTTTGCATGAATGTGATTATTTTGCATTTCCGAATGGCTGTTGGCACAATATTTTTTAAATAAATTGAAAAATTAAGATGAATTTCGATAGCCATTTCAATCAAGTAGCGAGAGTAAGAGGACTTTCAGGTAGATCTGACATAAAACAAAGTCTCATAATTTTTCAAATATTAGTTTCTCAAAAATTTAAAATTAGAAATGATTACAAAAAAAAAAAAGATTTTATAAACAATAATAAAAGCAGTGAGTCATACATCATATTTGTTTTACTTTTATAACAAGGCTGGTTTTTATTGGGCTGTCAGAGGGCTCATGGCCGATATGGCCTCCGCCCCGACGTAGGATAAAAAAAAAAAAATTATTTAAAAGTGAGTGATAATGTTGTTTTCAAGGTATTGCATGGTTTTCGATATGAAATGAAAAATGTCCAGAGTGTAAGGCTTCACTCAACTCTCTTAAACATCACATTTAGTACATTTACATAAAAAAAACAGAGTTTTAACAAGACATTTATGAAGAAGCTTTCATATTGTAGCAAGTGCTGTATACACTCCATTTTTGACGAAATTATTAAAAATTGTTATATTCACTTGCACATTTATTTCGTACAGTTATACATTTTTTTGTGAAAACCGCTAGTGGAAATCATTAGTGAACCCTTGTACTCTCTCTGAAGTTTCATTTTGAATTAATATCAGGCATCATCTAAGCTCCATTTATAGCCAATTCTAAGAAATAGATGCTTCAAGGAACATTTTAACTTGAATTTGAAATTCTTGGTGAGTGCCTCTACCCATTTAAAATTTTATAGTGAAGAATTAATATCAGTCATCACCTAACCCAATTTTGAAAAACAGATGTGACAAAAAGGAAAAAGTGGAAATCCTTAATAACCCCCCCCCCCCCCCCCATGGAGTTTGATGCTAAATCCATGAGTCATCATCTAAGCTGTATCTCTAGTCAATTAAGTGTTTCAAGGGGGGGGGGGATTTTCAATCGAAAGTAGAAATTCTTAGTGAATCCCCTATCTTCTCTGAAATTGATGCTACATCCATATCAGTGGTCATCTATGCTATTTGTAGATGGTCTTGAAAAATAGAGGTTGCAAGAAAAATGTACAATTTTGAATCTAAACTGGCATCTGCAGAACCGGAAGAGGAAATCCTTAGTCAATCATCCCATCCCCCTCCAGAATTTAATACTGAATCCATATATCAGTCATTACTGTGCAAATTATACTACTTGCCAACCTATGAAGACTTCTTTATAAATTTCTTATTTCATTTGCATTTTCAAAAATTATTTTATTTAACTTTATCTATTTGAGCAAGGGGTACAGATCTATGGAGGGAATAAAAAGAAAATTATGGACTAAAAATTGCGGACTATGGCCGAAAATGAGCTATTACCATTTGTTATGGTAGCAAATGTTTGCAATTTTACTTGAAACTGGAATGTTTATTTTTTCCTTTCTTAATCCTGCATAATTAACAAATTCATTCGTTACGAAATTTGATTGTGATCCATTATCTAAAATTACTTTTGCTTTTACAAATTGTCCTGAGTTATTATGAACCCATAAAACTGCTGTCGAAATTAAAATAGTTTTCTTTGTTGATGCGAGGCATGCAGAAAGTGTATTTGCTACTTCGATACTATCTTCAATTTACATTACCATCTGTCGTCAATGATTCTAGGGTTTTACTGACCACCATTCCTTGAGTATATAGCGCATTGAAAGTCCCAGTAGGGCGATGCAAAAGTGAATTGTGTTTTGATTTGCATATGTTACAAACATTCTTGGACTGACACAAAGCAACTTTATGATTACTACTAAGGCAATTTATACACAAGGAATGCTTCTTAATGAGTTTATAACGTTCCATTGGAGTGGCTGCGTGAAATGACTCACATTTAAAAATTGCATGCAGTTTCTTATAAATAACACAAGTTGAAGTGTTTGTGATTTTTGTTACTAAGCTTCTAGGTTTACAATTGTAAGGAGAGTGAACTTTCGATTTGAAGTGAGATGCTTTACTTTGTATATTTTTTAGGATTTGGCATCTCTTTTCTAGAAATTTAAGAAAAGTGTTACAATCTGTTAAATTGGTAGAAACTAATGACATTTCAAATTGTTTGCATGATTCCTTATCTATTTTTTGAAGCACAATATTAATTAACATAATTTCACTCAACTTATCTAGTTCTAATTTCATGGATTTTAGTGTTCTTAAATACTTCTGTAATTGATCAATTAATGATCAATTTCATGGATTTTAGTGTTCTTAAATGCTTCTGTAATTGATCAATTAATGATCGCAAATCTTTTGCGGATTCAAAATGCAATTTTTCAATGAATAGCAATTCACTTACATAGGTATTTACTATTAATCTTTTGTTGTCAAATCTGGTTTCAAGGGCTTTAAACAAGAAAGAAAATGTGTCTTCCATCATCTGTATTTGCTCAGCTATTCCTATTAAACATGACTGCAAATAATACCTATAGTTTCTGAGATTCCGAAAGCCAAACATTTGATGTAACTAAAGCATTAAACTGTGATTTAAAATTATTCCAGTCTTCGTAATTATTGGAAAATTTAGGCAAAGGAATTTCAGGCAACTTTACATGTACTTCATAACTTTTCAAATCTTTAGAACTGTTATTGATATCTTTAAACTAGACACTGAGATATGAAACGTTTGAGGCTTACCTCTATATTTGAAATATCTGTTTCGATGTCTGCTAGTTGGTCCTCTACACTCTCCAAATCTTCGTCAGGCGTAAACTTATAATACTCTAATCGAAGCCCTTCTACTTGACTAAGCAATTTATGGGCCTTTTCTACTTTCACTTTCAACACCACTGGTTCCAAATCTTTACTTTCTTCAGCATCAGTGATAAAGGTCTGCAGTCTTTAATCCACCTCGATGACGGTTGAGCATCATTAGTTCTTCATTCGTCATAATTGCTTGAACTTTATCTGCTTGACTCTGCTATATTACTATCCTTAATGAAATCCCCCAACCGAGCTCCAAATCCAGTTCCAAATCCAAGTCTAAGTTCTAGGTCCAACTCAAGCTCCCAAATGAGTTCCAAGTCCAAGCCCTAGGTCCAACTCAAGATCCGGCTTGATGGACTATGTTTTGGCATTGACTACCATGAAATGAACAACTTCAAACTACTATGATGATTCTAAAAGTGGACTGTATTTATTTGACATCCAAACTAATTACAAACGTCTGTTGAAGACTTTCCAACTTACAAAATGCGGAATGATACATGCGTCCAACTGCGGTCTAAACTATAAATACTTCATTGTGGTCGGACGTCCTGTCTTCCTTCGCTTCGCCGACTTCGTTCTTTTTCCTCGAGCCTCTGAATATACTTACATTGCCACGGGCACTTCGATCTTTGTACAAATGCGTACGCCGCAGTATTCAAATTAGAGAAAATTTGGTTATGCAAAAAATCCAAGGACAGGAAACAGTGCTTTTGGCGCGTAGGCCGCATCAATATTGAATTTGAATTTTTTAAGGATTTTAGCAATCTGCTGACTGATTTTTGGATTGATTGACATGAGATTTTTGGATTGATTGACATGAGAATTTGGGATTGATTGACAACACAGTATAGTTTTTTAAATGTAGCAATCAGTGCTGGATTAATATTTGTGACAGTTCTGGGCTACAGCCCCTATACCACTCCCTTAATTCACCTCTGATAGCAAGCAATACTTTGGGAATGAAATGGCATAATATTTCATTTTCTCAGTACAAACCTTTGAGAAGTATTTGAAGCATTTTGGAAAATGAAATATATCCACATAATGTAAAAGACCTTTTGTAACCATAACTAAAATATTTTGCAGACTTGAGAAATAACTAACTGATTATACAACTAAATACACCTATGAATTAGCAGAATGTCAATGAATATATAGTTAATTTATTTATTAAAGTACATTAAATGTTATATTTCAATTGAAATGGTTAAAGATTGCAAGGAAAAATTATCAACAGTTGATCACTATCAAATTTTAAATACCCTGTAAATATACTGTTGAGTACTTAGCTCAAGGCTTACAAAATAATACTAGAAAAGAGATCAAACCCAGTAGCATTCAAGATGATTCTGGTCTATATACATATTATAGGAAATAAAGATTTAAAAGGATGCATATCTTAGGAAATAAAAGCCTGGACTAAGACTAAATTTTATTGAAAAATACTTCAAAGTATAACTTATGAGAATATAAATACATATTTTAAGGCAAATTCTGTTATAATTTTTTTTTATTATTATTCTGCATAAAAAATGTTTACATTTTGTTTAGTCCAAGATTTTATATTTGTTTAGTATCACATGGACTGAGGCAAAAACACACCAGGATTTTAAAAGTGACCATAATTCTATCTCTTATCTACATTTTTCTAGCCCCAGTGTAGGCCCAGTGATGCATTTAAAATATCCAGAAGAAAAATTTATAATCTAACATTTTTCTATTATATACATATTAATTATATAGCATCACATTAATACAAATGAATTGTAACTAAACCTTGGTATATGACAAAAAAAAAAGAGCAAAATCAAATTCACTTACCAAAGCTTTTTGCGGCAAAGTGCTAACTCTAAAAATATCCAATTTCTTTACAATTCCAAAATCATCTCGTAAACCACAAATGATTTCTGGTATACCAGCTAAGAAAGACTGTGCCCACCATTTAATCAATTTATATCTGTAAAAGAAATTCAATTTAATTTTGCACAGGTTTGTTAATGATATTTATAAATAAATATTTTGGTTCAACATCATTATGTAAAGAGAAAAATATTTGCTTTCTGGCAGTATTTTAAATATTTAAGTGATTGAAACCCGCAAGAGCTTATAAGTGGGTGGAAGGGTGATTTATAAAACTAAGATAAAAACTTAGATCTTTTTTAAAAGAAAGGTAATGATCTGGAAATTAGCCAACTAAATTCAAATTTTTTTTTAATTAGACATGCTAATTTTTGCCCTGAAATCTCACCCTTTTTACTTTCCTTATATACATAATGTATAAGGAAAGTATTGTGATGGGGTCGAAAATTCGAATTCGAGTTTTCGACGGGAGAGCACGTTTCAAGCATCCCTGATCACGAATCAAACACTTTTGAAATGATGTCTGTGTGTGTGTGTGTGTGAAAGTATGTGTGTGTGTGTGTGTGTATGTGTGTGTATGTGTGTGTGTGTGTGTGAAAGTGTGTGTGTGTGTGTGTGTCAGTGAGTCTGTGGAGACAATAACTGACAAACGAATGAACCGATTCGAACGAAATTTGGTACAAAAATCACAATCCATAAACACTGGAAGCCTATTGTTTTTATACGCAATCGAATGTTCAGAACCCCCCTAAATTTTCGAGTGAACTTTTGAAAAAATCGTCAAAAAATCCAAACCGCTAATAGAGTTATGCAAATAGACATTTCTTATGTAATTTTTCATTAGAAAGTGATTGGCATAAATTTTAGAGCGCTAAAATGAACCGTTCTCGAGATATTGCACATTTTTCAAAAAAATTATCAAAAAGTTATATAAAATAAAAAAAAATTATCAAAAAGTTATATAAAATAAAAAAAAATTATCAAAAAGTTATATAAAATAAAAAAAATATATTTCCTATTGAGAAACATGTTCACTTTTCATATGTAATACCATACGAGAAATTGGGTGACATCATTCTCGTGGATCTAGCTCGTTCCATTCATGAAAAAAGATACTTTGAGTAATACTTTTGTATTTGAACGCCAATACTCATTTATATGTTGTAAGAATAACTTATTTCTCCGTCCATAACGTTTGGCGAAATTTTGGCGACAAATTTGGCGGAATGTCGCCAACTTGGCGATATTTTTAATTGTTGCCAAATTAACAAAAATCTCGCCAAATTGATAAAAATGACACTAAATCAATGAAAATGACGACTAATTGAAGAAAATTCAATATCTTGGAAAGAATATAAGTATCTACTATAAGAATAACATTTTTTTTTAACTGTAAAAGTAGTAAATTCATTGCATTATATAAGGAAAATCGTGTTGCCCACATCAGATTTTTTTAAAAGGTAGCTAAATACCTAGAAATGTGCAAAAATTATATATATGTATAAAACTAGTAGATTTTTAATATAGACCAAAATATAGTCAGAGCCATCTCTTTATTGTGTGCAAATCCAATATCTTTGAAGAACAATTTTTCAAACAATATCTATACATAAAGTGGGTTAAATTTAGAGGTTTTCTAATTTCATACATATTAAATATATGATATATATTTTTCAAACATACAAATTTTCATTAAATAATCTCTTGACTCAGATAACAGTTACCATGATTCAGATTATTAGCATTATACTTTATTTTTTGGCCACTTATAAAGGTGCTACATTTTCATACTGAAAAACCTCACAATAAGAATTTAGTCCATCTGAGCCTCTATAGTTTAACTTTAGCATGTCCTAAACTGCATTTTCATCTGTCTCAATCCCTATTAATCTGTTTAACATGCAATTTTTACTGGCATACTCAGCTCCCTTTTCTACACCTTTCTAAATAACTTTAATTGTGTATCAACCACTCATGGGGTGTATAATGCCCATATGGCAAGTGTGACTTCCATGTGTGCACTTGCATAGTTGATGAGGTCAAAAACTTTTAAAAAACTTATTGCTAACGAAATGACTGGAAGCATGTACAGCTGATAATCGATGGTGGTTAGTTTATTTATAAAATGAGATTCTGATGCTTGAAAAACAATTGTCCTAAGTTTTAATAATTGTCAGATTGCAAGAGTGTATTTTTTAATATTATATCTTGTAAAACAATGTTGACTTTTTCAAGATTGCAAGTACTACAATGTAGATTCAAATATTGTTCAGCATTTACAGCTGTGATACAAAACAGTAGGGGAGAGTTGGACAAAACCACAAAACCAGGGAGTTAATGTTTATTTACCTGTTGCTTCAAAATGGATAGGAAAACAAAGCTAATTTTTCTCACCTCAAAGTTTAGCTATTTTATAATACTAATATGGCCCAAAATTCGCTGAAAATATAACAAATATTTTTAAGGTAACAAATTATAAAAATTATGAAGTACACAATTTGACTACATAATCATAATCTACAGATTTTTAAACCTCTAAATATAAAACTTTGTTGACTTCTAAATTGAAATTTTGAAGTATAAATATTTAAATTGTCAAAATTTAGACTTTTGAGATATCTAGCGTTTAACCTGCCACCTGGAATAATCATCAGATATGCATATTCATCAATGGGACAAAAAACCTCATCATTTGACACCAATTTCATCCATTTACTCGATGGGGTAAAAATATGTTTAGTATATTTGAAAAATATGAAGATTTAGATCATTTAAGGTGACTACCAGACTAACAGATCTCCCTTGATACTGCAAAATTCTACCACATGCAATGCTCAAACCTGTAGGAATGATTGTTTTAGTCCAGGCTAGAAACTGGGACCATGAACTTACAAGATCAACACCATAAGATTATAACAAAAGCTAACTCTGGATCCGAATTTATAAATTGGATAAGCATTTTTAACATGGATGATCAATGCTAGAAAGAGTTACACTTCAATTGTGCATCAACCAGGAAGGTCGTGGCATCAACCATTGCCAGCCACGAGAGAAGAAAAGAATGTGTCTTTGTGCGGTGCTGCCATCTAGTGTTGGTTGTATACTCTACTTGGTTCAGTTCACCCCCTTAGAAATGATTGTTTTGGTCCTGGCCAGGACAGAACCTAGGCGTGTGAGCTTACAAGACTGACACTATAAAGTTGGACCAAACAGCTAGCTTCGGGTCCGAACTTATAATTTATGTATTTATTACTAGCATAGTTGATCGATGTTGGAAGAAGCATAATTGGCTGCCACAAGCATTTTGTATTTGATGGAGAAAGCAAACTCATTACTGGCTGTCTGACTATACCTGTATGAATGTGTTATTCTAAATGTGGTGGAGGAGGCACCACAGTCTGAGATGTTTTTCGTGGTTCATAAAGGAACCTCTAGTTCCTAAAACTGGAAATGCTAACTCTTTTAGCTATAAAGTGCTAGGCAATTCTGTGTTTCCAACAAAAATGCAAAAGCCCTTTCTTCTATCATCTTGTTAATGCCCTTGTTCATGCAGTGAGGTTTGTGTAAAAATAGCTTAATGAGATGTGTATTGAAAACTTGACTAGGATCTGTAAGATCAGAGGTCTTTTACACTATAAATATGCAAATTAGCATCAAGGTGGGAGAAAACCTTCTTTTAAAGCACCCGAAGGTTAATTCGCTAGCAACGTCACCAAACTCACAAATATAAGGACAAAGCATGAGCTTATCTGAAATCTAGGGGGTGAATGATAACTATTCCAAATTATCTGCTAACTGCACAATAAAATAAAAAATTCTAATGTTCAGAATAAACTGACCTGAGTCGAGCAGATGTGTGATTTCCTAACTTAATGTTTTGACCTCCTTTTGATCATAAAGAGTTATTTTGACAAATATGTTTATATTAAAATGTAATGTATCTTAAGATTTTACTTTATAGGGATCATCCATTTAATGGTATTATTGGCAGTTTTTTAGATCTGCCTCTTATGTATTAATATTATATCTCTTTAAATTCTTGTTTAATTTAAATTGTTATTGTTTGTGTTCATACCTCAAATATTTTAAATCCTTTTACTTTTAATTTTGGCAGTAATTTATGTGCATTCCAACTTAAAGCTAGTATACTGTTTATGCAATTTGTAGAGACTATAGCAGAAATCTCTATAAATGAAATTTGCACCAATCAGATATTATCACATTAATACTACCTAATCAAAACATATAAAGTTCGAATATTCCTTAAAAGAGTTATTAAGTTTTGTTTTAAAGTTGTTTGTATTACCTAATTGAATTACTCCCTAAGTTATTGGCAATCCTCGATCAGGTTACAAAGTAATCAGAAATAACAAAAGAAAATATCCAAAGCTATGGAATGTCTGTCATAGGCCAAATTTCAGTGTACAGACTGTGAATGGGGATGGTAACCTCTTATCGAAAGGAATAATGCCCATTAAAATACTTTTTCATTGTTTCTGATTTTTTTTTTCTTTTACATAATTTCAAGTATAATATTTAAACTTCTTATACATTTATTCTCATAGAATCTTAATTAATTTTTTAATGCTTTTATTTATTATTCTTATTTAGTTAATCAAATTGTTTACCTAAACGTCTTTAACACTCTATTTGTAAGTAAATTGTTCATAACGTACTTCACAGTCATTTGTTCTGAATATTTACATATTTTCATCAATCCTTTTGTTTACTTATATATCTGCATTGCGCATCCCAACATATCAATTCATATATTTCAACATGTTCAATTTTTAAAATACATACATGAATATAATTCTAAAAATATTCAAAGCATTCATTATACTAATACTCCAGTATTATTTTGTTCACTTATTTAACTAATATGGGACTCTCCTCAAACTAACTAGAGGCATAATTAAGGAATGAATTTATCAATTTGGTAATTACACTATTTATATAACTCATCTTTCTGATCCCCACAAAATATAAGAGATTTTTTTAGTCCAAAATTTACTCACATTACTGACCCTCATTTTTCTTTATCCTTGTAAAAAGTATCTGATCTCAAGATCACTAATATCCATTTGACCACACTTGTCACTCAGTTTGAGCTTGTCATTTTAGTTTACTTATGAAAAGTTCATAACGTTGTGTTTCACTCAATTTGTTTCTTAGTGCCACTCGTATTTGGGATCCTATTATGGAATATAGTTCCAAATCTCTTTTTCTTTTATTAGAATATCTTCGAGGTGATTGTCACTTTGCTCTATGGAGAGCAGCTATTTTGCAGTAATATTCTCAGATTATTTTCCCCATTGTTACTCATCTTCAGGCCGGTCTTCCTTCATCAGTTCGAGGACATTTTTGGCAATGATCAATGTCTGGCATTTCTTTGGGAGTCAGTTCATTTATTTAAGGATTCCCTTTTGTATCAACTCATCTTCAGAGCATCTTATTTCTTCAAGTTTAGTGCATTTTCAAGAATGGACAAATTCTAACATTCAGATCATGATTGGAGAAGGGCAACTTCCATCACAAATCATATACCTCCACAAGGAACAGAGTTTTTATTCAATTGCAGATTGATATAATTTGCAGTAAGTAACTTTTAGTAAAATTATCATCTTGCATTAAAAAGTGCATTATCTAGCTGGTGTCACCTTAGCCATTTTAGGCTGGGGCCGGAACCCCTGCCTCGTAAAAATGTCAATTTTCCCCAAATTTTTCTTCTCGTGCTCTGACTCTGTGCATGGGTGGAATATTCGTTCTTGCATCTTGTTACTAAAAGGGTCTGATGTATCGCAAGACCAGTGGCTAAAAGGGATAGTGTCTTCTTTATTTTATTTTGTGTTTTTGATTTCCAATGTGTCATTTTCTGTGGGTTACTTTTAGCCAGTACAGTAAACTTTTTTAAACGTATAAGCTTAAATTTTGTCTCTTTGGGTAAAATTGAATTTTTTTATTTACCAGTTCTGGGTTGGGAAATCGCTAATTTAAATTCCGCTCTTCAAAGAAGAAATAGATGTCTGATCCAATTTGGATCATGACAGCTTAATCCCCCATCAACGTCTGGGACAAATTGGAACACTGATTTTGGACCTGGCCAAATTGCTTCTAATTAGTGATCAAACTTATTAATACTCTTGTATTGTATAAGTATGAAAGGCACTTTGAACAGCAACATTTCAAAATCCAGTGGTAAGTCTTTCTAGAACACTCAAAGAAGCGCTATAAAAACAAGTAAAGGGTGGATCAACTTCATATTAATGTTTTTCAAAATAAAGTTTGTTTGTAGATGAAAAGGTGTCCGGATACTTTTGACCATACTTATTAAGCTAAAAGCTAATTTGTATAATGTTTATGAATAGAAAAGGTTTATCAATCCATTCTCAATTATATGTTTAATTAACTTTAATAAACCATAATCATACCTGCCAACCTGGGAAAATTGGAATGTGTAAAATTTTGCATGCATGACATTTATAATGATTTTTTTAAACTACACACGCAAACGACATTTCTAATGAATTAACTATGTACAAGTACCTGCATTAAAAAAATACTGCATTAAATATCAGGCATAGTACTGGTAGAATATGAAAATTCAGGACACCAATTTTATAAAATTTCAGGACAATAAATTATAAAACAAAAAATATATAAATGATTTATTCGGTGAGAATTACTTTATAATGAAAACAAATATTTATGTTTGGCAAAACACAGGTTTTCACTAAAGAGAATAACAAATATTGATCTTTAATAAAAAGAAAATAAATATATATATATATATATAGCACTGAATTATATTCCTGCCAAAATGGTTTCCTTTTTATTTGCCTAAATCATTACTTTAATACCACTTTTTGGAAAATATCCCTTCACAGAGTTCATACCCATTTTTTAAATAGAAAAATTTATATTATGCAAATATAATTAAAAAATTAACTTTAATAATTAGCCATAATATGAAAATAAGCTAGTTTAGTCGATCTAATATACAACATTTAAATGTTGGAGATGGATGGAAAAAGATACTAACGTACTCTCGGCAATTCACGCGATGTAACTGAATTGCGCAATCGCACTATTTATGCGAAAATAATTAAGAAATTAATCGTAATAATTAATTAGAATATGAAAATAAGCTAGTTTAGTCAATCAAAAATGCAATAATTAGAAGATTGAGATGGATGGAAAAAGATACTATTGTACTCTCGGCAATTCATGAGAACAAACTGAATTGCGCAATCGCAGTGTTTATGGGAAATTAATGAACAAAATAACATTTTAGTGATTTATGCTGATTAGACAACCTTTAAAGAAGCATATTTATTACTTTCATAAAATATGCGATCGAGATCTTAATTTACATTACACGCGCCCGTAAATCTCCCTTAATTTGATTGGCATTACCCTGCATTTTATTATGGATTTGCTACGATCCCGAGAATGGCATATATCAGTGCTAAAAAAGCGGAAAATCGGTGTTTCCGAGGAATTATACAATGTCTGGTTAATTGATAAATTTCAAACAAAAAAAGCTGGAGAATTTCGCCGGAGATTGAGTTCCTAGTAATGTTAAAAAATTCAAATAAATGCGGAAATGCGTAAAATATAGCAATATATGCGTAAATGCGTAAAGAGCCGTTAAAATGTGGAAATTTTACGCATAATGCGTAAAAGTTGGCAGGTATGCATAATCAGTAAAGCCAACACAAAACATTATTGAGACTAAAATAATGAGGGCAATTTTCTTTGAAAATTCCTCAACTGGATTAAACTTACAAGTATAGGTATTTATGTAATACAACATCGTGAGTGTTTCTATAAAAACTATAAAAACAGAAACAATAAATTCATATAAAAGTATAATTTAAAATTTTTCATACCTATGAAATTTAAACTTATGCTCTTCAACTTGAATAAATCTCGAGGTTTTAAGTTCTGTATAGCATGATGTATTTCCAGATCCAGGGCCTGGGAATCGATGAGGTATAACAGCATCAATTTCTGCCTTGTACAACAGAGAATGAGTATTCAAGATATTTCGCAACATTATACAATATTCTTCTAGTTGAAAAGTGTTTGATTCCATATTACATTCTCCATTAATGGTATCTGTGATCGGAAAAAAATTAGTATTAGTCTTATTTGAAAAAACAATTTATAATCTATATAACTTAAAACAATTTTACCTTTATCTCAATGAATTAATAAAAAAATTTTGCAGCTTTATAAAAATTTAGGCAATGTTTATTTGTTTTCAATTTATATTTTTATATTTTCACATGAAGTATCTTATGGTCTTATACAATGACAGTCATTTCGTACAGCAAACTTTGGTACAGTATTTTAAGTTCAACTCTGTATAAAATTGACGAATGAGGCTTGTTTCCTAGGTCATATAATATGGAAGCGGTTGACTTTAATAGCAAAAAGCTTTGTATAAAAGCTGTAATCCAAGTTGCAAAAATTAGCTGATCAAATAGATATTATTGAACAAAAACTTTTCAGGTTTCATTATGAATAAAGTTATGAATTGATAAACTTGTGTTTAAACGGTAGTATAGCTAAGAATATTTTATTTTCTCTCTAATGCTTTTCTCTGCCAAGCTATGTCGCCAATTTCTAGACACAATCATGATGTATAACATTAAATAATAATTTGGCTATTTTTGTTGAAAAAATAGAGAAATATGATGTTTTCCAATAATTTTCAAGTTAATCATACAGAAATTTGGGTTTTTTATTTCATCATTAAAGCAACTTGCAAATTGTCTATTTCTTTTAGCCTAAACTTTACAAATCTTTCTATGTGCTTCGTAGTGCTAAGGTAGAGATGAAGGACAAGTATATTTCTGTTTTAAGGAAGATGGGTTCAAAAAATAGGATAAGCAAAATGAAAATGTATACACACACACATATATGATATATATATATGTATATGTATATATATATATATATATATATGTACATATATATACCAGAAAATGTACCCAGTGTTACAAGGGAGTTAAAGCAGGGTAGGTACATAAAATAACAAAATAAATAAATTTGACTAACATAAATAACAATGGAAATTGCATACAATCCATGTGCATTAGCACAACGGGTGTGATATGCAGCCCCCCAAATCACAAAACCGAAATTTGTCCCTTGTGGAGAGTCTACGTTAACAGGCACAATTTAAATCTTAATTTCAACAATCTCAGCATAATTAGACCATCTTATATATTGGTCATGTCTTCTGGAAACAAAGTAATTTATATATTTCCAATAGAAAGAATTACACAGTGTTTCTCAGCCACCGGCCGTCCAAATAGATGCTCAAGTCTTCAGGACGAGCCGGACGGTCTGGGTCAATAAGAACGATGAAATGCATAGCAGAATTTGTGTGAAAAACGTATTATGGGAAACATGCATAGTGTGATCGAAAAGTTGTGCATATCATATTTTATTTTAAAATCCTATAAAGTACCGAGAAATTGAAATATAACAAAATTTATCTGTTAAATGACACTAATAAAGCCTAAATTATATATCAAAAATATCATCTGCTGTCTAATACGTCAAATGATAATTACATATCACTACTTTTATCAATAGAAGAACTTTTTCCCCAGAGTGACAGAATTTTAGTGCAATATTTCTCTAGCCATTCTTATTCAAATATCATTGAATAATTCCAGAAGAAATGCTCATGCTCTAAAACACTTAATTATTCAACAATTACGAGACAGTAAATTATTTTCGGGAAACTAGATCTATGGCAGATAAAGCGAAAACATGCAAGGCTTGCAATTTAACTCAGAATAAACTGTTTTAAATAAAAACTAGAGCCTTGGCCTAGAACCTTGAGCTTTTATTATAACTGTGCTAATAATCCAAGCACTTTTCAAAACTTTCAAAAAATATCTCTTAAAATGAAATCTTTGTCCCGGTTATCACAAATCTAATACTTGACTTAGAACTTGTAAAGAAACTTGCTACCCCAACTGGGATTTGAACTACAGATCTTCATACTAGCCAGTAGACGCTCTACCATTCAGCTACTGGGGCGAATTTGAAAGCTTTTATCTTTGAAGTCGATTTTGCATTTTCTTCCCTCTAATATCAGATTGACGGGCAAGTTCAACTTACTACCTCCTGCTAGTTTTACCTCAGGTTAGCCTCCTGTCCTGCTGCTATTTTTATTCTCAAGATAGCTTCCTGCAGTCGTTACATCCTGATCTGAAATCGGCATTCAATGCCAGAGTTCGCTGAATCCATGCCAATCGTACTACGGTTACTTTCAGAGCCTTGGACATCATTGAACTAACCTGAATGATTAATTTATTTGGGAGTCATTGTAAAAGACCTTGCTTCTCCAACTAGGATCCTAACCACTGATCTTCCTACCGGTCAGACGATACTCTGCTGTTGAGCTACTGGCACTTAATTGCTCTGCTCTGAGAATCTTCAGAAAACTTTCAAAAATTTGAAAAAAAATGTTTTTTTTTATTATTTACAAGAAATCCCTAAACAACCCCCAAAACAACATTTTTTTCAATTGTTATCTCTTCCGTTAATTTTTACATTGAAATCCCCCCCCCCCTCCATTTTTTTAATTGAGATATATATGTGAAATATTTGTTTATTATAATAGAAAAATTAAGCAAATTTAAAAAAAATTATTCAGATTTTCTAAAAATAGACAAAATGTTGAAAATCTATGTCTCATTTATTACAAATCTTATTATTAGCCAAGAATGCTGGATATTTTTAAAGTGAGCTAATGATCTGAGTTTTTGCAGAACACTTTAAAAAATTCGGGGAAATTAACTAGATTTTTAATTAATTGCAAAAATACTCTAAAAATGAATAAGCTTCCAAACGCTAAACAACCTTTCTCAAATGTTAGCTTCTCGTTAATTTTGCATTGGACTCTCACATTTTTTTTTTAAATGAAAGCTAAATCTGTGAGTAAACCCAGATAGTGGCACCCGCCATGAATGGCACAGGGTTACTATAAATCCACGGCCGGGAAAGAAAGCTAAATGTGTGGAAATTTAAAGGTTACAGGTTATATATAATAAAAATCAATATTACTTATTTTATACAAATTTCTAAAGATGAACACAATATTGCCAGAGCAACTTTATTGCCATCTGGTACTAAACAATTGACAAAACATTTTATTATAGCTACTTTGTTATCGTCTGTTAAAGAACAGAGGATAATTTTTTCCCTGACTATGTCTAGGTACGGAGTAGCTTAAATTAAAGGATTTTAGAAATTCGTGTATTTTAAAGCTATTTAAGAATTTTAAAATTTATTGTTTTCAAAATTATAATTTTTTTTTTGGTGAAAAGTGCTCAAATCAGATGAAAATTTGATTACGATAAAGCAAACCGCATTCAAAATGGGACGCAATTTAAGCTTACAGCGATAAAAAGTGCACTTAAGTACATTGCAATTTTTCCCAGTTTGTTGTTTCTTTAAACCCTTTTTTCTAGGTTTAATGTTTTTGTGTCTGTCTGCATGATTACAGAAAACATTATTATGTTTGCTTAAAAATTGATATACATATTAAACTAATAAATATGCATACACTAAATCTAAATTTTTTAATTTTTGAAAAATAAATTTTTAATAAAAAAGTTTTATCTGATTTAGAAATGAAAATAAGAAAATTAGCAATTATTATTTTTCATAAATACTTTTCTGTTTCAAATGTTTTCGGTTTAGTGTATAGAAGTATAATATAGTTTCACTTTAATGAACACATTGTTTCTAGTGAATTTAGTTAAAAAGTAATCTGATAGTGAACTCTATTT
The DNA here is from genome assembly GCA_951213105.1 of Amaurobius ferox. Lineage (NCBI taxonomy): Eukaryota > Metazoa > Arthropoda > Arachnida > Araneae > Amaurobiidae > Amaurobius > Amaurobius ferox. The sequence continues at coordinate 113,823,240 of OX578134.1, forward strand.
GAGCTGTGACTTATTTAAATAGCATGTTTAAAAATCAGCACAAATCTATATTAATAAAACAGTAATATTTTTATATTAACAACATGCAAATGTTGGTGTATAAAAATTTCCATTAAAACCTGTTTCTTTAGTCAAAATCAATACGCAATTTCCATCTTTGAAAACTACTAAGCATAGTAAAAAATCGAGATTTAATTAATGTTAAAAGGAGGACAATCACAGTTTGCACATAATCACAGAAATAAAGGCCAGGAGAAGAGAAATGAAATTATAGGTTCCCCTTCAAATGTAGAAGGAAAGATAAACATCTCTGCTCAATGGATAGGGTCATCAGACCAATCGTAGGTAGGTGGCTCTATATCCGGCTAAGACACAAGTTTTTAACAAATTCATACTTTAGTCATAAAAATTAAGGAATTAAATCTACACTATATTTTACAAAATTTTTACAGTTTTTACTTTGTGTAAAAAATTTCCTGTACATTTTATAGTATGCATGTACTTAAAATAAAAATTTACTGTTAGAGAGTAAATATTAGAAATAAAAAAAAATGATCAAATCAATAAATTTACTCGTTGCAGATGAACTTGGATACTTCATTCTGTAATCAACTCAAACGAAACCAGTGTCAACGAATTTCACACTACTGCAGCTTCCTTTAAGACATTCACCTTGTCAATGGTGATTAAAGTTTTTTTAGCAGAATTTAGCTGCATGGCTTCTATACAGTAGAATTTCACATAAGACCACAGTCCGTCTGATTCCAGTAACCGGATTCCCGACTGTTAGTTGGTGACTTGAAACAACACTAGTTGGTGGCTTCAAATACCACATTTTATCCACAAACACCCTCAATTACCTATCCAGATCTTCCAGGAATAATCTTGATACTGGCTCTTAGACCCAGATAACCAAGGTCCCTATGAGGTAACTGCGGCATTTCTGAGCAATACATGCCTGTAGGAGCAAATCTTCAAGGAGCAAATAGTATTAGTGTGGGGGGAGGGGGTGCTCAGTTGTCCACTCACTTGAGCATGTGTGAAAACCAAGTCGTTATCTTTTACACTTTTAAAACAGTTTAAAGCGATTGTCAGAGTAGATAATATATTGATCACACGCCACCCTTATCACATTACAGACCTTTCTAAAATATTCGGAATATGTGTTGTCCTTTGTGCAGTCTGTAATTTTCTTCAGGGTGGTTCTCCAGAGTTCCATAAAGTCCGCTGGTGCTTCGTATTGTGAGTAATCAGTCACTACAATTATTGACATTTTTATGGAATGCAGAAGAACAGAAAATATATTTTCTAACCTTCTAGCTGCATTTGCCTTTCCAACTGTATAGAAAAATCCAGTAGAAAAATATGTTTGAATGGAGTCACATAAAAGTCGAAGAAACGTATGAAAATAATAATGCAAAACGAAGATGATAAATGTATTCTATATGAAATTAGTTTTGCATATTTCGATGCAATGTGTAGAAAATATTGGAAGGAGGAGGGGATCCTCCCAAATATCCTTGACAAATTATTAAATGGAATTGAACTGCAAATACCTGTAAATACCAGTTTTCTAACGACTGGGCCACCACCTAGCTTGAGAGAAAAATAACCCACTTTATCCTTCTAATTTAAGACCAAAACTTATTAGCGTCAACAGTTTTTCCCTCTGTTATAATACAGTAGTTATTTCGAATCTGCTTAATTTTTTGCTTATGATATGTATGTTAACTACAAAATGCATTTATTTGACTTTTTATACATTTTTAGATTTAAAATAAAATATAAATATCTCAAGAACAGCGTAAATTAGTGTCTTAAAAATCATGGCATTTGATACTAAATGAAACATATGTGGCGGTAAGGATGTTACCAGGTCCGAACAAGGTGGTGCTTACAAGATCAAGGTGGTGCTTACAAGGTGGTGCTTAGAAGGTGGTGCTCCGAACCTGGTGCTTACAAGATCGACATTATAATTATAGAGCAAAAGCTAGCTTCAGCTCCGTTCTTATAATTCGGGTACAGGTTCCAAGCATCTTTGATCAGATTTCTTTGCTGTCGCAATCTGATCAAAGATGCTTGGAACCTGTACCCGAATTATAAGAATGGAGGAGAAGCTAGCTTTTGCTCTATGATTATAATGTTGGTCTTGTATGCACGAGGTCCTGAGTTCGGTCTCGGCTCGGGACATGGTGACTCCTTTCGGCCACAATTGTGGGGCAGCAAAGACATCTGATCAAAGATGCTTGGAACATGTACCCGAATTATAAGAACGGAGCTGAAGCTAGTTTTTGCTCCATGATTATAATGTATGTCTTGTAAGCACCAGGTCCCTGGTTTGGGCTTGGTAACATCATTTCCACCACAATGATGACTGGACGTTTGAAACACGCAACCTTCTTCTCCAATGATCTCACCTCTCAACAAGAGATGGCAGCACCACACAGAGTTAGAGCGAGGCCGGCGGGATTAGTTCTGCTCCTTATCGGGCCTATGCCTGCGGCGCTGCTGTAGCTCGTGACGTCATAAAGTACATCCCATAATTTGCAACTTACAGCATGTGTTTGAAGTATGATCGTGTAAATATTGACGAAGATACAAATGTACCTTAATAAGGTAAGCTATATCATTAATATTTTTATTATCTAGGTAATAATAATAATGCATGGTGTTGTTAATTTCTAATATTTAAGGGAAAATGTAATCAATTTGTCCACTTTTTTCAAGATACTTAAAGTGATGCACATGCAGTATAGGTCTAACGAACGTATCACCGAAAGGGGTTATCTTTTAAGTGTATTTTTAAAATCTAGAACGTGATTAGAAGTGATCTAGAACTAGATTCATGGATGTCAAGATTTTAGGTAGCGTAATTTTTTCAAATCCAACATCAAATTCGTTCATTGAACGAGTATTTTTGCTACGTAAGAAGCTGATGGAAATCGCTTAGATGTTAAACGTGTAAAATGTCTGCTTCAAACGAAAATACATAATTGGTTAATATGTGCCGAAATATATAAAAAAGTTTGGGGCGATGAAAATTTGCTGAGTCAAATATCGTCCAATATTAAATACTTGTGAATTTAGCGTTTTTATTGGCTTTTGTGAAATAAACGTTATTTTGAAAAGTGCTACTTTTTTTTTTTTAATTTTTTTTTTAAATCTGGTGTATAGGCATTTTAAATCTGAAAATTAAATATATTGCTCATTTTTTTTTCTTTCCTAATTCTTGTCGTATTTAGTATTTTATAAAATGTTTACTTTTGAGTACGAATAGAGCATTATAAATATACATTTAGTAATACAGATTATGCATTAGCAAAGTAGACTACCTAATATTCCTTATATTTTGTACTTCAAGAGCAGTTTCATATTTCAAAGGTACATTTAAATCTTAAAATCATACAGATTTTTTTTCTTTGCTTTATAAAACTTCAAAAATTTAACTTCATTCAGACTATGGTATAAAATAACACAGATTTTTTGTGTGGTTAATAATTTTGTTAATGTAGATGGGTTGGAAAGAAAATAGTGGCATATATATCCCAAATATAACAAACCGATTATTTTAGAGGCATCATAACTTTATATTCCCTTCAATATATTCCTAAAATATAAAAATCATAGGAGGCCTACATTGTAATAGTATTTAAATAAGTATATATTTAAAATATTCAGTGTTGTTCCTGAAATCATTATCTGATTAATATAAGTCTAGATAATATAATATAGGCCTACAGTTAGTAGAATCAAATTAACAGAATCTACATCGCATTGTTTAAAGCCAATAAGAGAGAAACAAACAAAAAAAAAATATTAATGATTTAAAAAAAATTATGATTAAAATTTTAATATACATTTAATGTTTACTAATTTATAGTGATTATAAATTTACACCAATTGCATCTAAATAAACACTCTTATAACAAAAATGTACTTTCTACATTTACTTTCTACTTTTCTTCTCAACTTAAAAAATATGTTGTAATATATATATATATATATATATATATATATATATACAGAGTTGTAGTGGAGGATATACGGAGGTATACGCCATATACCCTCTGGTTTTTCTAGCAAATTCCGTATACCCTCTGCTTTTTTTTAAAAACTACGTACACGCTTTGCAAAACGCTTTGCTTAATGAACAACATAGTAACAGATTTGAGATCATCCATCGATCTTCAGTTGACAATAGATCAAGAGTATGCGTTACAAAAAAAGACACAGACGGATTTCTCTCGTCAAGCAGTTTGTAAAATATTTCAATGAAAATGATAGAGGTAGGCCTTAAAATTTATTAAAATAAAACAAAATTACATCCTACTTTATATGTGTTTAAATATTTTTCTCTTAAGATTTCCTGTAATTATTTTATATCATAGTTAAATATTAATATAGTGAGATTTTCAAATTGGAATATCACTCGATGCTAATCTGCATATTTTGCTTTGCATAAATACAATAAACTCCCAATACCTCGAACTTTGTGAACACGAATTTCTGCTTAAATCGAGGTTTCTTCAAAGTTCCACAATTCCTTTCCTGTAATATAAATTTATTAGACTTTTTTTTCACGATAATTTAAACTTCGATTAATTCGATCATTTCCCCCGGTCCTTCAAATATACCCCATAGACGCCCCAAGGGGGAGGGGGGGAGCAAGGGGGCGGTCGCCCCCTGGGTTATGGATTTCCTATATATATACATGTATGTGCGGGTACATGTTTCCCCCCCCCCCCTCCCCTGGAAAGTGTAAGTAGTAAAAGTACATGTTTCGCCTCCCCCTGGAAAAAATTCTGCAGGCGCCCATGGTACACCTTCTGTTTTTTTTTACTACTACAGCACTGTATATATATATATATATAAGACGGTGAGCGGAACAACAGCCCAACCACCAAAAAACATTTTTTAGAGTTAACCATACTAAATGACTTCTGAAAGAGTGTTTTATCAGATGGTAAAATTTTTAAAACTTTTTTAAATCATTTAAATGCTGTGGGAGGCATTAATCTGTTTCTTCACTATTGAGAATGGGTGTTTTCACGTAATGAATAACAGCCCATCTCCGACATGTCTCAAGAAAAATCGGTTCTATATGGGGTTCATGTACGCCTGCTCCTGCCCTTGATTAGTGCTACCTGCTTAATTAATTGATAGTTTGTTTGTATTCTCAGTGCGGTTCTCAGTGAGAGTTATAGATACACATATTTTTATAAAGAAGTGAAAAGTCTACTATTTCTAGTTTTCATACTTTGGAAACAAAGCAAAAGGTATTTATTATTTCTTGGGAACAACAAAGAAACTTTTTTTTAGTTATAAAATTACTTGCTTGAGGGAAAAGCAGATTTAGTGTGCCAAGCTCATCGATCGATCACCCCCCCACCACCCCTGAAATCTGTCTAGTGGGTAATCAAGACCTGTACATGGTGATAGTATTACCACTATTTTCTTTCTAACCCTCATGTTTTGTTTGTTTCATTGTTTTAAGTATTTTATTCATTTTATTTTTAGGATGGGTCGGAAATACAGTGTTCCCATGTGTAGATCTAACTATAGAGGCACGTCTTATATCCCATCATTCCTTTTCCCTAAAGAAGAAGCTAGGCGTACTTTATAGATTATAAATCGCTCTGATTTTGAACCCAGTGCAACAGCTGTTGTTTGTGTTCATCACTTTGATGAGAAGTTTGTAATACGTGAAGACAAATTAACCCGAGACGATGGCACAGTGATTGTGTTTCCAAGAAAAAACTTTACGCTAACAAAGGATGCATACCCAACTATATTTCCAGACCAACCATCATACTTAACTGTGCAACTGGCTTCAGAATGAAAATCACCATCTCAACGTCGTCAGGAAATTATAGCAAAAGATGAAGAGAAGTTTTCGCAATGGTGTGCCAATGATGTTATTTCATCTTTTGAACAATTTACAAAAAAATGTGGCACTACGCAACATGCTAATTGGATTAATATTATTCGTGATGATTATGTGTTGTATTATCGGATCAATGACTGTGACTGTCCTAAAATTACAGTCTCCACAAAAGTATTTAAAGATTTAACTGTCAAAGTGTGGCATTTAGGAAACCCAATAGAGATTAAGTCATTGGAGTGGATTTTAGGCACAGATTACAAATGCGATAAATGGACGAAATTTGATTGTTTAATGAACCTCTTAGTATCCTATGAAATAAATGATATATCTTTTGATCAGAAATTGTTAACTGCCGCTTATCTTCTGCAGAAGTGCTATGATGAAATTGAAGAAAAGGATGATGAGAAACATTTACGATTAAAACTGAAATTCTTGAAAGAACAGATAGATAACTTTAATATCTATAAAACAATTGCGCTATAGTTCAGATGTTCTTATTTGGGCTTCCAAATTGTATTTTTGCTATCAGTCATCTTATTCTGAATTAAGAAATAGTGGTGTCCTAATTTTGCCTAATCCGTGCTACCTTAAGAAATTATCAAACTTAGTTAGTTATACCAGTACCAACACTGTAAATACCCATGTGAGATATTTAAAACAAAAAGCAAGCTTAATAGATGACTCTGAAAAAATTATTAATGTTCTTTTAGATGAGATCTATGTCACTCCATCAGTAAGCTATAAAGCTGGTTATCTTGCTGGCATATCAGCCAATTCCAATTCAGAAGCCACCACAATACAAGCTTTTATGCTTGTATCTGTATTTTCTAAAAACAAAGACATTGTCTCCTTAATTCCTGTCAAAAATCTCACACAGCACAAACTCTCCATAGTTATACTTTAAGAGTTTTACAGATTTTGTCAGAATGTGGCTATTCTGTTTTATGTTTGATATCAGACAATAGAGTAAACCGCAACATGTTTACTCTAATGTGTAATGGTGAATTGAAGCATAATATAAACAATCCTCAAGATCCTACACGAAAACTTTTTTTCTTATTTGATACAGTTCATTTAATCAAATCAGTTAGAGATAATTGGTTAAATCAACCTAATCAAACATTTTATTACCCAAATCCTAATGATAACATTGAAGTCTATACTGCAAGTATAACTCCTTTAAAACAAATTTATGAAAGTGACAAAAGTAAAATTGTCAAAGTAGCCCCTAAATTGTCCCAAAAGGTACTCTTTCCTACTTCTACAGAATGACAAAATGTTACTCATGCATTGTGTTTGTTTCATGGAACAAATAGTGTGGCCTTAGAAATCAGTGATACTGGTGATATTGAAACGAAAGGTACAAAAGTGTTCATTGATTATATTTGGAAATGGTGGAAAATTGTGAAAGTGAAACATCCACAAAAAGGTAAATACAGTCGTGATGAATTTTGTGATCCCATTAATGGTGTTTCAGATGAAAAAGTTTTTTTTTTAAACAGTTTGTTTCATGGCTAAATGCATGGGATTATATTCACAAATCAAAAGCAAATGAAAAAAATGCATTAGGAATTAAAGAAAAAAAAGGTGGGATGTTAACTAAGGAAACTCATTTTGTTCTCAGTTTTACTGTTGAATCACTACTTCAATTGATTGAATATATTTTTACCACTTTTGGGTGTAAATATATATTACTGGGAAAGTTTCAGACCGATAGTCTTGAGCCTCGGTTTGGGCAATATCATCAGATGAGTGGGGGAAATTATAATGTTTCCTACAGACAAGTACTAGAATCGGTAAAAAAACTGAAAAGTTTTAAATTTCATTGACTTATACTCCAACAATATGGGAGAGTTCAAGATAAAATACCTCGACCATCTCAATTTGGAAGCCGAAATCCAGAATACAAAAGCTGTAAATTTGGAAATACAACATACATTTAACAGCAAATCTTTAATTGATAAAATGCTTGATAATTTTTAATTATTAGTTATCATGTCAAGTCTCTGAAGCTCTTTAATTTCCTGGAAAATGTTTTTTATAAGTAAAATATATTGAAAGTTATAAAGTTAAATATGTCAAAATATGTACCTCTTCCATTGAAATAACATGCATGTAATGTAATGGCTCTTGGCTCTTCAGTATATATATATATATATATATATATATATATATATATATATATATATATATATATAAATATAGGGTGTTTGGTAAAGGTTGCAACAAAAGTGTCACATCATGTAGCTTGACATTTTTTAAAACTAAAGTCAAGAGGGACGATTTTCATAAAAACTAAAATTCAGCCTGTTAATTGTAATTTTATCATTAGGGGCTTACAAGGTTAAATGACTTTACCAAACACCCTGTATATTTTTTAATTGAAATTAAAATGCCCTTTAAGGATAAGATAACCCTTCCTAGTTATATGAACCACAAAAATAAAATTGTAAAATAAATTTTCGAACTAATTATAAAAGCTTAGTATGGCGCATGAGGTTGTTTTTATAGTGCAAGGTGACATTCAAAAAAGGGTAGTACAAATGAATGTAAATTCAGAGAAACAATTTCAGAATACAAAAGCTGTAAATTTGGAAATACAAAATGAAGTAGAAAATGAAAATTTTATCATTTCCAACTTTTCAAAGGTATAAATAAACATACCTTAATGAAATAAGTAGAATGCAAATACATATTTTTTTATTTATGCATTAGTATAATGAAATTTTTCATAGTACAGTTTGTTGTTGTCAATATAAACAATTGTTCAATTTATATATGTAAAGTGTAGAGTTAGACATTTTTGCGGATTGTTGTTACACCCCCTAAAATTTTTGGTACATCCACCCCCCCCCCCCAAAATTCATGGATTATACAAACTCAAATTTTTCGGTGTAAGTAAGTAAAAAAGTAAATGTGCAAAAAATTTCATGTAAATAAAATTTTTACGTTATCTTGTTCTTTTTGTGTATGTGTTTTGATTTTTTATTAGTGAGTCAAAAAGGAATCATTGATCTGCAATTTGTAAATGGTCTATGGGCAATTGTCATATTGTCGTAGTAAAAGGCAAGATTAAAATTAAGAATGTTATTGCTACAATACTATCAATTAAAGAATAATGTAACTTTATTCTTTCAATTATCTGACCTCCAAAGAGACTGGAAACCAATGGTTTTATTTATTTTATGCACATGTGTATTAAATATAAAATTGTGAAATACACAAATCATTGTTTTGTTTTTTTTACATGCATTTTTGTAATTACAAAAAAAAAATCTGAATTTCATAATTTTTTTTGAAAAAACGGAAATTCATATTGGCTCCAAAAACTTTTCGTGGATTATTTAGCTTATTATTGTTTCATTAAAATGCAGATGACAACACTCAGCAACCTTATTAGTAAGTGTTAAAAATAGATTTTCAAATTATTTTCGTTGAAAAAAAAAAAAACGGTAAGATTTAAGATATTAAAATAAGTTTGGCAAAATAGTTTGTCATTGTAATACAGTATTATATTTGATATTTAACCGATTTATTCAAATTTATTAAATTATTTCTGTTGTAAAAAAAGCGTATCACCCGAAAGAGATTTTTTAAAATTATTACTATTTGAGACTACTGTCTTTTCCTGTCATTCACGCTAATCTCTACATTTCATTTTACCAAAACAGGGATTTCAATTTAATCTGAAAGTGCACAATAACAAAAATAAGCATTTTTATATCACAACCCTGCTGTCAATTACAAATGTAACTTCCGAAATAGTCGTTCATAATGGGCGTGATCACTTATTGACGCTTAAAATATAAATCTAATGTCTGTATTATTATGTATGTATATTATTATTAAGTATGTATGCATATTATTATTATGTATGCATATTATTATTAAGAATGCATATTATTATTAAGTATATATATATTATTAAGTACGTATGTATATTACAGTACAACCTCGAAAATCCGGACTCGTCCAGACTTTGCCAATTCCAGATTTTTGATTTTTCCGGATTATAGAATTTTAATACAATTCAGATTTAATATTAACTAAATATACTATAAAGCACTCTTTTTAGTAAAAATAATGGCAAAAGTTAAATTAATCAATTAAAACATATTATTTAATCTAAAAAAGGGCAAAAGAAATTTCTAAAAATAATATACACATTAATAATTTAGAATGTGTGGACGAAACGAAATGATAAAATTACATTTTATCATTTCGTTGAAATATTTGAATTAACATTTGTTATTTCATTAATTTTGGTTTATGGGAAAGCAGTTTTCTTTATCCTGTAGATGGACATTATTTTGCTCGGTTATAAAGCTTCTTTGTTCAAGACCTTTAATTGCATGATCGATTGTTTGCATAAGATTATCAATGCGTATTTTTTCTTCTCCACATTTATCGTCAATACTTTGATTTTTTTTATTTAATATCATATCGCGAATTTTGCCATCACTCAATTTATTTATGATTGGTGCATCATCACAGTGCAGAACTTGCGTTATATCGGCTTTGTCGAGATTTAATAAAGATGTTATGTTTAAAAAGGCTGATGACTCTGAAAAAAGTAAAAACTTTATTAGTAATAATTAAATAAGTAAAAAATATCGCAGTAGATAAAATAAATATATTTTCCAAAAAAGAAACATATCTCTCCTCTCAATGATTTTTCTAAATTACGATGAGTCAGTCATTACTAGGCTGCAGCTGCACCGGGACGTGGCGGGGCAGGGAAAGCGAAGAAGGGAATTTGCTTAGTTCTGAATCGTAAACGCAGCCGACCCCTTTGAGAGGTCTGTGTGTTAATGACCTTGTTGCTCGGTTCTGTTAGATACTATATTATTTAGTTAATTATTTGCTATTTATAGTATGTAAATATGGCTTTCTATACAAAAAAGGCAAAACATACAGTCGATTTCAAGCTGATACGTTCGACGAGAAGGAAAAAATCGTCAGATATCGGGAGGGGGGGGAGGAGATTCTGCAGACAAAACAGATTACATTGAAGAATGAAATTCGTACTACGAAGTGAACAAAATAAATTTCCGTGAGCGTTAATATGAATTCACGGGATTTTTAGATTTAATTGAACGATCTGTGATAAAATGTTATGATAATGTTTTAAAGTGTTTAATATTAAACATTACATTGTTTCAGAAAAATGTCTTTTTCAATAATGAGAAAAGGAAATTTTGATAATAAAAATTCCGTATTTAAATAACGATGTATATTTTACGCGAAATAATTCATCGGAAGTTGTGACTTGAATAAGGGGGAGGAGTGATTAACGCTAACAACGTAATTCACGCTCCAACCACGAGCCGATTTACGGCAGTCCATCTAAACTTTTGTTTCATTTCCGGGTTCAAAAAGTTGACCGGAAAATACGGTATTTGTTTATAAAATATAATTCCATATAAATAATTTTACACTGTTGTTTTAAATCCGAGACTTCGTCAGTCCAGAGGGGAAAAAAAAAAATCAAAAATTTGGAAAACGTCCGGACTTTGGATGTCTGGATTTTCGAGGTTGCACTGTACTATTAAGTATGTATTAAGTATATATATATATTATTAAGTATGTATGTATATTACTAATAAATAAGTATTAATATTATATTAATTAATAGTATTAAATAATTATTAATAGTATATTAATTATTAAATATTATTATTAAGTATGTATGTATATTAGGATATATGTTATGTAAATCTGACAGTTAAAACTTCTGAAAGACCTTATTGCAAAAATGTTTTAGAACTATGTAATTAGAAATTTAATTAACTCTGCCCAAAAGCATTATTATATATATATAAGAGGTCATAATGTGTTTCTGTGCATTAGGTTATTTAAGAACAAAAGCCAGATTTCTCAAGTAAATGAATTTTATGAAAAAATAAAATTCAAAAGGTTAAAACCTGGCATTGAATCTCTTAGAAGAAAAGAAAAAAAGAAAAACTCGTAACTACGGAAATATTCAGTATTTTTTTACTTTACAATCTTATTTATATTCCTTCTTTATATATATAATTTGTTTTCGTTATATTTATTCAATTAAATCATTTTTACTTCAACCAACTTCTATGACTCTAAAATATCGACTCCATAATCGACGCTGATTAAGAACTGGAGCAAAGTGTAAATGCCGTGGATGGGATGTAAGTTGTGACGTCATGAAGCCTGCAACTAGGCCCGATATGAAGAAGAAATCCCGCCGTCCCCGGTCAGAGGCCTTGACACTCCCTTCCTGGTTGACCACGACTGATGTCATACCCGAGGCAACACGGCTCCCTGCCTTCAGCCCCTCAACTACATTTCGGGGGTACACACGGGGGGTTCTCAGCGACCCCCCTCCTCGCTGAAATTAGACCGGGGTTTTCTTATCAGGTGAGGGAGTGACCGGCAGCAAAGACATCTGGTCAAAGATGCTTGGAACCTGTACCCGAATTATAAGAACGGAGGAGAAGCTAGCTTTTACTCTATGATTATAATGTCGGTCTTGTA